>CM076574.1:806799023-807399023 GCA_034641835.2 Pinus albicaulis | reverse complement strand
CCCTTTCATTTCATATTAATTACCAACTTCTAACCTATTTTATTAAATCCCTAAACCACATCTACCTGTATGTTATTAATTCCCTTATATTTTAAATAACCCCCTTAACCCACTATTTTAAAGTTTAAACCAATGTTCAATTTCCCATGTGCGCAATAAAACCCCGCCCAACCATCCCATTGGTTTAACATATCTATATTGAAATAATCCTGCCCCCTCTAGTTTTTAAAAATTGTTAAAAGTTGATAAAAATATATAATAATAGAAATCCGTGCCCACATGTATAAATTAAAACATTTGCAATTTTTTTAAATTAACACATAAAACTTTGTCCCACACCTATTTCATAATGCCCGAACTTTAAACTTTATTAAACCTCATTTTTATAAAGTTTAAAGTTATTCCCGCTGTGCATATAACAAGTCCGGTCCCACCTCCCATTTTGTTGCACCTTCCCAAACCAATCTGGACCGTTCGCACACGAACTCTAGATCCGATGGTGGAAATTCGATATTGCGTAGAAAAGTTGCGCAATCACCCAAGCTCCATTTCTGCGCGAAATGGGTTGTTTTGTAATTTTATCTCTCCCCTACGTGGACGATTCCTATTGGATCGCATGGGTTCAAGACAAAACAGCTTACCACTGTAATGCTTCCCGATAACCACTGGTTGCTTTGATCCGTTGAAGCCCAAAACCACCCTTCCCGTTGATGTGACAATCATTCAATGCCGAAGTAATATTACCAAAATGCATATTAAACCTTCGAATGTAATTAATTCATTTCTCTTCTACGAATTAACCATTGCTGGCGCTTCCATTACTGTAAAAGCATCATTTTTCGCCATTTTCTATGCCCAAGAGCCTGTAAAATCTACCTTGTGATCATTGAACACTGTCGAGGAGCTTTGCATTGCTCCAGAAAATTTACAGAAGTCATCAAATCATTCAAAAACCTCAGAAACATCTTCTGAAGCCCAATACCTGCATACAACAGGTATTTTTCTGAAATTTGAACTAGCAATCGATTTAAAAGCCTTTTTTAAAGACAAATTTCATTCATAGATCCAAAAATATCAAAATAAGCCTACCAAAAAGCCCAATAAACAGGCCAGACCTTGTTAAATTTTTCCCAAAAACCCTGTTTTTACTGCTGCGTGCTATTTTGAGAGAAAATTATAAGTTTTTACAGTTTGATGATCTATTTCCAAGCTCTGAATCAAGCCAGAACACCTTTGAAAGTATCATAAGCTTCTGTGACCCTTTTCAAAAGAGTTTTTAAACTAAATTTCCCATCAAAATACTTAGGAAACCCTTGTTTCTTGTTTTAAACCAATCAAAAGCCTCTAAACCTCTTTGTCAGGCCTAATTGGACAGAAATCCCAAAGAAAAAATCTATACTTTGCCTAATTTATCCAAGAAATCCTCTGCTAAAGTAATATACTCCTGCAAACTGTCTAAACTTGTAGAAGTAGCCCAAAATTCCTAAAAAACAGAGCTCTAGCAAACTTGAAGCTTCCAAAGTGCCTAAACCAACCCCTGCAATGACTTCTAAGACTGCTATTATTGTCAATCCTTTACAACCTCCAATCATAGATGTTGAGCACATTCCACTAGCTGATACTGATTATAAGATAGTAGATCCCATTGTTGAATTTAACCTGCTAGATATTCATAACTGGTGCTTTGAAAATTCTTTAGATAAGGAAGAAGAAATCCATATTTGGGAATCCCATTTGCCCAAATATGTTGTCCCATTAACTCACCCATGACAGGAGGTTATCATATTATGTCAGAAGTATTACGTGCCTAATCAAAGAGCCATAATCAGTGCCAATAAAGAAGTTCTTTTCACTATTACTGCTGAATCCCTCAATCAAGTGTTACAGCTTCAACCTGACCCCCAAGCAGTCCCTTTATCCATAGAGGCCTTAACTGAGCTATATATTGGCCTAGATTTTTCCCAAGAGATTCATGATTTTTCAAACATTTATGCCCTCACATGTAGAAATTCTTAAACTGAATCCCCCATATTCTATTGCTTAATTCCCAAAAGGTTCAAGACATGTGATTTCCATGATTTCCTTCATCCTTGGATATTTTACTGATGAACACACTGATGCATCCATCTTGGGGTTCTTATCCACTTTTACCCCAGGGCAACTCCCATCGGTAATCTTTGACTATGCTAGTTTCATTGCAGATAATATCCATTATCAATTGATCAATTTTCCAATTGAAGGAGTATTCAGATATACTTCCTTCCTTTTCCATATGTTTCTATATTTCCAATCAGATAAATTTCCAGATACTCTTAAAAAGCTTGACATAGAGGGAAATCCTCTATCTGTCATTTTTTGGACTCCATTGCTCAGGAAAGAGTACAAATTTCACATCTTCAGAATTTTCAAAGATATTTTTACATCCAGTAATCACAATTTTTACCAAAGCAGAGCGGCCAAGAATAAATGAAGAAATGAAAAATATATTGCAATTTTCAAAGCAGATTAAGGTTGGTAACTGGTATTTATATGAAAAATATACTTAAATCAGAGTATTTGGGTCAAAATTGTTACTTTACAAGTTACCCAAGCATGTTTCAATGAGGATCTTTGCCTTGGAGTATATCAGGCAGATCCTAAATTATGATTCTATAAATTTCATGGCAGCAAAGAAGAAAACTCAATTAAAATTAAAGAATCAGATAGGACCATTCATCTGCAATCACAGAGATGCAGAAAAAGAGGTATCTAAGAAACTATTGGAATATAAATTTGAAGAAAGTTTTCCATGGAATTATGTTCCACAAGGGATCCTGAGTAAAGTAAGGGTTAAATGAAAATTAACACCTTTCATTCATGAAGCAAAACCAAAGATAGAAAAAATTGCAAATTAGATTGAGTAGACTAAAAATACCTTAAGAGATGTAGAAAACAAAAGTGATACTAGTCACACTTTGGAGACTTCAAATCAGCCAGAAAATTCCACTAAGAGAATAAGGGAAGAAGGAGCTTATGTTGCAGAAACTACAACTGAAACTAAATTTAAGATAATATATAACAAAAGGCCTAAGTTAAGTTCAGTTGGTAAAGAGAAGGTGACAATTGACATAGATGATACAGCTACACCAGAGACAAATGTTGATAGTGCAACAGTCATCCTAAATGAATCAGACACTAACAATCAGAATGAAGAAAAAATCAACAATGAAGATACACAATTAATGGAAAGACAACAAAGCATGGAAGCCTCTTCCTCACAAACAGTTGAGGAGAAAGTTTTGGATATCAAAGAAAAATATAAACAGATCAAACTGAAGAATGAAGAGATAAAAACTGAAATCTATTCTTAGTTTTTGAAACAAAAACTAGGTAACCAAAACAATTCCTGTCAACATTTGATTAATCAAGTAAAAAACTGATTATGTCAGTATTACAACCCAATGTGCCAGTTCCAAAGACAGTTGCTGACTATAAGAAATTTAATCTAGAAGTACCAACAGACAATATTCATGAATTAGATCAAATAGAGTTTCAAAGGAAGAGCTTGGAGATGTTGTATTCCACTATTACAACAAAGGCCATGAGTGTTCAAAAACTTGAGAACACTATCCCTAGCATGCAAGATCAGATGAAATTGGAAAAGCCTCATTATATGCTAAGGATCTAAGAATTAAATCCTTAGAAGAATTGGTAATTAAAGTGGGATATGACCCTGCAAATGTCAATACAATAGAGTTATTGTTGAAAATGAAGAATTAGGACATTGCAGCCCTGAGGAAACAACTTAAGCTTCCTCCAAGTGAACATCCCTAGGCTAAAGAAATCATACAGGAACATAATGACAAAGATGACATGATGAACCACATTAAGGAGATGGAAATTCAGATGGACAAACTTGTCTAAGAAAAGAATACAGTGAAATTACCAGAGCCACCTACAGTTATTCCCATGGTTACTACTGCTATGCCTTCAACTCTAGCTGAAGATTTGGCACCAAAAGTTCCACTGGCTACTACAGTGCCACTGAATTCATCCACCACATCAGTCGCTGAGTCATCCTCAAAAATAGTTTATCCTACAGATGAGGCCAACAAACTAGTGGAAGCTATGGAAGAGATGTCTTTAAAGACAAGTGAGATTAACAGGTTAACAAAGATGGTAGAAAATCTTGAGAATTCAAACAAATTGGCTCAGATAAATGCAAAAACACATGAGTAAAACTCTATAAGATTAAATAAAAAGCCAAAGAATTTGAAAAATGAGTTAACCTTAACAGAGAAAATATCATACATCAAAAACTACCTTTGGAACAATGTCATTGAATCCATCCATGATGTGTGGCCTTCAATTCAGGTAATTTTTGAACAAAGAGAGTTGTTACTAGCAGCTCAAGCAGAAATTCAAAAGAATCAAAGTGAACTGGCTGATAAACCAAAGCAAGCTTTAACAACAAAGATAGACATGAGTTGGAAGAACTCAAGACTAATGACAGGACTGCAACTATCCTATAAATTAGGAAAGTTACTACAAAGAAGAATCTAATTAAGCAATTGGAAGAAAAGTGTCAGAATATGGATACTGCCATAACGAGGTTCATGGTCAAGTTTGCAAATTTGAGGCAAAAAGGACTACCTGATATTATGGTTATTAATGATCAGTTGATGCCTCAAAATGACTATGATAAAAATATTAGAGCATTTGCAAAGGAGCAGGTGAATAAACCATAAGGACAAGGATTCCAACAGGAAAAGTTTTACTCAAAAACTTTGAAGAATGATCTATTTGTAGCATGAGATTAAACACTTGTTTGTCATCAAGCCAACCTTTTCCAGATACACTGAAGCTGATGAAAATTTTAGGAAATTAAAAAATATACAAATTCCTAAAAATTAGGATTGGTAGTCACTCAACGATTTACTATGAGAGATTTAAAGACAAACAAATGAAAGGAGAAAAATTTGTTTGTTGATTTACTGTCAAAAACAGAATTTTATAGCAGTAAATAGTTTTGAATATAGTTAAAGAGTATCCGAAGTTTAGAGAGTATCATTGAATAAAGAGAATCAGAGAAAGAGTACCAGACAAGGCAAATCAGATTCTAAAACAGATTTAAATATCTAAAGCTAGCAAGGAGGACACCAGTGCATCCAGCTGCACTCTTATCCTCAAAACAATTTCTATTTCTTTTGGATAGAAAGGACAACTTTCTAATTTGTTAAGCAACTCTCTCTAGTTTATTGTAATGATATTTTTATTTTCCTTGGATAATTCCTAGAAGCATTCTAGGATATTTTGTAAAACATTATGTATAAATGCTTCATCTTTAGAAGTATTTTGTGTGGAATAAATTGCTGGAGATTGCTATAGTCATTTTTATTGGACTTGAAAGTTTTTGTGTTTCTAATTTCAAGTAGCAGACTGGATCAAACCAATTAGCATCATACTTCAGGATTCCTATGATGAGCTATTTGGAGTGAAGTATTTTCTTACTTTTAACTGTTATCTTTCTTTGTTACATGCATACATCTATGTTTGTTCTAAATTTGAATGTATAACTAAGAGTATTACTACATGATTTGTTAAGAGCACCCTGTTTTTAACTAGTTATCATTTCTATGTTTTCCTCTGATTTCCAGTGTATGGAACCCTTAATTTCTCCCTCTCTCGTTCGACCTCTACCTACTACTTCCTTTTTCCGGATCAAAGGAATCTTAAGTGCCCTTTATCCTGATCATACCACCTCATAAAAACAACTTTCTAAGATCTTCAAGGGTTATCTATCTTGCCCTGAAAACATTTGACCTTTTGGCCTTGATCCCAGTTCTGTTAGCTTGATTTTGACTCCATAGCCCAATGGAAAAATAGATTTACCACTATCCATACCTTCAAGTGATTTTTCCCACCAAATCAATCAAAACCAAACCCAAGCTGCACAATCATAACTAGCCTAAAAACCATAATTAAAAACAAATTTAAATTTTATAGAGAGAGCCCTCTTTGAATCCTAGGAAGGCTAGATCCTAGAATTTGAATTAGGTTTTTGGTTACCTCTAGCTATCTTAACTAAAAACCAAAATCTCACAACTAAATATTTACTAGAGTGATAACATTACTGGCGACCATACTGGGGAACTAACCAATCCCTAGTTGTTTAATAAGCCTTAAAGGAAATCATTTTTATCATCCTTTTTCCTTTAATATTATTTAAACTAAGTTGTGAGTATTGAAAAACTGTAATTCTGGCTTCTAGTAAAACTTACTATACCAGGTCTAACTCGGATCCTATACCTGCTATTATAGTATACAACCCAAACCGAATTGGCAAAAATAAAAAACAGATAGAAGTTTTTGAAACTGAAGCATCATTAATAAGAATCAATTCATTACCATAGGAATTAGCAAGTCTACAAGATATAGATTTTGATCTGAAATTTAAGCATTCTTTATTTAAAAGTAAATCTGAAACTGATTTGAAAACTGTTGTTTTAGACCCTGTTTTTATTTCATTTTTGGAAACAAAACATAAAACTATTACAGTAAATTCTAAATCAAAGAAAGCTGAATATCAGACTAAAGTTGAAGAAATTAATACTGTTATTCTCAAAGATATTGATGAAGCCATTGAAATAGGTCAATTATTAGCATATACCAAAAAAAACTTCAGTTTCATAGTTATATACCACCATAATACCAGCTGTAGATTCATCTCTATATGCTGCTACATCATATATAGCTTCCAATACCAACACATCTACAGATCAATTTATCCCTAGACTACCTTTACAGCCTAGAGTAATATTTCCACCATTCACTTCATCCACTATATCCACTAGCTCATCTTTTGGTTTTTCAAACACATCATTCTCATTCCCTAGTAGTTCCACATATATTTCAGTTTCATTTCCCAGCACCTCAACTACATCTTTTAGTTCATCAGCTACTACTTCCAGTTCAGCCCCAAGCACTTCTACTTTACCTCCTAGCCAATCTAAACTTCAAGCTATGGCTGCTAGGTATGTTCCCCTTGTCTTACCACAACAGCTTCATGATGTTATGGTCTCGTGATTTGGAAGATTGGTAAACCAAATGACAGGGTAACATCAGACCCAGCTTTGGAGCCATAGGACCTAGCCTTCCTGGACTCAGAGAGGGCTCTCTCTATTATGCAAAGGATGTAAACTTGTTTGCTTTTGTATATTTGATTTTAGGCTAGTTGTTAAGTACGTTTGTTTGTTTTTTTGTTTGGGGGTGAAAAATAATTAAGTGGGAATCAATGGAAGATAATTTATCAAATCAACAGGGCTATGGGGTCTAATGAAAGCCAAGGATGCCTAGACAACAGACAAGGTGTGTGGCAGGGCCGATTTAGTATAGTCAATGGATATTTTGGGTGGTTTTTGAAGTGTAATGAACATTAAGTTTGTGAAAGACAAAGAAATATTAACAATAAGTAGTTAAACAACAAGAATTCATGAGGTAGGGCTGACCATTAATCTCTATGAATGAAACTCAAGCTAATAAATGCAGAAAATGAACAATCAGGTGATGCATAGAAGTATAAGACCCTCTAACTTTGGGAAAATCACCTTCAGACTTTTGGGAAAACAAATAAGATAAAAAACAACTCAATATATGAAGAGGGAACTCCTAAACATCATATCTTGAGCTATCGGGAACTTTGAAATAAGACTGCAAAGCATGGACAAAGGGCAAGATCGAAACAAGATCTCTTTGACTTAACTAAACAACCAATAATTCAGAGAGAGATTTTAGAAATGGAGTTTTGATTAGCTATGAGTAAGCAGGGCATACCATGAATCATACTAGACAGCATACATAATAACCATTAATGAAATTTAAAACAAGTTCTTAGGGTACCAAAGAGCAATTAAGAATTCTTTGACATAACCAAGAAAAATGAAGAACATTTAAGCTGTAATGAATCAGGAAGTTTGAGGTGCCTCCATGGGCATATCTCAAAACTATTCTTTACTGAACTACAACAAGCAAGAAGCATGAAAACATATATTAGAAATTAAGAAAACATAAAAAATAAGAAACACAATACCATTCACCAAGCCATGGAATCCTGCACACAAAGCCTCTCCATCATCTAGACAGGTAAGCAGATCATCCACTTCATAAACAAGTTTCTTCTTCAAAGCTCATATCCATGTATTTCTCTTCAAAATGTCAAGTTTTTCTTCTAAAACCTCCAACAATTTACAATGAGTCTTCATAAGTTATATAGGAAATGAGTAGATAGGCTCACAAGACCATGTATAAGCTCATTGGCCTAATACAAATATCTGATTTTGTCCTTGAGGCCTCACAAGGCCCAAGGCACAAAATATCTTCAAAAAATATCTATTTAAGCTAAAAATAGTAAGAAAATTGACTTTTAATCTCTGACATAGAGTCAAAAATAGCTTAACGCACATTTGGATGGCCACTTTCAGAAAACTGCCTTTTCAGCAAAATCCTACAGGAGCATGGCGCCAGAAGAAAGTCTATTTTGCAAAGAAATTTTGAAGGACTTCTTGATGTCGAAATGAGGCCCGTGATGGCTCGTTGGAAAGCTATGTATGTCTAATTTTTGGAAATACTTTAATTTTTTCAAAATTATCCCTGGAAGTCTATCAAAAAGTGGACTGAGTTAAAACACCTAGGAGGGTCTCACCTGCTGATATTTGAGGCAGAAAGGTAAAATTTGACTATTTTTTGCCTCTTTGGGGGACCAAAACACCTTCTTTTGATCTAAAAAATTGTGAGTAGATGCCCCAAAATTTAATACATCCAAAAAAATAACTTTCATGAGCTGAGGATGCTCCTAGCAAACATGGCAGCGCCTAGAAAAATGTGCAATTAGGCCTAAAATCACAAAAAAAAAGATCATGTCAAAAATTGCTCAATTTTGGTGAGCAAACCCCTTATGGGTTTCTAGAAACATGAAAGGAATCTGAAGCCAAGATTACAAGCCTAGATATGTCTTTTTCCCCCTTTTTCATCGGGCGCCTCCTTTGGGCAGTTTTGAGCTTGGCTTGGGCAATTCGCCTCTACTCCTGAGCACTCTAGTGACATTACTAGTGACAGCTTGAATGGTTTTCTTCTTTGCAGATTTAGTGGTTTTTGGCTTTTCCACCTTTGAGGGAAGAGTCATGGTCCCTTGCCTAGGAGAGGCAGCAAGCACATGTCTTTGAGGGCTATTTTCATGCTCACTGTGTTTGTCTTCTTCATGTAGATTGCCACTATATTCATTATTTTCCTCATTTTTCCCTTGAGGACTGTCTCCTCCTTCATCTGTGATTTTTCCATCCTTTTGTGAATTTCCTTGACCATCATCAGTGTGTTTACCTCCTTCATGAGGATTGCTTTGTTCTTTGTCATCATTACCTCCTTCCTCACTGTTTTTTTGACTGTCACTCTGTTTTCTTTCATGACTTTGTTGAGGAATGTTGTGTTCCTCATCATTACTGCTTGCTTGAGGACTATTATGTTCCTCATCACCCTCATGCATGCCGTTGTGTTGACTTCCACTAACTTCCTTATAACCTCAGCAACATTTTTTTGAAGTGAAAATAGGTTTTCTTTCTCCTAAATGTCCTTTTCCTTACTACTTAGTCAATAGGTTCTTCTTAAATGAAACAAGCCTTCCTCCTTAAAAGACATTGTTTCCTCCCCTCCTTAAATTAGCTCTTTAAAAGAAATATCTTAAGACCAGAAAATGAGGTGAAAGAAATGGTGAATACCTTTTTAAAAATCTCCTCTGCAGCTTAAAAACCAGTTTCTGTGCACTCATCTGAATTATGGCACTCCTGAGCACAATGCTGTGGGTGCCTGGGCGCCTTAGGTCTATTTCTTGTTTCTGTAATTTTATTATTACACTGTTGCTTCTTGGTTGGAATAAGTTGAACATCCTGAGTTAATTTTCTATAAACTGCTTCTCCAGCCAACTTCTGCTCTATAATTTTCCATCTGCCCTCAAAGAATTGACTTAAAATAACTGCCATATAATGAAAATCATTACCAAGAGGATTATATTTCATTGCATTGGAAAAAGTCAACCTCACATCTTCAACAAATTCCATTGGGGTGGTGTAGTACTTGTTACCCAACCTACCTTGTATAGTGCCCAAATCCATGGGTCGAGTGATAATCTAAAAATAGTCAGGGATGTTTAATTTAACTGGATCAATAGGCTCATTGAATGTCCAGGAAAATTTTTGTGTCCTGAGCTTCTTCAAAGTATCAGCAAACTGGTTCATATACTCGGCAACTGTTTTTTTTTGGACAGGATCCATTTTCTACCTCTTCACGTCTTTCGGTTCAAATCTTCCAAGAAGGTTGCGCTTAACACCTATAACACCAACTTTAGACTTCTGTGGCATCTTATCATTACCAGAAACATACTCAGAATTGAGGTAGAATTGATTCACTTTAGGAGTTCGCCTATCTTTACTAAGAGAACGTAAAACATCGTTACTTCCATCACTTGCAAATGATGATTGTCTGCGAAAAGCACCATATTTTTTAAATAATAATGATGCTTGAACTGCACCCTGCCCAATTATTGATTTCCCAGGAATGCCACCTGGGTAACTATTCACCAACCTTGAAATATGTCCATCACTAATAGTTGGAACACTACCAGACGAAATAAGCTGTAATTCTTCAATTCTGTGTGCCATGGATCTCACCTGGCCTAGTTTCAACTTGAGCTTCTTTCTCAGCTCCATCTTCTCACTCATAGACATCTGTGAAACTTCAATAACATAACTGGGAACTTCAAGAGCATCCATTTTCTTGGCTGCGGAAATAAGATTGATTGAATTTCTCTCGAGGGAAGAGGAATCCTCCGAGTTAGTCTCAGAATCAAACCTGGCAGAAGCTCCAATGCTTTTAGATTTTACATATTGAACCTTCTGTCTCCTTCCATCTGAATCCCCTATAACCTCCACCGCATAAGGGTAATTAGGGAGCATATTGTATGAAGTCCTAGCTGATACCTTTTTAGATTTCTTCATGATATAATTCCTGTTTAGGCTGTTCTGAGGTTGGTGTCACTCACGAGTTACTACAAGGGTATAGGCCATTCGGTTTATCAATCACATAAGCATACAATTCTGTACAACTAAATAATAGGTTCCAAGGGTGAGGATTTGAGAATTGTACTTCAAAAGCCTTACGTCCAAAAAAAAATCTCCCCTACAGCTTAAAAAATACAATTTCTGTGCACTCATTTGAAATTTGGCATTTCCAGAGGGCTTGAGACACAGGCGCACCGCGCCTCCCTACAGGTGCATCGTGACCTATGTAAATTGCTTCAAAGAGGGGCTACAAGTGCACCACGTCCAAATCCAAGCGTGTCGCAACCATGATTTTTTGCACGATGGTCGCAGATTTGTCTTTTGAACTAGTTGTCTGCATGTGATATGTATTTTGCTCAGAAATTTAGGGGAACATGTCACCAAACTGTTATTAGCCTTGGCTTATCCTTTAATGAACTCTTTAAACAGTGTTTCTCTCAAATATATCTATTAGTGACACCTTTTCTCAAACACAGTGTTAAAACTTGGGGATTTGACCCTCTTCTTATCATGAAGGAGGTCATACCAATGTAACCACTTAGGTCACTCAAAATTTTTTTTGACCCTCTACTTATTAGCGAAGGAGGTCTTCAAATGTTGTTGTTTTTTTTTTTTTTTGATCCTCTGCTTATTACTGAAGGATATATTTTCAAAATAATTTCTGGGTGCTTGTTTTACACTTCAGGTTTCAACCTTTTAAAAATTTAAGGCTCTGTCTATCAATTGAAGGAATTTTTCCTCAAAACTTGAACCTTATACTTATCATTTGATGGAGGCATCTTAAAATGCAAACTGCTTGTTATCCTTTTTTACCTTTTAAAAGAGCTAGTTCATATGAAATGTAATTCCTGTTGCTTGCCCTATACTCATCTTTTGGAGGAGGCAATGCAAAATGCAACTACCTAGGTTTATCAAAGCCACTGTGTCCATCTTTGAAATAACTCCTTTTTCTATTGACTGTAGCTTCATTTGGTGCAGAAAATTGTCTTTGAATGCCTTTCAGAGTCTAGTTTTATGGTAAGATATAAAAAGCAGATGTTCTTATTATACCTTCATTTTGATGCCTAGTTGCTTTAAACCTCTTTTTGCCAAAGACTGTCTCTCTTGGTTGCATAACACTGATTTGCAGAGCTAGCTCACATGTTTGGGAACTAATGCAAAAATTCCATTTGAGTTAACATGAAGCACTGGAGGTAGACATTACCCAACCTTTGTGTTGATTTTCCATGATGGAGGACTTTTGACTTTTTGGCATTTTGAGTTTGAATCCTGTAGGTCTTTTCTCTTTACAATCTGCACTTTCTCTGATTTCCAATAGTAAGATTCCACAACATGAAATCTTTTCCTGAAGTGTTCTTTTTCTCACACTCTGCTTACTGTCATCAACCTATACACCCCTGCAGAGATGCATTGATAGATGTATTTGATCTTTGGAGAGCCTTCTTGATGTATTCATGAAGATGATGATTGAAATGATCACTTTTCTTCAGACATGGAAAATTCTTTCTCTGTTTCTTCTTGAATTGAACCTTTCTGAGCTCTGCTGAAACAAAACAAAGCAACCATTTTGATGGTGCATGACCTAAGGATAAACCAGGGAATGTTTCTATCGGATAAGAGGAAATGATGGCTGACTGATATTGAATATAGGGTTCTTTTTTAAAGAGATAGCTTTCTCAAGGTATTTTCCCTAAACACCACCACTTAGACCTAGAGACTTTGTCATATTTTGTAAGGGATTTCTGAGATATAGTCAGGTCATCAGATGGAAAAATAAATAGTGAAAGAGGAGTAGGCACTTGTCTTGTGCTTGATAGTGAGTTATGTGAAGCAGGGGAAATCGGATATCAGATGTACTAGGCTTATGAAAGTTATGGACAAGGAAGGTTTGTTGATTTAGGGTAGGAATGAAACTGAAGACTACTTCCACCTCAGTATAGAAGAGAGGGGTACGAAGACAAAAAAATTTTTGTGGGGTTTTCTAGATGACAAATTGACTGATCGAGATTGGTTTCTAGAAAACCTAGACAATGGATCTAGTCATCAAAACATGAAAAAATACTGATGACTAACACATGACATGCCTCAAGATTATCAGAATAAAATACCACAATTTGATGGCACTACACATTATACTTCTCAACAACACATTACTAAGATGACAAAATTATTTGAACTTCATGAGATTGATGACTCAGATGTTCAAATGAGGTTATTTGCACAAACTTTGATAGGAGAAGTTAAGAAGTGGTTTAAAGATCTTGCTGCTGGTAGTGTAACTGATCTAGCTGCATTTCATAGATTTTTTTTAAATAAATGGGAAAAGAAAAATAATCCCCTCCAAATATTGTCTGAATTTGATGCCATGAAAAGAGCTCCAAATGAGTTAGTCCAAGACTACTGCACTAGGTATAATAGTGTCTACAATTCCATCCCCACAAATCTTAAACCTACTCCTTATTTTGACCTGCTCAAATTCCCTGATGGATTTGATGCAAATATGGCTTATCAATTAAGGGAAAGAGATGTAGAGACCTTAGAAAGAATGCAAATAGATTTTTTTAGTTTAGAGGTAAACATTTTAGCCAAAAAATCTAGACTCAGGGATGAAAGAAGAGTGACCATTAAAGAAGAAACTTCCAATTCAGACACAAAAATAGACATGTTAGCTAAAAATTTAGAGAGGATGATGGATAGACTAGATAATATAGAAATAATACCACAATGGGATAATCAACAGCAAATAAGAAATCCCAATTTTAGGAAAAACACAAATTCAGGAAAAGCAAAAGAAACAACACCAGACCAGACAATAAGACCCCCATTCCAAGAGAACTATGATGAAAGTTCTCAGAATAATGATGATGATGAGGATACAATTAATCTAATGGGAATAGATGATAATAATACTATTTTTCTTACTCAGGAAGATCAGAAATTATTTGAACTCCAACAACTCTAATTAGATTCAAGTGAATCCTTTGATTATAAACAAGGTTATGATTATGCTATAAATGAAATACATAGTAAATATAACCTTAGAAATAAGAAAAACAATGAGTCTTCTACCAAAAAAACTTCCCAAACTCAGAATAAGAAAACAGTAGAAGCTCCCAAAACAAAAGTTCTGCAAATTCTCCCAAGGGAAAATAAGCAAAACTCTAGTTCTTCCCAGAACATTTCTAGTCCTAAAAATGCATCAAGCCCTAAAATTGTTGATATTACTGATGAAGTTTCTCAAGCTTCAAAAGATTCATATAAACCTGTTGCTGAAAAAGCTTCTAATTCTGTTAAAACAATAAATTTAGATCCTAAAACACCCTCTGTTGATCCTAAATCAGTGGATCCAAAAAATGCTACTTCAAAAACAACTGCTGATAATTCTAAGTCTGAAAGAATTTCCACTGCTTCATAAACAATCCCTGAAAAGAAAATTAGGAGAAGTAAAACACAAGAAACTCAGAAAGAGAATGTCAAACCAATTTAAAATAAAAAATAACTGTAGAAACACAAGACAAACCAAGCCAAACTATAGTTACCAACGAAGAATTAATTCAAATTAGTAAATCTCAACCTTCATTTAATATACAAACTGAAATTGCAAAGTTGAAAATACCAATTACTTTAACAGAATTGGTAAAACATGATTTGTATAAATCAACTATCACTGAAAAACTAAATATGAATGATGGTGAAGATTCTATTAATTTGAATGATGATCGTCCAAAGTTGATTTTTGGCCTAGATGTGAATGGAAAACATGCAGATGGAGCAGCTCCTCCATTTTATATTAGTCTTACCATTCATGATCAAATTTTACATAACGCAATGCTAGATTCAGGAGCTTCCCATATTTTGATGCCTAAAGCCATAATGGAAACTCTGAATTTAGAAATCACTAGGCCCTATAAAGATTTGTTTTCATTTGATTCAAGTGAAGTTAAATGCCTAGGTTTAATCAAAGATTTGTGTGTAACACTAGTTCAATATCCTGGTAAGAGTATATTAATGGACATTGTAGTAGCTGATATCCCACCTAAATATGGAATGTTACTTTCTCGCTCATGGGGAGCAAAGTTACAGGGATATCTACAATTGGACATGTCTTATGCTACTATATCAGTGTTTGGTCAGCCTAAGAAGTTATATAGGGAAACATTAATGAAGTACATGGTTAGTAATGCAGAAAGATCTATAAGTTATCCAATTTACTCTACACCAACGGACCTTGATTCTTTTATCTTATGTAACTCTGAAACTAATGAAATCCAAACTGAACTAATAGAGAAAAAGAAAACACCAAACAATGATAATATCTTTCATGAATCTTTATGACATTTAGACTTTGATGGTTCAGTTAATAAGTTAGGAGTAGGAGTAGGAGTTTGGATAACCAACATGGAGACTAATCACTCAGAAGGCCATGCTTTCAGGCTCAATTTCAAATGTAATAATAATATGACTGAGTATGAAGCCCTAATTTTAGTACTGCAAATTATTAGGAACTCATGAGGAAAAAAATATTAATCATGGGAGATTCAGAGTTGATCATAAAACAAATAAATAGAGTATATTCTATTTACAATCCTAGATTAAGCCAATACAGAGACATTGTGCTAGATTTAACTGATGATTTATTGGAATGTAAATTTTCTACTATACCTAGAAAATAATATATATAGGCTCACTATCTAGCAACCTTTGCAAGTACATGCAATTTACCATTCAAACCTAATCACAGATATACTGCTGAAGTCAAGAATAGACCAGTTATTCCAGAAAATATAAAATATTGGAAATTTTTTTCTCAAGATGAACAGATTTACAATTTTATGAACAATGAAGGTGAATTTCAGAACTGTAAGATAGACACAGATTGTACTATAGATAAACATTTGGATTGTGACATTGATTTAAATAACATAGATGTAAATAAAGAAAATTTGCTAAACAAACTAGATTTAGTCAATTAGATATAGATAACTTAGATAAAGTAGAGATAGAATAAATTATTGATGATGAATATGACATATTGAATCTAAAGGATAATTTATTACCTAAAGGTTTAACTCCATTAGAAGATCTTTTTGACTCCAATTATGAAGCTAGAAAACCCAAAATGGAGGCAGTTAGATCTGATATAGAAGAATGCAATATTGGTACAGAGTTAAAACCCAAAATGATCAAACTTTCCAAAATCTTACCTCAACAAGAAAAGGAAAATATATTGCTCTTTTAAAGGAATATCAAGATGTTTTTTCTTGGAGTTATGAAGATCTCAAATCCTATGATACCAACATAATTCAACATAAAATTACAATAAAATAAGATCAAAATCCATTTAAACAAAAGTTGAGAAGAATTAACCTTGTTTTATTGCCTTTGATAGAGAAAGAAGTAAAAATAATGTATGATGCACAAATAATTGCACCAATTAGATATTCTGATTGGGTTTCCAACCTAGTTCCAACAAGAAAGAAAACATGAGACATTAGATTATGTGTCGACTTTAGAAATCTTAACAAAGTATCCTTAAAGGATAATTACCCTTTACCTAAAATGGATCACATATTACAAAGGGTAGTTTTTTCTTCGAGGATTTCATTATTAGATGGTTTTTTAGGATATAACCAGATCCTAGTCCAAAAAGAAGATCGGGCCAAAACAACTTTTACCACTCCTTGGGGAACTTTTATGTATGTGAAAATGCCTTTTGGTCTAATGAATGCAGGGGCAACCTTTCAAAGAGCTATGGAAATAGATTTTGAAAAGGAAATACATGATTTATTAGTGATTTATTTAGATGACATAACTATATTTTCCAAAACTGATAATGAACACTTGGATCATATGAAACAAGTTTTTATTAAATGCAGGAAATTTGGCATCTCTTTAAACCCTAAGAAAATTTTATTTGGATTAGGAGAAGGTAAGTTACTTGGAAACATAATTTCTAAAGAAGGAATCAGAATAGATCTTGCTAAGATAGAAGCAATTCTTAACATTAGTCCACCAAGAAACATCAAATAATTACAAGCTTTTCTAGGTAAGATTAATTTTTTAAGAAGATTCATATCTAATTTAGTTGAAATAATTAGAGAACTAAACAACAGGCTTAAAAAAGACTCAGTTCTTAAGTGGAATATTGAGGCCAAACTATCATTTGAATCCATCAAATAGGCCTTAACTAAAACTCTAGTCCAAATAAGTCTTGATTTTAAGAAGGATTTCATAATTTTTTCATTTGCTTCAAAACACACCATTGCTGTAGTTTTACTGTAGAAAAATGAATAGGGATTTGAACAACCCATAGATTTCTTTAGTAAGACCCTTAGAGATGCCCCTCTGAAGTATAACATTATGGAGAAACAAGCCTTAGCTTTGGTAAAGGCCATTAAAGACTTCATAGTTTATATTCTCTATTCTCACATAATTGCCTATGTCCCAAATTCTGTAGTAAAAGACATTCTTACTCAGGATGGTCCTGATGAAAGAAGAGCTAAGTGGATTTTCACTATCTTAGAATATGACATACATATTAAACCCACAAAACTCGTCAAAGGTCAAGGATTAGCCAAACTTATGGCTGAATCTAATTGTAATTCCTTAGACATAAATTTTATTGCTCAAGTGGATGATCAGGAAGAGATGGCGACTCCAATGATCAATGAAGCCTTTTCAGACTCACCTTGGTATACAGATATCATATTTGTACTACTAAAATTACAAGCTTCTCCTGGATTGTCAAGAACTAAAGCTAGATTTCTAAAACTTAAGGCAGTAAGATTTTGTATTTTAGACAATGTACTTTTTTGGAGAGATCATAGTGGGATTTTATTAAATTGTTTGTTAAAGGTGTTGGGAAAAATAATGAGAGGGGGGGGGGGGGGGGCGCCGGGACCGCATTTAGAGCTTATATCTTGACTTTAACTTTTTCTTTGGCAAAATTGCATACGCAATTTTAATGAACTAAACTCGCATATACACGCGGATATGCTGAAAGAAACTCACGTATACTGATATAAATTTCTAGTTTATAAAGTATCTTAGACACATAATTTAAAACAGATTTACCAGTTATGCATTAGGTTAGATAAAAAGGAAATATGTGCAGTAACAGCAGTATAAAACATCACACAAGTGGAACACACATGAACACCAGTATTTAAGGTGGAAACCCAATTCGGGAGAAAACCACCGTTGATGTCATCTCTGCCTTCAATATTTATTATATGGAATTTTTTTTAAAACATTGTACTGATGCATAATCATATCAGTACGCAGGCTTCTACCTGCAGAAGGCTGCAACCTTCACTCGTTTACCAGCTGCTACTGGAAGGGAGCTCCAACCCCCTGATCTCGTTTACCAGCCACTCCTAGAAGGGAGCTTCAACCCCTTGATCATAACACCAGATTCTACTGGAAGGAAGCTTATACTTCCATACTGAAGGCTTCAACCCTCAGACCCACTGCAGACCATGTTTCATCAATTTTATTATTGGATAAAACAGCTTCAACACAACCTTTTATCAACAATCATATACTTTGTCCAATACTTCAATTAAAACAGTGAAAACACTGTGACAAAAACTTCAGAAATAACCCAGACTTCAGAAAAGATATGCAGATACAAACTCAACCCCATTGATTCAAATAGCATACGCTACTTTTCTTCACTGAAGCCGCGTACATACGCGCTTTTCTGCACACCAACCTGCATATGCCTCAGTGCATACTATTTTCATAACTTGGAGAAAACCCTAACTTCCATACGCGCTTTTCATAAAGCGAAACTGCATATATACACACTTTTACTGAGACCAACTAGCATATAGATCTGTAAATGTGAATTTTGTAGAACATACCAGATCTATAAAACTTACCCAGATTTCTTCATTTTCTTCAGCAGACTTGTGCCAGTTCTTCATCATTTCTTCAGAGATCATACTAGATATTCATCATCCTTAGATCTAGAGATCTTGAACCATCATCATATCCACGGGTGCATCATAGATTTAGATCTATCAATTAAAAATAGAGTTCATCCATGCAGATATTCCTTAGAGAATTTTATTCAATCACAACCCTTACTCATGCACACATTGCACTATGATCTTCTTCGCCTTAAATAGATTTAGCTTTTACCAATACCATGAGTCAAAACCACATAACTTCTGATGGTATCCTTGGACGAAATCAAATAGAAAATGCAACACTCAATATTGTGGGCTAATACCATGGTAATGCCTCTTGGTATTATATTTTTAGAGCGCAAAAGGCATACACGACTTGGAGTGTTCGATTCCGCGTGTATACACAACTTCTCTTTATAAAAACTGTGTATATGCTAACCCTGAATGTATACGCTAGTTTCCTTCACAAAAGTAGTGTATACATTGCATCCATGCGCGGGTTTCCTTCACAAAAGTAGCGTATACATTGTGACATATTATATTTATCATTTCTCTGGCACTTTCTGGAATTCTTTTCTCTGTCACATCTGAACTAATCTGTAGCTACATCATTCTTACATATTTAACACATAGGTTGCTTATCATAGGCAACTCATCAAGTAGGTTTCCATCAAGGAAAACTTCATCAAGTAGGTTGCCATCAAGGACAACAGATTACATCATCTTGCCAACAAAAGGAATTTCATGCAGGTGATTATGGAGGACATTTATACTAGAAAAATACTGTTGACAAAATCCTGAGAACTGGTTTTTATTGGCCTACTTTGTTTGCTGATGTCAAAAAGTTTATGACTTTTTGTCACAAGTTCCAAATTTTTTAGGGTAAGAAAAAACTGTTACCCCTGCCTTTAAAGCCTATTTCAACTGAGATGCCATTTCAACAATGGGGTGTAGACTTCATTGGTGAAATTTACCCTTCATCTTCAAGCCAACATAAGTGGATTTTGACAGCCACTGACTATTTCACAAAGTGGATTGAAGCCATACCCTCCAGACAATCCACATATACTGTTATTATTTCCTTCCTATAAAATAACATTCTTTCAAGATTTGGATGTCCCCAAAAGATAATTACTGATAATGCAACAGCATTCAAATCCAAAAAGATGATTTCCTTTTTCCATAAATACCATATTACCCTAGGCCACTCTACTGCATATTACCCTCAGGGTAATGGCCTAGCTGAATCCTCAAATAAGAGCCTTGTAAACATCATTAAAAAATTACTAGAATATAACAAAAAATCTTGGAACAAGAAGTTAGTCAATGCCTTATGGGAAGATAGACTTACTACTAAAAAATCCATTGGTACATCTCCTTACTAGCTTGTTTATGGAATGGATGCTATTTTTACATCCTCCTTAGGAGTGCCAGTGATGAAGATTATCCAAGAATTACAGGTTGAAACAAATGATATTCAGAGAAGGATTAATCAAATTATTCACTTGTAGCAAACAAGGGAAGAAGTTTAAGTAAAATCCCAAGTTATCCAGGATAAAATCAAGAAATGTTTTGATAAAAAGAGTAAAGAAGATGATTTTTACATTGGAGACCAAGTGTTAAAATGGGATTCCAAAAGAGAAGAGAAAGGTAAACATGGAAAGTTTGATTTTCTCTGGAAAGGACCTTATGAGATTTATGGATATAGAGGTAATAATGATTTATTTTTGAAATAATTGGATGGAACAGATCTGTAAGAAGGACCAGTAAATGGAAGAATGCTGAAGCACTACTATTCATCTGAGATAACCAATAGTTAGTTTCATTTACTTTTGATCATTGTAAATATACATTGAATATTTTAAATTGGATTGGATGTTTTCCTAACAAAGTTGAAGCCCGGAGAGAAGGCCCTAATATTTGGGAGGTAAAATATTATAAATATGATTCTTTGCTGAAATCAAAGGATACCTACAGGATCATCACAGTCAAAGGTCAAAGGCTACTAGTCTTAAAGTTCTTGACATTTCACCAGGAAATGCCATTCCCATGTGGAGCCACCGTTAGGGTCCTATAATAATAGGGTTCATAAATTTTGAATTAACTTTGATAGTCTTGTAAATATGTACATACCTTACTTTCTGCAAGTTGTTTTCCCATATTTTGAAAAAATGAAAAATAATAAAAAACCAAAAATAGGGTAAAAAGTCCTAAAAGAAAGGTCAAAGGACTTAGAAAAATATAGACCCCAAAAGAAAAAGAGATAAAATAAGACTTGAAAGTGAGCGAGTCCAAATGCCACTACTTTTACTTTTATTTCAAAAATAATGATTATGTGCAGAGTGTCAATAAATTCCATAATCCATGATCAGTTAAACTGTTTAAACTTAACTCTTCATGCTTTTAATTTCATGTTTTAGATAGAGAATAAAGATTTGTCAAACAGTTTAAACTTGACAAATCAGTAGATAGGTAGAGAATAATGAGGAGCTCAACAGTTTAATTTGAGCCCTTGGATGAAATAAGGTAGACTTAGATAGCTTTAAGCTTTGAAAGAAAAATGTTTTAGGGTTGCAAGCCTAAATGCACCCATGGAAATGAAGTAAAAATGTTAGAAATAAAGATGGGTAGGTAGAAAGCAGTTGAGCAAGCATGTAATAAAGCATCATCGGGAAAAATCACTAATTTCCCATCCCCTACAAGTATTCAATATTCTAAACTATCTGTCAAAAAGGCTCAAAGCATTTCTCTGACCTTTTTTGGGACCAGACCCAAGGCTCGATGACTAGTTAGTTAAAAATATTGAGTTCCTACATTAAACACACATTTATCAGCATTTACCCTTCATTCATACATCATAATCCCTTTTTCCTAAGTGAAGACACATTTTTACTTAGTGAAATTGAAACCCTAAAATAATTAACCTCATTCCCTTCAAAATCATTCATAAAACCCTCAAAAAGAATTTATCCTAAGTATAAGTGAAGTAATACAACAAAGATGAGCAATGCTTTATTTTGTCTATGATTTACACTTTACTTAGATATTAACATGTCTCTTGTTTCCATTTCACTACCCTTTCATTTCATATTAATTACCAACTTATAAACTATTTTATTAAATCCCTAAACTACACCTACCCGTATGTTATTAATTCTCTTATATTTTAAAAAACCCCCTTAACCCACTATTTTAAAGTTTAAACCAATGTTCAATATCCCATGTGCGCAATAAAACCCCGCCCAACAATCCCATTGGTTTAACATATCTATATTGAAATAATCCCGCCCCCTATAGTTTTTACAAACTGTTAAAAGTTGATAAAACCATATAATAATAGAAATCCTCGCCCACATGTATAAATTAAAACATTTGCAATTGTTTTAAATTAACACGTAAAACTTTGCCCCACGCCTATTTCATAATGCCTGAAATTTAAACTTTATTAAACCTCATTTTTATAAAGTTTAAAGTCATTTCTGCCATGCATATAAAAATCCCAATCCCACCTCCCATTTCGGTGCACCTTCCCAAACCAATCTGGATCGTTCACACACGAACTCCAAATCCGATGGCGGAAATCTGATATTGCGCAGAAAAGTTGTGCGATCACCCAAGCTCCATTTCTACGTGAAATGGGCTATTTTGTAATTTTATCTCTCCCCCACGTGGACAATTCCTACTGGATGGCATGGGTTCAAGCCAAAATAGCTTACCGCCGTAATGTCTCGCGATAACCACTGGTTGTTTTGATAAGTTGAAGCCTGAAACCACCCTTCCCGCTGATGTGACAATCATTCAATGTCAAAGTAATATAACCAAAATGCATATTAAACCTTCAAAATGTAACTAATTCATTTCTCTTCTGTGAATTAACCATTTCTCGCACTTCCCTTACTATAAAAGCATAATTTTTCGCCATTTTCTATGCCCAAGAGCCTATGCAATCTGCCTTGTGATCATTGAAGACTATCGAGGAGCTTTACATTGCTCCAAAAAATCTACAGAAGTCATCAACTCATTCAAAAATCTCAGAAACATATTCCGAAGCCCAATACCTGCATACAACAGGTATTTTTCTGAAATTTGAACCAGCAATCGATTTAAAAGCCTTTTTTAAAGACAAATTTCATTCATAGATCCAAAAATATCAAAAGAAGCCTGCCAAAAAGCCAAAAAAACATGCCAGACCCTATCAAAATTTTCCCAAAAACCCTGTTTTTACTGCTGCGCGATATTTTGAGAGAAAATTGTAAGTTTTTATAGTTTGATGATCTATTTCCAAGCTCTGAATCAAGCCAGAACACCTTTGAAAGTATCCTAAGCTTCTATGACCCTTTTCAAAATATTTTTTTAGCCCAATTTCCCATTAAAATACTCAAGAAACCCTTGTTTCTTGTTTTATACCAATCAAAATCCTCTAAACCTCTTTGGCAGGCCTATTGGACAGAAAGCCCAAAGAAAAAAGCTATACTTTGCCTAATTTATCCAAAAAATCCTCTGCGAAAGTAATATACTCCTGCAAACTGTCTAAACTTGAAGAAGTAGCCCCAAATGCCTAAAAAGCAGAGCTCTAGCAAACCTGAAGCTTCCAAAGTGCCTAAACCAACCCCTGCAATGACTTCTAAGACTGCTATTGTTGTCAATCCTTTACAACCTCCAGTCATAGATGTTAAGCACATTCCACTAGCTGATACTGATTATAAAATAGCAGATCCCATTGTTGAATTTAATCTTCTAGATATTCATAACTGGTGCTTTGAAAAGTCTCTAGATAAGGAAGAAGAAATCCATATTTGGGAATCCCATTTGCCCAAATATGTTGTCCCATTAACTCACCCATGCCAAGAGGTCATCAAATTATGTCAGATATATTATGTGCCTGATCAAAGAGCCATAATCAATGCCAATAAAGAAGTGATATTCACTATTATTGCTGAATCCCTCAATCAAATGTTACAGCTTCAGCCTAACCCCCAAGCAGTCCCTTTATCCATAGAGGCCTTAACTGAGCTATATATTGGCCTAGATTTTCCCAAGAGATTCATGATTTTTCAGACATTTATTCCCTCACATGTAGAAATTCCTAAACTGAATCCCCCATATTCCGCTGCTAAATTCCCAGAAGGTAGAAGACATGTGATTTCCATGATTTCCTTCATCCTTGGATATTTTACTGATGAACACACTGATGAATCCATCTTAGGGTTCTTATCCACTTTTACCCCAGGGCAACTCCCATCAGGAATATTTGACTATGTTGGTTTCATTGTAGATAATATCCATTATCAATTGATTAATTTTCCAATTGAAGGAGTATTCAGATATACTTCCTTCCATTTCCATATGTTTCTATATTTCCAATCAAATAAATTTCCAGTTACTCTTCAAAAGATTGACATAGAGGGAAATCCTCTATCTGTCATTTTTTGGACTACATTGCTCAGGAAAGAGTGTAAATATTTCACATATTCATAATTTTCAGAGTTTTTTTTACATCCAGTAATCAGAATTTTGACCAAAGCAGAGTAGCCAAGAATAAATGAAAAAATGAAAAAGATATTACAGTTGTTAGAGCATATTAAGGTTGGTGACTGGTATTTATATGAAAAATATACTGAAATCAGAGTATTTGGGTCAAACTTGTTACCTTAAAAGTTACCCAAGCATGTTTCAATGAGGATCTTTGCCTTGGAGTATATCAGGCAGATCCTAAATTTTGATTCTATAAATTTCATGGCAGTAAAGAAGAAAACTCAATTCAAATTAAAGAATCAGATAGGACCATTCATCTGCAATCACAGAGATGCAGAAAAAGAGGTATCTAAGCAACTATTGGAATATAAATTTGAAGAAAGTTTTCCATGGAATTATGATCCACAAGGAATCATGAGTAAACTAAGGGTTAAATTCAAATTAACCCCTTTCATTCATGAAGCAAAACCAGAGATAGAAAAATTTGCAAATCAGATTGAGTGGACTGAAAATACCTTAACAGATGCAGAAAAATAAAGTGATACTAGTCACACTTTGGAGACTACAAATCAGCCAGATAATTCCACTAAGAGAATAAGGGAAGAAGGAGCCTATGTGGTAGAAACTACAACTGAAACTAAATTTAAGATAATATATAAAAAAAGGCCTAAGTTAAGTTCAGTTGGTAAAGAGAAGGTGACAATTGACATGGATGATATAGCTACACCAGAGACAAATGTTGATATTGCAACAATCATCATAAATGAATCAACCACTAACAATCAGAATGAAGAACAATTCAACAATGAAGATACACAGTTATGGAAAGATAGCAAAGTGTGGAATCCTCTTCCTCACAAACAACTGAGGAGAAAGATTTGGATATCAAAGAAAAATATAAACAGATCAAACTGGAGAATGAAGAGATGAAAACTGAAATCTATTCTCAGTTTTTGAAACAAAAACCAGGTAACCAAAACAGTTTCCTGTGAAAATTTGATTTCTCAAGTAAAAAAATGATTATGTCAGTATTATAGCGCAATGTACCAATTCCAAATACAGTTGCTGACTATAAGAAATTTAATCTAGAAGTAGCAACAAATAGTATTCATGAATTAGATCAAATAGAGTTTCACATGCAGAGCTCAGAGATGTTGTATTCCACTGTTACAACAAAGGCCATGAGTGTTTAAAAACTTGAGAACACTATCACTAACATGCAAGATCAGATGAAATTAGAAAAGCCTCATTATATGCTAAGGTTCTAAGAATTAAATCCATAGAAGAATTGGTAATTAAAGTGGGATATGACCCTGCAAATGTCAATACAGTAGAGTTATTGTTGAAAAAGAAGAATGAGGACATTGCAGCCCTGAGGAAACAACTTAAGCTTCCTCCAAGTGAACATCCCCAGGCTAAAGAAATCATACAGGAACATAATGACAAAGATGACATGATGAACATCATCTTTCAGCTTATAGGACAGATTAAGGAGATGGAAATTCAGATGGACAAACTTGTCCAAGAAAAGGATATAGTGAAATTACCAGAGCCACTTACAGTTATTCCCATGGTTACTACTGTTGTGCCTTCAACTCTAGCTGAAGAGTTGGCACCAAAATTTCCACTGGCTGCTATAGTGACATTGACTTCATCCACCACATCAGCTGCTGAGTCATCCTCAACAACAATTTATCCTACAGATGAGGCCAGAAAACTAGTGAAAGCTATGGAAGAGATGTCTTTAAAGACAAGTGAGATTAACAGGTTAACAAAGATGGTAGAAAATCTTGAGAATTCAAACAAATTGGTTCAAATAAATGCAAAAACACATGAGAAAAAGGCCATAAGATTAAATGAACAGCTGAAGAATCTGCAAAATGAGTTAACCTTAACAGAGAAAATATCATACATCAAAAACTACCTTTGGAACAATGTCATTGAAGCCATCCATGATGTGTGGCCTTCAATTTAGGTAATTTTTGAGCAAAGAGAGTTGTTACTAGCAGCTCAAGTAGAAATTCAAAATACTCAAAGTGAACTGGCTGATAAGCCAGAGCAAGATTTAAAGTTGATCACTTTCCTTAACAACAAAAATAAACAGGAGTTGGAAGAACTCAAGATTAATGACAGGACTGCAACTATCCTAGAAATTAGGAAAGTTACTACAAAGAAGAATCTAATGAAGAAACTGGAAGAAAAGTGTCAGAATATGAATACTTCCATAACTAGGTTCATGGTCAAATTCACAAATTTGAGGCAAAAAGGACCACCTGATATTATTGTTATTAATGATAAGTTGATGCCTCAAAATGACTATGATAAAAATACTAGAGAGTTTGCAAAGCAGCAGGTGAATAAACCACAAGGACAAGGCATTCCAACAGGAAAAGTTTAACCGAAAAACTTTGAAGACTTATTCTATTTGCAGCATGAGATCAAACAGTTGTTTTTCATCAAGCCAACCTTTGCCAGATACACTGAAGCTTATGAAAATTTCAGGAAATTAAAAAATATACAAATTCTTAAAAATGAGGATTGGTAGTTGCTCATCGATTTACTATGAGAGATTGAAAGACAGACAGATGAAAGGAGAAAAAGTTGTTTGCTGATTTACTGTCAAAAACATAATTTTACAGTAGTAAATAGTTTTGACAGTAGTTAAAGAGTATCCAAAGTTTAGAGAGTATCAGTGAATAAAGAGAATCAGAGAAAGAGTATCAAATAAGGCAGTTCAGATTCTAAAACAGATTTAAATAACTAAAGCCAACAAGGAGGACACCAAGGCAGCCAACTGCACTTTTATCCTCAAAACAATTTCTATTTCTTTTGGATAGATAGGACAACTTGCTGATTTGTTAAGCAACTACCTCTATTTTATTTTAATGATATTTTTATTTTCCTTGGATAATTCCTGGAAGCATTCTAGGATATTTTGTAAAAAATTATGTATAAATACTTCATCTTTAGAAGTATTTTGTGTGGAATAAATTGCTGGAGATTGCTATAGTCATTTTTATTGGACTTGAAGGCTTTTGTGTTTCGAATTTCAAGTAGCATACTAAATCAAACCAATTGGCATCATACTTCAGGATTCCTGTGATGAGCTATTTGGAGTGAAGTATTTTCCTACTTGTCACTGTTATATTTCTTTGTTACATACATACATATATGTTTGTTCTAAATTTGAATGTATAACTAGGAGTATTACTACAGGATTTGTTAAGAGCACCCTATTTTTAACTAGTTATCATTTCTATGTTTTCCTCTAATTTCTAGTGTAGGGAACCCTTAATTACTCCATCTCTCATTTGACCTCTGCCTACTACTTCATTTTTCTGGATCAAAGGATTATTAAGTGCCCTTTATCCCGGTCATACCACCTCATAAAAACGACTTTCCAAGATCTTCAAGGATTATCTATCTTGCCCTGAAAAAATTTGACCTTTTGGCCTTGATTATAGTTCTGTTAGCTTGATTTTGACTCCATAGCCCAATGGAAAAATAGATTTCCCACTATCCATATCTTCAAGTGATTTTTCCCACCAAATAAATCAAAACCAAACCCAAGATACACAATCATAACTAGCCTAAAAACCATAATTAAAAAAAAAGTTAAGTTTTATAGAGAGAGCCCTCTCTGAATCCTAGGAAGGCTAGATCCTAGAATTTGAATTAGGTTTGTGGTTACCTCTAGTTATCTTAACTAAAAACCAAAATCTTACAACTAAAGATTTACTAGAGTGATAACAGACCGAGTACTCTACACAATCCTTAAGTTGTTGGATTCTGCCTTCTTCCCTCACAAGAATTTGTTTCCTTCACATAATTTATCTCTTTCACTTACAACTACTTTGAACTGAAGCTTTCTACACAATTTTCACCTTCTACGGGAGGAATGGCGTAGCATAGCATGGCATGGATATGGATGGAATGACACATATTTTTATGTTTTACTCACGTACATGTGCCCCATCTAGAGAAGGACCCACTATACTTTGTTTGATGAATGAAGCCGACGAAAAAATCATGATGCTCTCATTAATCTCACCCATATCACAAAAGCGTGTCCCAAGGTATGCTCACACTAAATATTTGTTTTTCATATTTTATTATGTAGAAAGTTGACTCTAGGAACAGGAAGGAAAGTAAGCATGGAGATGGTTAGGCCATAGGCATAATTCCTATTGCCTTTGCAAAAATCTGATTCTACCACATTTGTTAGAGATTTGCTCGAACCATATATTTTTTAAATGTACTAATTTCATAATTGTAGATTGTAGTTTTTGGGATTCTTTACTGTTGCAGTGACAATAACAGTATTGTAAATAATGCTGAATCATTCACTACAAGATAAGGCTGCCAAAACTTACCTTGCAGTCCTCAGTTTTCCTCCTTGCCTTGTTTCTGTACCAATCATCTACTTTCCCCAATTCTTCATTCCATGGAGATGCTTCAGTGCTTATTTCATTGAAAGCAACAATGATTTATCCTCTCCATCTGCTAGATAGCTTGGAAAACAAATGTATGACTGTCACCATGTCACCAAGTAAATCCAAGGTGGGATCCTCCCTCTCGAGTAACGAATAATAAGCTGGATTGGTCGTTTGTCATTTCCATCTTATATTTATATTGAAGTTCAAATCAGTACACTTGCTAACCTCCTGAAAAATCTTGCAATGTAATAATATTACCAAATTTTCATGTGCGCAAGAAATGTTAAAACATCTAAGTAATTTAGAAGAGATAGTAATAGTTTTGGAGTTAGCTTTCTTGTGAATTAGATCCAATAAGATCTATAAATTTTCTCATTGTATACATAATTGTTAATGAATTTTTCATCTTTTATAACATAAATATATAAGAGAAATCAGAAATATGACTAGAATAACTGGAACTGGAACTGATAGCGCTGTGGCTGGATCTACTGCATCTTGATTACCAAGTCAAAATATTTCTATCAATCACAAAAGTGAGAGACACATATCCCTGTGTTGGTATATAACAAGTTCCTAGATTTTGTGAGTTGATACATGGTTTCTAAGGATATTCATAAAATGATTGAAAAACCTTTTCCCATTTGGCATCTTTGGTTAAATTTCATGATATAGCTAGGTGCAAAATGTATCCTGTGCCTTCGGTATTGGTGGTGGTAAAATGTGTGCATGGTAAAGAAGGGTATGGTAAAACTACCTTGTGAGCATTGGGTAACTATATATATGAAGATATTGACCAAATCAAAGTAGTAATGGAATTATTTCTTATCTCATGCTCTCTATACTTTTCACGACCTCTGTGGATGTGTATTACATCATTGTTTCCATTTGAATGTTCTTCCATATCTTCACTATTTCTTTCTTGCACATTGTAACCTAATGGGTCTTTTTAGTTCTCTTCTAATAGACATCAGAGTGTGGAATTGGCTGATTTCACTTCTAACAGACATTAGAGTGAGGACTTGGATTTTTTTTAAAACCCTATTTTGCCTTGACTGGGTACTCTACACAATTCTTAAGTTGTTGGGTTCCGCCTTCTTCCCTCACAATAATTTGTTTCCTTCACAGAATTTATCTCTTTCATTTACAACTACTTTGAACTGAAGCTTGCTACACACTTTTCACATTCTCAAGGTGTGACCATAAAAAATAAAAGAATCCACTTTTCATAAAATATTTTCTTTTCATATTGGATTTTCTTTTCTTCTACATTTTGGGGGGTTTTAGAGTTTTCCTTTGATTTGAAAAATAATGGACTCCTGATATATGCTTCACTTGGATAGGCATCTTTAACGCTTGGTGATTCTTCTAGAAAATCACTTTATTGTTCAACACTGAAAAAGACTTGACCACTTTACCTTCGCAAGATAAGAGTATTTAGTTTGTTGAGTTATGGTAGCTCAGGAAGTATTCTTCACTAGCTTGGTGCCTTAGATTGTGAATAATATTAATCAGCCGTGTAAATTCTTACTTAAGTGGAGTAATTAATTAATAAACTCCTTACTACATTTTAACTTAGGAAAAGTACATTTGATGTGTTGTATTATTTTTTTGACTTAATGAATCATAGTCTAAAGTTATGAGGATAAATAATTTTACCGGCCATGATCTGAGCCATTGATCTCAAGAGATGAGATGAGGGTTTGATTAGGAGGCTAGAGGGAATGTTTCATTAACTGAACATGCGTTTCTTCCTTCACAGACTCTGTCTCCTTTTCCTACAACTACTTCCAAGTGAAGCTTTCCACACATAGGACTCCACCTTCTCAATGTTGGGAAAAATACTGAGGGGAGGGGGGGGGGGGGGGGTGAATCAGTATTTAGAGTTTATAAAATAAATTCAACCTTTTCTTTGAGTAGATTTCCATACGCGGTTTTATGAACTAAACTAGCGTATGCACACGGAAATATAGAAGGAAACTAGCGTATACTGATTTACCTTTCATATTTAGAGAATTTCTTAGGAACAGTCTTTTAAACAGATTTATCAGTTATGAATAAGGCTAGATAATCAGAAGTTATGAGCAGTAATCAACAGTATAAAGCATCACACACATGAACACCAATATTTAAGGTGGAAACCCAATTCGGGAGAAAAACACCACTGTTGTCGTTTCTGTCTTCAATCTTTATTATCTAGAAAACCTTTTACAACATTGTACTGATGTAGACTTATACCAGTACGCAGGCTTCTACCTGCAGAAGGCTGCAACCTTCTCTCGTTTTCTAGCTGCAACTGGAAGGGAGCTCCAACTCCCTGATCTCGTTTACCAGCCTCTCTTGGAAGGGAGCTTCGACCCCATGATTTCAACACCAGCTTCTACTGGCTGAAAGCTTCTACTTCCATACTAAAGGATTCAACCCTCAAACCCACTGCAGACCACATTTCATCAATTTTCATACTGGATCTAAACAGCTTCAACACAACCCCTTAACATTAACAACCATACTTTGCCCAAAACTTCAATCATAACAGTAAGACCACTGTAACCAGAATATCAGAAATAACCCATAATTCAGAGTAGATAATTAGATACATATTCAACCTTGAACAACCATTAATTCAGATACCATACACTTTTTTTCTTTATGTAACCCGCGTGTATACGCGTCTTTCTTCACACCAACCTGCGTATGCTTCAGTGCATGCTAGTTTTTTTTTTTATATTCTTGAAATAATACGCGACTTTTCTTCACAGTTTCTGCGTATACACGCGCTTTTCTTTTCATCAACTAGTGTATGCTTTCTTTCAGAATCTGTTTAGACTCATATTCAGATCTGAAATTTTCAATTCAGACAATCTATCAGCAATGCAGAACTATTTAGATAGTCACTCATCCTTCATCATGTTTTCTCAATCAGTGATTAGATTTGTTCATTATCAAATCAGCGGCATACTCCATATTCAATCAACCCAGAACTTCAAGAAGACTTCATTGATTGACAACAGAGAGAAAACAGAAATCACAGAAGTAATATCTGTAAATAAGCTTCGGAAACCCTAACTTCCATACGCTTTTTTTATTAAGAGAACCTGCGTATACACGCGCTTTTACCAAGACAAACTAGCGTATAGATCTGTAAATGGTAGACTTTGCAGAATATACTAGATCTATAAATCTACCCAGATTTCTTCATTATCATCAGCAGAATTGTGTTAGTTCTTCATCATTTCTTTTGCAGATCATCTTAGAGATTCATCATTTCTAGATCTAGAGATATTGAACCTTCATCATATCCATGGGTGCATCATAAATTTAGATCTATCAGAAACATAGTTCAACCATGCAGATATCTCTCAAAGAGATTTATTCCTCAATAGTTTTTTTTTTTCATGCACTCCTTGCACTATGATCCTCTTCTCCTTATATATTTTTAGCCTTTATCAATACCATGAGTCAAAACCACTTAACCGCTGATGGTATTCCTGGATGGGATCAAATAGATAATCCAGCGCTCAATACTGTGGGCTAATACCATGGTCATGTCCCCTGGTTTTATAAATTTAGAGTGCAAATATGCATACGCTACTTGGTACGTACTTTTACGCGTACATACGCTACTTTTCCTTTACAAACCCGCGTATGCTTTGTGACATATCTTATTCATCATTACTCTGGCACTTACTGGAATTTATTTCTTTATTACTTCTGAACTGATCTGTAGATACATCATATTTACATCATTAACAAATAGGTTTCTATCCAAAGACAACTCATCAAGTAAGTTTCCATCGAGGACAACTTCATCAAGTAGGTTGCCATCAAGGACAACACATTGCATCATATTGCCAACAATCTCCCCCTTTGGACTTGATGGCAACCATGATGGTGTTTGATACTGACATCACCATTATTCAAACACCATAATACATAATACTCTCCCCCTTTGACATCAAGGGAAAAGGGCGGATCAAAACCAACACAAGGTTTTTCGTCCCTTGTATAAGGATGAGCTCTGTAGATCTGATGTGCACTGAAGGTATCATTCTCCCCCTGAGTTTATGCTGAATTTTCAAAACATATTTTTCAATGAAGTACATGACTCTATAACTCATCCTATCACCAAGGACTCATACTTACATCAATGATCCAACCAAGTGGATTTACATATTTGACTCAACTACCCAACCAAGTGGGTTTACAAATTTGAACAAGTCCTTACATGACTGAATATTACAATTTTACATCATAGGTCTTAGCATGACCTTTTCATCAAATTATACAATCAAGACCAAAGAATCTCAAGCATGAGATTAGACCACAACAAATAATTAGAATGCCAACAATGCATCCTTTCCATATGACCAAAGCTCCCCCTTAGCTTGTGCATCTTGAACACTTTCAACAAAAAATCATCAAGGCATCTTCATCAAATATCAAAGAATGAAACAGAAATATGAGAGCTGAAACATCACCAGAGATACCCAACAACACCACAGCTGTGCTGAAGAATGATGACCCAAAATTTTTTTGTCAGCAAACACCCATACACGGTTTTCTATGTATAAACATACGTATATACGCGACTGTCCTCCAGGAAATCTGCGTATCCAAGTTAATCTTTTGTATTTAAATAGATTTGATATTCTGCATGGCAGAGACTACTCCCAGCTTCTGTTTGAGATATTTGAACGCTTCCCTGGGTAAAGGTTTGGTAAATATATCAGCAACTTGTTCTTTGGAGGGAACATACTCCAACATCACCTTTTGTTCAAGCACTTGTTCATGTAAGAAGTGATACTTGATGGGAATGTGCTTGGTCTTGGAATGCATAATATGATTCTTTGAGATACTGATGGCACTTGTATTATCACACATAATGGAGATAGGAGGTGAAAATTTGATTTGAATGTCTTGTAAGGTTGCATCATCCAAAGAAGTTGAGTGCAACATGATGCAACAACCACATATTCTGCTTCTACTGTAGATAAGGCAATAGAGCTTTGCTTCTTGCTGAACCAAGATACTAACCGGGGCCCCATATAGAATGCACCACCACTAGTGCTTTTCCGATCATCAACATTTCCAGCCCAATCTGCATCAGTGTAAGCATGAAGAGTAAGATCAGCATTCTTTTGATACCATAGTCCAAAGTCTTGAGTTCCTTGTAGATATTTGAATATTCTTTTGACAGCCTGAAGGTGAGACTCTTTTGGATTAGCTTGGAATCGTCCAACAATCCCAACTGCATGCATAATGTCTGGTCTAGTCCCAGTGAGATAAAGTAGACTTCCTATCATAGATCTGTATTTTGGTTGATTCACCGTGGGAGAATCATCATGAGAACTAAGATTACATCCGGTTATCATTGGTGTACTTACAGGTTTGCACTCTTCCATGCCATACTTCTTCAGAATTTGCTTAAGATATTTTGCTTGTGATAAGAATATGCCATCTGTTGCTTGACGCAATTGCAAGCCAAGAAAGAATGTTAGTTCCCCAAGTAAAGACATTTCAAATTCTTGCTGCATAACAGAAGCAAATTTCTGACTCATAGACTCTTCATTACTTCCAAAAATGATATCATCAACATATACAACCAAAATCAATAGTTTATCATTTTCAGTTTTTGTGTATAAGTTGCTATCAGCAGACCCCTTTGAAAATCCTTGTTGATGAAGATATTTGTCAAGACGATAATACCATGCCCTTGGAGCTTGTTTGAGACCATATAGAGCCTTTTTAAGTCTGCAAACAAGTTTTTCATCATTTCCCAAAATGAATCCTTTTGGTTGTTCTATATAAACTTCTTCTTCTAGATCACCATTGAGAAAAGCATATTTAACATCCATTTGATAAACTTTGATTTGTTGGAAGCTTGAAAAAGCAAGAAACATTCTTATGGCTTCAAGTCTAGCTACAGGAGCAAAAGTTTCTTCAAAGTATATACCTTCTTATTGGGCATACCCCTTGCAAACAAGTCTAGCTTTATTTCTTATAACATCCCCATTCTCATTTAACTTGTTTTTGAATATCCATTTAGTTCCAATGACATTTTTGTCATGAGGTCTTGGTACTAATTCCCAAGTGTGATTCTTTTCAATTTGTTCAAGCTCTTCATTCATGGCTTGAATCCAACATTCATCTTTGCTAGCTTGATTGACATTGTGTGGTTCAATAGTGGATAGAAATGCCAGATAGCTAGAAGATCCCACAAGAGTCCTTCTTGTTTGTACACATGATCCCTTTTCTCCCAAAATTTGAGATTCTGGATGATTCTTTTGAACATATCTGGATGGAGATTTTTCAGATAAATCATCTTCGGTTCTTCATTGGGTTGACTGTCTATATCATTTTTATTTGATGTAGAAGGATATATGTCACCATGGTCTTCATCTGTTGTTTTTTTTTCTTCTTTTGGAGCTGCAGGAGACTCATCAATAACAATATCAATACAGTCAACAATCTTCCGAAGTCTTTTATTGTAACATTTATATGCTCTACTCCTAGAGGAGTAACCTAGAAGTATTCCTTCATCTGCTCTGGGTTCAAACTTGCCAAGTTTTTCATCATTATTTTTGATAAAGCATTTGCTTCCAAAAACTCTAAAATGCTTCATAGTGGGAGGATTACCATACCAGAGTTCATATGGAGTTTTATCACTATTTACACGAACATATGCCTTGTTAAGAATTTTTACCGCTGTATGTGCTGCTTCTCCCCAAAATGTGTCAGGTGTTCCGGAATCATCAAGCATAGCTCTAGCCATTTGTTGAACTGTTCTATTCATTCTTTCTGCTATGCCATTTTGTTGTGGAGTGCCAGCTACAGAAAACTGTCTTTTTATGCCATGTTGTTCACAAAATTCAAGGAATTCATCTGATGTATATTCTCCTCCTCGATCAGATCTAAGACACTTGATTTTTAGATCTAATTCATTTTCAACCAGAGCTTTGAAGATCTGAAATTTCTCAAATGCTTCATCTTTATGTTTAAGCAACCCAATCCAACACATTCTAGAGAAATCATCAATAAATAAGATATAGTATTGTTCACCACGTGGTGACTTTTTCCTCACAGGTCCACATATGTCAATATGAATGATTTCAAGAGGCTTACTTGATGATCCTTCCTTGGCATTAAATTGCACTCTGGTTTGCTTACCGAATTGGCAAGATTTTCATATGATACTTTCAGGTAGAGTAATATTGGGAAGATCACGAACAGCTTTAAGTCTGCTTGATTTTTTGATTTGAGAGAAGATCAGATGCCCCACCCTTCTATGCCATAGCTAGTTTTCTAAAGATTTACTCAAGTAACATTGTTCTTTGCAGTTCTTCAATACATACAGGTTGCTTGGAGTTCTGTTTCCTTTTATAATTGTTTTACCTGTATCAAGATCACATACCACACATTCTTTTGAACTAAAGACAACTTCAGTTCCTTGATCACACATTTGACTTACACTTAACAGGTTATGCTTTAATCCATCCACATACATGACATCATTAGCTTTCACCTTTTCTTTTAGGAAAACAGACCCTTTTCCCTTAATGACCGCAGGAGTATCATTTCCAAATGTAACATTCTTTTCCTTTTCTAGAGCACTATATGCAAGAAGTTTGTTTTTGTCACCTGTCATGTGTCTTGAGCATCCACTATCAATGTACCATTGATTTTCTTCACCTTATGCAAATAACTCTATGCCACAATTTTCAACCTGTAATTCCTTCTTTTTCCATACTTTGGAGCTTGAAGGAACATGTTCTTTTGGCTGAACTTTGCTCCCGCATTCAGATTCTTCATGGCCAAAGTTATTGCAATAAGCACATTCAACTTCATTTTGAAGAGAAGAAAAGTTGTTATAAGTATTCTTCTTTGTTTCAATATCAATCCTTTTCTTTCTTGCTTCTCTTGTCATGATGGTTTTATATGCAACACATTGAACATCTTTATGACCAAAATTGTGACATGAGAAACATTGTCCATTGAAGAAGAAATTTCTGTGATCATGAAATCTTCTACTTGAATTTACCTGTTGGTTGGTGTTTATTTGAAAGGTATTATTTTTAGTGTTCTTTGAATTGAGATGTTCATGCTTTACCTGTGAAGATTCTTTATTCCCTTGTTGAGTGGCAGAATGTTGTATACTGGCTGTAGCTGCTTTTAGATAATTTGGTGCTGAAGTCTGAGAAGATTCTCCGATATATCCAAGACCTGTCTTTATAAAAGGAGAACATTGTACCTTGATAATCTCATCTAAGGTTTCAGATCCTTTAGCAAATCTAAGATTCAAAGTATTTACTTTCTCAATTTATTTTCTTAGACTTACTATTTCACATTCTAATTTCTCATTGTGTTTCACCTTTTCTTCAAGCTGATTTTTCAGAGTTTCTATGGATATTTTACTTTCTTCTAAGAATATTTTGAGTTGATTGATTTCATCAAGAAAATCATTGTCCTCTAAAGAATCCATAAAAGTATCTTTTTCTTCTCTAGATTCTTTTTCAAATGCCATGAGAAGTCTAAGATCTTGTTCACATTCTTCCTCACTGTCAGATAACCCATCACTGTCTTCATGAGTATAGTAACTTTTTCTAGTGCTAAACTGATTCTTATTCCTTCTTGCTACTTCCTTCCTTTTTTCATGTGTTTCATTATGAGGACACTTAGCAGCATAATGACCAACTCTTCCACAAGAAAAACATTTGAAAGGAAGCTTACCTCTGAACCGTCCTGTGCCAAGTTGGAGTTTCTTTACAAAATTTACCTCATCTTCTTCTGAGATATACCCTGATCCTTTTGTCTCTTGTACTTATTTCCCTTTTGTAGAAGCTCTAAAGACAACTTATTTGACTTAAGATGGTCCTCCTCTTCTCATTTCACATGCAGTTAGTATGCCATGAAGTTGCACCACAGTAAGATTTTGAAGATCCTTCTTTTCTTCAAGAGCAGAAACTTTTGACTCAAATTTTTCTGTTAGTGATCTTAAAAATTTCTCAACCAAAGTAGATTCGGTTATTTTTTATCCCATATTTCTTATATGATTTACAATATCATCAAGATGTAAAAATAAATTGGCAATGCTCTCCTCATTATGCATTTTTAGATTCTCATATTGAATTCTGAGAGTTTGGAGTTTAACACATTTTACCTTTGCATCACCTTCATAACTTAGAATGATTTTGTCCCATATTGACTTTGTTGTATCCAACTGCATGACTTTGACAAATTCTGATTCAGTTAGACTTCCCAATAGAGCATTGACCGCCTTTGCATTTTTTTCATAATTCTTTCTTTCTGTTGGATCTGTTGGTACTGCGGCTGGATATTGATATCCTCCTTCAAAAATAGCCCATACATCTGCTCCCAGAGACTGAAGATAGGATCTCATCCTTGTTTTCCAGAAGATTAAATTGTTTCCGTTGAAGAGAGGAGGCCTGATAGATGCTGTTCCATCTTGATTGCTCATCTTGTTTGATCTTCCTTCTAGCGGCTAAGCTTTTTCAGAAGGACCTGCTCTGAAACCAATTGTTGGGAAAAATAATGAGAGGGGGAGGGGTGAATCAGTATTTAGAGTTTATAAAATAAATTCAAAAATTTCTTTGAGCAGATTTCCATACACGGTTTTTATGAACTGAACTAGCATATGCATGCAGAAATATAGAAGGAAACTAGCATATACTGATTTACCTTTCAGATTTAGAGAATTTCTCAGGAATAGTCTTTTAAACATATTTATCAGTTATGAATAAGGCTAGATAATCAGAAGTTATGAGCAGTAATCAACAGTATAAAGCATCACACACATGAACACCAATATTTAAGGTGGAAAACCAATTCAGGAGAAAACCACCGCTGCTGTCGTCTCTGTCTTCAATATTTATTATATAGAAAACCTTTTACAACATTGTACTGATGCAGACTTATACCAGTATGCAGGCTTCTACCTGCAGAAGGCTACAACCTTCTCTCGTTTTCTAGCTGCAACTTGAAGGGAGCTCCAACCCCCTGATCTCGTTTACCAACCTCTCCTGGAAGGGAGCTTTGACCCCCTGATTTCAACACCAACTTCTACTGGCTGAAAGCTTCTACTTCTATACTAAAGGCTTCAACCCTCAGACCCACTGCAGACCACGTTTCATCAATTTTCATACTGGATCTAAACAGCTTCAACACAACCCCTTAACATTAACAACCATAGTTTTCCCAAAACTTCAATCAGAACAGTAAGACCACTGTAACCAGAATATCAGAAATAACCCAGAATTCAGAGTAGATAATCAGATACATATTCAACCTTGAATAGCCATTAATTCAGATACCATACGTTGTTTTTATTTACGTAACCCGCTTATATATGCGTCTTTCTTCACACCAACCTACGTATGCTTCAGTGCATGCTAGTTTTTTTTTATATTCTTGAAATAATACGCGACTTTTCTTCACAGTTTCCGGGTATACATGCACTTTTATTTTCACCAACTAGAGTATTCTTTCTTTTAGAATCTATTTAGATTCATATTTAGATCTGAAACTTTCAATTCATACAATCTATCAGCAATGCAGAACTGTTTAGATAGTCACTCATCCTTCATCATGTTTTCTTAATCAGTGATTAGATTTGTTCATTATCAAATCAGTAGCATACTCCATATTCAATCAACCCATAACTTCAAGAAGACTTCGCTGACCGACAGCAGAGAGAAAACATAAATCACAGAAGTAATATCTGTAAATAAGCTTCAGAAACCCTAACTTCCATACTCACTTTTTATTAAGAGAACCCGCGTATACACGCGCTTTTACCAAGACAAACTAGCGTATAGATCTGTAAATGGTAGACTTTGCAAAATATACCAGATCTATAAATTTACCCAGATTTCTTCATTATCATCAGCAGACTTGCGCCAGTTCTTCATCATTTCTTTTGCAGATCAGCCTAGAGATTCATCATTTCTAGATCTAGAGATCTTGAACCTTCATCATATCCATGGGTGCATCATAAATTTAGATCTATCGAAAACAGAGTTCAACCATGCAGATATCTCTCAAAGAGATATATTCCTCAATAGTTTTTTTTTTTTTTTTTCATGCACTCCTTGCACTATGATCCTCTTCTCCTTATATAGTTTTACCCTTTATCAATACCATGAGTCAAAACCACTTAATGACTAATGGTATTCCTGGATGGGATCAAATAGATAATCCAACGCTCAATAATGTGGGCCAATACCATCGTCATGTCCCCTGGTTTTATAAATTTAGAGCGCAAATAGGCATACACTACTTGGTACATACTTTTACGCGTACATACGCTACTTTTCCTTTACAAAGCAGCGTATGATTTGTGACATATCTTATTCATCATTACTCTGGCACTTACTGGAATTTCTTTCTTTGTTACTTCTGAACTGCTCTGTAGATACATCATATTTACATCATTAACAAATAGGTTGCTATCCAAAGACAACTCATCAAGTCAGTTTCCATCAAGGACAACTTCATCAATTAGGTTGCCATCAAGGACAACACATTGCATCATATTGCCAACACTCAAGGTGTTCAACTTTTGTTTAGCCCATAACTCCATTCCATCTTCATTCTAATCAGGGACAAAGAGGAATCCCCTTTGCACAAGATATTTTATTTTTGCATTGTTTTAAATTTTCTTATTTCTACGTGATTTTTTGGTGGTAGGGTTGGGGTGGGATGGGGTTGCTCAACACTCTTCTTTGATTTGAAAAACATTGAAATCTGATCTATGATTCACTTGGACAAACAACTTCAACACTTGGTGGTTTTTATGGAAATTCACTCTATCGTTAGACACTGAAAAATACCTGGCCACTATACCTTCACAAATTAAGATTGAGTCTTTGCATATAAATTTTCTTTTCAACAATGAGACAAAGTGATTTGGCTCCCTTAATATTTCTTTGAAGACTGTATCATTGGGATGTTTTTCTCTTACATATGTTATAAGATCATTTTGATGAATTTGAGAAGGTTGAACTAGAATATTTTTCTAGATCCTCTAGATATTCTTTCGGAATATTTACTTCCATACCATTTATTTCTCCACTTCAGTGACATTTGCATCTCTGCTAGTTGACTCTACAACAATGACTTGTTCACATGGCTCTTCTCTTCTTGATACTTTATCATCCTCTCATTGATATTTATCATAGTCTCTTATATGTTGACACATACTACTCATTTTTGTTTCCATTTGAATTCTCTTACAAATATGCAATATTCAACTCTTGCACATTATAGCTATCATCTAGTTTCTATTATTTGGCTTAAAAACTTGTTTGTTTGCTTGTAATTGATAGAATGTCGTTTCTAGAAGGTTGATGCCCGAATTATTAATCATTAATATATTATGGATGCCATTTCTATATTTATTGATGTACAAATATGTAGGTTTTCATATGTTCTACAACCAATTTGGAATTCTAGATATTTTTATGAATATAAATGAAATATTTTTTATGAATATAAATTTAACCACAAGAGTTTGCTTCAGTCCTGCCAAAAAATTAAACTATATTGTTTCTATATGGCCATTCTCCCTTTTTTCTAACATTCACTTGTTCACTATTGACTTCACTATTTAAATTTACAAGAGTAACCTCAAGCTGGAGTGGTGTCTGAATTTTGACTTGGACATAAGGCACTGGCTCACTTTTCAATGATCAAACTGAATTTCTACCAATATATGTCCAGGATAGGGCCATTCACCATAATATTCGACCCTCATTTTTAGCGTGCTTTATTTTTCCATGAACTTATTTATCATAATATTTGTAGGTGTTATAAATGGGAGAACCACTGGAACACACCACATATGATTTGAGATTTTTTTGCTTGAGAAAAGAGTCTAGATCTCATTCTACATCATGACTATCGTGGTATCTTCCCTCTAGATCTGTAGTACCCTCTCCAAATTTACTAGTAGTGATGTCTCTTTCCAATTATATATTTCCTTCTCCATATAAGATAACAACAACTTCTTCAAATTATGGCCTCCAAGTTTCCTCTGTGAGCTTGTAAATTTTTTATTTATTTTTATTTCTTCAAATGTACCACGCAGTGTTAACTCCTCTCTCCACTTACCCTTTACTAGCCCTTTCAACCACCATGCTTTAAGAAGTATGCTAAAACATGAAGTAAAATTTAAAGCTACACCTAAAGCATTGCCACAATGTTCTCTCTTCTTATGCCACTGAATTCGTTTGCTTTATATTTTGGAAGCAATTTTCATAATATTTTTTTTTCTTTACTTTTGCCTTGTGACATCTTACATAATTTATGTAACTCACGACTTTTCTGGAGTACCCATAATTATGCATGAAAACTAATTATGGGTACTCTAGAAAAATCACGAGTTGCATAAATTATTGAAATTATTGAGTGTCCGTTTTAGCTCCCTGATATTAGTGAAATTCAAAATGGATTTCTTGTATACTACTCCCCAGAGATGCTGAGATGATTTAACCACAAGAGTTTGCTTCAATCCTTCCAGAAAATTCAACTATATTGTTTCCATCTGACTGTTCACCCCTTTTTCTGACATTCACTTGTTCACTACTGAGTTCACTATATAAATTTACAAGAGTAACCTCAAGTTGGAGTGGTTTTTGAATCTGGACCTGGACACGATGTAGTGACTCATTTTTCAATGGTCAAACTGAATTTATACCAAAAAAATCCATAATTCTCAACCCTCATTTTTAGCCTGCTTTATTTTTCCATGAATTTCTTTATCATAATAGTTGTAGGTGTTATAAATGGGATAACCATCGAAACACATCACATATGATTTGATACCATTTTTCTTGAGAAAAGAGTGTAGACATCATTCTACATCAAGGTTTTCATGGTATGTTCCCTCTGGATCTGGAGTAGCCTCTCAAAATGTACCAGCAACCTCTCCAAATGTACCAACAGTTCTGTCTCTTTCCAATTATTTGTCGCCTTCTCCATCTAAGTTAGCAACAACTTCTTCAAATTATGGCCTCAAATATTCCTCTGTGAGCTTGTAAATTTTTTTTTTTTCTTTCTTTCATCAAACGTACCATGCAGCGTTGACTCCTCTCTCCACTTACCCTTTTCCATCCCTTTCAACCACCATGATTTAAGAAATATGCTAAACTATGAAGTAAACTTTAAAGCTACACATAAAACATTGCCACAATGTTCTCTCTTCTTATGCCACTGAATTCGACTGCTTTATATTTTGGAAGAAAATTTCATATTATTTTCTTATTTTGACCTTGTGACATCGCACATAATTTATGTAACTCATGATTTTTCTAGAGTACCCATAATTGTGTATGAAAAATAATTATGGGTACTCCATAAAAATCACGAGTTACATAAATGATTGAAATTATTGAGTGTCATTTTTAGCTCCCCGCTCTTATTGAAATAAAAATGGATTTCTTGTCTACTACTCCCTCAGATATGTTGAGATTATTTAACCAAAATAGTTTGCTTTAGTTCTGCCAGAAAATTCAACTATATTGTTTCTATCTGAACATTCTCCATTTTTTATAACATTCACTTATTCACTGTTGAGTTCACTATTTAAATTTACAAGAGTAACCTCAAGCTGGAGTGGTGTCTGAAAGTGGACCTGAAAACAAGGAAATGACTCATTTTTCAATGATCAAACTGAATTTCTACGAAAATATGTCTAGGACAAGTCCATTCACCATAATTCTCGACCCTCATTTTTAGCCTGATTTATTTTTCCACAAAATTATTTATCTTAGTAGTTTTAGGTGTTATAAATGGAAGAACCACTAAAACACACCAGATATTATTTGAGACTGTTTTTCTTGAGAAAAGCATCTAGATATTATTCTACATTAGGGCTGACGCAATATCTTCCCTCTGGATCTGTAGTACCCTCTCCAAATGTACCAGCAGTGTTGTGTCTTTCCAATTATATGCTATCTTATCCATCTAATATAGAAACAACTTCTTCAAATTACGGCCTCAAAGCTTCCTCTATGAACTTGTAAGAAAATATATATATATTTTTTTTCTTTCATCAAATGTACCATGCAATGTTGACTCTCTCCACTTACCCTTTTCCATCCCTTTCAACCACCATGCTTTAAGAAATATGCTAAACCATGAAGTAAAATTGAAAGCTAAACCTAAAGCATTGCCACAATGTTCTCTCTTCTTATGCCACTAAATTCGGCTACCTTGTATTTTGGAAGCAGTTTTCGTATTATTTCTTTATTTTGACCTTGTGATATCTTACATAATTTAACTCGTGATTTTTCTAGAGAAATCATAATTTTTTATGATAGTTAATAACTATACTATAATAATATATTGGACCTACATTCTTCCCAAATTCAATGTCAGAGGCTTGGAAATATGATTGCATGTTTCTAATATTCCCCCATAAATGTTTTGTCTCTGCATTTTCTACCTTCAAAATTAGAGTTCCATGATCCACATCAACAAGATTGGTTCAGAAAGGAAGCTGCAGAGGTAATTTATGATACATATTATACATATGGGTATATTTTTTCTAATTAATTTATATTCCTATGATTCCTATGTCATAGGACCCCCTAGATCCAAAATAATGTGCATTTTTATGCAAATGTACAGGTTGCAGATAAAGAGGAAATGTTTTTTAGAGAGGTTTTTAATTTTCACTATTATATAGGATGGAAAATCACCACATATGGACCATTTTATTATGGTATTAAGGTTACTGAATCAAGGAGACAAATTAAAGAGCTTGAAGGAATGTTGCATAGAGAGATAGTTGAATTTGAGGTGATATTAAAGATGTATATAAAGGATGTTTAGTATAGTTTAGGTTGTCTAACATGATATTATGCTAGAATAATATTTATACTTAATGAATATTTCCATATTTGTTTATAGAAATTTCTTAGTTGGAAATAATTTCTTCATAGAGTAATTCATTCTTTTAATGCAATCTGTCAAATTCAAACATGGTTTGTTGTAAGAGGTCATCATTAGTGACGAGCAAGTTGGAATACTTGTTGCTGACATTTCAAAGCTAAAAAATATAAGATGTCTTCTTCTTTATGAATCACATGAATGAGATCGTCATATTTTCCATTATTCATAATTGCATCGTATATACTCGTTGTTTTTTACTTTTTGGCATGCAAATCAGCCTTTTAAAGGTATATATTTATGCTGTCACAACATATTTACATGTTTCACAAGGTGAGAAATCAATCTTTAGTGTAATCACAGATTTTAGGTTTTATAATTACATGTTATTTATAGGTTGTAATTGTCTTCAAAGTTTCACTTTTAATTGAGTATTCAACCGGACATATTGAGTATCTTATACACAACTATTTGTGATTTAGTAGCTACTTTTTTTCTTCATTAGAATTAAGTCCATTTTGTACCGCTACATAATTTAACACATTTGTTTTCCAATTTTTTGTAGTTTTAAAGTGAACTAATTACTGTGTAATTGTTTGGTGTCCACTGTTGAAAAGAGATATTGTTACTGTGATAAGTTTCAATTTCTTTTATTTGTTGGTTGTTGTCATGTTTTGAGTGCGGACTTGTGAAATTCTAAATCGCATGTTGCTTTATGTGAAGGGGATATATATATATATATATATATATATATATATATATATATATATATTTTATTTCCCTGTGGTCCCTTAGAGATTCATGTTACATTTGCACATAAGTTTAGATATCATTCTGATATCTAAATTTTATAATTTTAATTTGAATATTTACATGATAAAGGAAATAAAAATGTCCCAATTATAAAAAGTCACCCAATAACAACAACATTGAGATTTTTCTTTCATTCAACCTATAACATATTTCATTTTTCTTCATCAATGCTCTTATTCCATATACTATCCACTTATGACATTTCCTTTGCATAATTTTGTGAATTTGCGAGTTATAGGTAATTTGTAGGCTATAAATGTCTTCAGAGTTTCAATTCTAATTGAGTATTCAACTGAACATGTTGAGTCTCTTATACATAACTATTTTTCTCTCCACCCACTTTTCATAACTTCCATAACCATTAGGTAGGGAGTTTTAGCTTCGATGATGTTTTTATTATTTAGTAAAATATTTTTGAGACTTTAATTTATTGAAAGTTGTAGAATTTAAAATCTATAAAGTTTCAAGATATAATTTTTAAAATTCTAATCTTTAAAGGGTGCTAACTCAATGGAAGAGCACCTTATTTACAACTAGAAGGTTGGTGGTTCGATTCCATTGTGCCCTGATATTCATATGGAATGGAGGTAATTAGTTTTTGGTGATGGAGGCTATTTTTACCATCACTAAGAGCTTATGGTGACATTTTTCTACCCCCACCAAATATGAAATGGTGACGGTCAACGAATGCCACCATATATATGCATCAATAGTGATGACCATGAAAGGTCCAACACCATAAATAATTGTTGTTGATATGTAATGGTGAGGGTAATTGTTTGTCATTATAGTAATTATTTGTGACTAACCTTGAAGTCACCAATGAGCTTATCATGAATTTTTTTGACCCTCACCAAATATGAAATGGTGACGGTCAATGAACATCGCCATATATATGCACCAATAGTGATGACCATGAAAGGTCCATCACAATAAATAGTCATTGTTCATATGAAATTGTGATGGTCAATATCCATAATTATAATTAATATTCACGATGGACCTTGAATGTCACCACAACACATACTTTCGACAACACCACCTTTGGTGACGTTTAGTTTTTTGGTTACCAAGTCTATTGTCTGTCACCATTTCTCATATGAAATGGTGACAGTCACTAGCCATAATTATAAGTCATTGTTGGTGACGAAAATTGAATGTCACCACAACACCAATACTTTCAGAGACGCCACCTTTGGTGACGTTAATTTTTTGGTGACGAAGGCTCTTTTGACCATCACCAATCAGCTTATGGTGACATTTTTCACTGCTCACCAATGTCCTTTTTTATTGTAGTGCAACCATAGATTGAGTTGAACCAAATATCATTTTTATCCAATCAACCCCATGCCATATTCCAAGCTTGAATTTGGAATCTCATGGAATAAACAAAACAAAACCAAGCCAAGGCTTCAAGAGTCCAAATAACCTCAACCTTCAACCATTGATTCCGCCTCACATTCGTAAATCACTAACATAAATAGATCGGTCTCTACCCAAGTTCTCCAGGGCTCTAGAGAATTTTTTCCAACCCAACTCTAGGACTAGTAACTCAACCCACAATTGTAGCAGGAATCCAAAATTTTTGTCCAACCAAGGATCCATGCCTAGTAACTCAACCCACTAAGTGCTCCTGAACATTTGTCTAACACAGGCTTACATGAATAGTAACTTAACCTAAGTTGTTACAGTGCTTCCAGAGTGTTTGTATAACCAAGGATCCATAAACTAATAACTCAACTGACAACCATAAGTAACATGAGCACCAATCATAAAAGAAAAAAAAAGGAAACCCACAACATGGAGGCTATCCAGGAAATGGAAAGGCTAGGAAAAACCAGTATCAATCCAAGCAATCCTTGATTCCAATGGCATATAGTAACCAAATAACCACATGCATACACCATTCATGCCAAAAATAAAAAGTAAATCTTACATGCAACTCGGTACTTGCAAAGCAATCTAGTTGTAGTTGCTTATCCCACTTCCCCCTTGTGTTTTTTTTCTGTTCTTTGACTTCCAATGTGCTCCAATAATGCTCCAAGATACTCTAATTGTGCAAGAGGGTGGGATAGAGAGAATATCGGGAGAGATCCAAGATAAAAATAAAAAATTATTGTGAACTGATCCTCAGAAGCCTTTTTATCATTGCGGCTTATATTTTCTTCATATTTCATTAATTTTACTTCAAATTCCTCCTCATGTAATTCTGTGACATTTCACCTTCCTTTTATCCTATTTTCCATTATTTCATAAATAGAATGCCAATAAATTCCACTTTTCCTTTGCCAATTTCCATAGCCATTAATTAATCACAAGTGATCCCCATCACTATGTTTTTTCCCGACATTCAACTTGGAATACGTGTCCCATGACTTTGGTTTTATTTTTTCCTTTATGGATTTTTAATGAGGGCTGTTACAGAACCATCCCCCTTGGGTAACACCATCCTCGGTGTTTGATGACACTTATAAACCGATAAAACACACGTTATCCATAGAGATTTATAACATATCTCAATGCAACATTTACATCATATCATACTGCTTAGGCACAAACAACTATCATGACCATCTTACCACTTAGTGGAGATTTATAACACAACTTGATGTGGTATTTACATCATATATAGGAATATATAGAAAAAACCAAAACACGAAATCAAAACATATATCACAAGACATACACTCAACCAAAAAACAGAGAAGGATAAATAACATTCATCTAGTCAGCCATATGCCATGTAGCTTCATTGAGACCAAAGTGATTTCAATGCACTTTAACTTTCTCAATTTCTTGATTCCAGAGCATGAGAATATTTCGCTGCAAAATTCACTGAGTTTTCGGCTGGAATTATCCTTATGACTTGTTGATGATGATGGACCCACCAATATTCAGGGGATCTCCCTGATATGAAGCCCAAATCAGACCTCACACAGTTTGGTGTAGGATTCCTATTAGAAACAAAGGTATGGTTTCCTTATTCTTAAAGATATGCCTTGAATCTTGCTGAGAGCAAGAGAGAGTGATGTAGATGTACCTTTAAAAATAAAATGGGGTGTTGCTGGTGAATGTCTAATTGAAAGTGTGTCAAGGTTCTTCTACTGGAAGGGGGAAGAGAGGAGTGAGCCTATAAGGGAGAGGTAATAGTACCGCCCAAGAAGAGACACACTTAAACCAAAGGATTTCATATAACACCCAGTGGATTAGGGCCACAAGGGATATGATGGTCATTACACTCTAGAGTTTGAGAAAGTTTTGTCTAATATCCCGTGGAATAGTCTACAAGGATGGGACAAAAATTACGCGCACAAAAATTTAGGGGAGAAATATCTAGTATCTTGTGAAATAGTCCACAATGATGAGATAACAATTACAACCATTACATCATATTCTCAAAAAGGTAATTACTAAAATAACTGAAATAGTTAAACTATTTTAGTACATGTGAAATCAAACATGAAATGCAAATATCTGCATAATAGTCTCACAAACATTCATAAGTCATGCATGAGAAATGTGCTGGCCTTGATAGGCTTCTATTATTAACTAAAATTTCCAAGACACATATGTACAATGAATATCACTAGCTCCAGTAGTGGAGTGTTTGAGCCACTCCCAGCTTCACAAAATAACTAGCTTATTTCTCTATTTCTTTGCTGGTGGAGCCAATGTGAAAAATTCCTTTTATCATAAAATGAGGGAGTATATATAAATAAGGGTGAATCTTTGACTACCCTTATGACTCTTTGACTTCCATGAATTTTCGACTTACATGACTCATTACATTCATACGTTTCCTTTGGAATTCCACTTTACAATACATTTTGAGTACAATATACATGATGTACAATGGTGATGTGGCATATGACCACTCATGACATGACATGACATGAAATTTTTGACATGGACTACTTGATAACATGGAAATTTCAATCCATTACTATTGCTGAGAGCTAAGTGTCTCCAGGAAAGAGATTCCATTTCTCCTCCACTTTCCTTGGTGGCGAGGAGTCTTCAATAATGTTATTTCTTGGATGTTACTCACAAACTAATGCCCTTTCACTTATTTTGATCAATCAGTTTGTAAGGCTAGATGCAAGAGTGTATTCAAGAATGCTCCCCTCCTTCTTCTCTTCCCTCATCATTTTGCCATAGCATGATGGAATACATGTTCCTATATTTCACTCATGATGGGACGACATCAATCCGAAAAACCCTAGCCTAATATGGTGCATTCTGATCCATGAACTAAGCCTAGGGAAAGTGATAGGCTGGACAAGGAGGATCGGTATCTGCATAGTTGCATGATCTAGGCAGGAAAGGGGAAGGGTCGAGCCTTAAGACTATGCAGTGTGTAGCTCAGGTTGGGATGAGGGACATGAATATGCAGTTTCCAGAGTTAGAGAGGACAGACTGCAAGGATAGGGTCTTGGAAGTCCTAATGCGTAGTTCTAGAAGTTAGGGTGGCTAGGATGACTATGCAGTGCGCAGTTCTAAGGCTTAGAGGGTGAGATTGTGTCTTGATGTTACGAAGTACGCATTTCAAGCAAGGATGGAGGCCACAATTACGGAATTTTGGAGGTTAGGGTCGAGGCTTGTCTACAAGAACTGCGTAATGAAGCAGTCCTTGAAGGATAGTATTGTGCATTACACAGTTCCAAGCAACAAGGTCACAACTTGAGGACTGAGACTACGCAGTGTACAACTCAGTGAAGGCAGAGTGAAGCTAAGTTTTTGGGTCAGGAAGTTCTCCATTAAATTTCTAAGTGTGGGACTAGTGGTATTGATGAACAATGACATGCTTTGAATATGATCAAACACTTAGAAAATTTTGATGACTCAAAACATAGATCATTCATGACACATTAAAAAATTATTTTCATTTATGTGATAACATTATGTCTAGTTACGACAAGTGCGACACCAAACATATACTTTGACATGACTGTGATGACACTTGTGTGACAGTGTTAAAAAATTTGGAAATGAGTGTGGGAGGTACTTAAAAGGTTAGAGTAACTCATTTTCACAAAGGTGGCCTCTTGAAACTACCAGAATAATCTCATAGACAATATTTGACAACCAATAAGCCCAAAGACGACACTTTTTCTACTTTGAAAAATATATTGCAAATTTATAAGAAAACCAATGGAATTAACTTGAAGGTTTGCGATAGAAATAACCAAGACCAAAGAAGGATCTGAAATTTTGGTACATGCCAAAATTTTGGAGGGTGTTGTAGAATCTACAACACTTGGTGACACAATGGTAGAATTCCATATTCTTTGTCTCAGTTAATTTCTTTTGTGTAGAGCCCTGGTTCTTGGGGGAGTATTGATTCATCATGCAAATCGCTTCATTTTTCCCACTTACCCCATGAATAGGTTGAGTTCCCATCATTTCACTTTGGTTAAACCCACCAAATATTCATCTTTATCACAAATTTTCAAGCAGGTAAGGGTAATGAAGCTCACGAGTTTAAAATTTTTAGAGCATGAGTTTTTATCTATGGTGTGGTTGTGCTTCCAATAAGCTTGGATAGTACCCTGACAGAGTCACTTCAGTAACTCAAACATTACTCCACTTCCAGCAACCCTGAACAATACCCCAACGAAGTTTCTTACTTCACCTCTCCGTTCATGAAGCCTTTCTCTTCTTTCGCCTTTATTTTTTTATTTTTTGAGAGAGGACTATACATTGACACTTATTTATTTTAGGCAGAAGAGGGATCCCAACTTATTGAGAGTAGAAGAGGTTGTTCCTTTAGAGAGGTTTATAATTACCTCTGATTCAGTTTTTCTCGTTTACATTTTTCCCTTCTCCTTTTCTACTGATTGGGTATGCGTGAGAACACATAAACATAAATACCAAATATGGGTGCAAGGTATCTTAGATAGACACGATTTCATGGTTTTCTTGAAACTATCCTTACAAATGGAAGGTATTTTCTGTCGAAAATTCATCGACAAAAATAAAAAACCAACAGAAGGAAAATAGACTGAGAGGCTAACCAAATATTGCAGTTTCAAAAGGATCCTTAGGCTTCGACCACCGACAAACCACAAAATAACACATCGGAAAGGAAAAAAATTCTTCACATGATGGTCAAGAAAGAATGCAAAAAACAAGAAAATGAATGAACAAACAAAAAACCATATACATAGTTTAGGGCGTATCCCATGATGGTCATTTAAAATGGTGTTTGAGATCTTGTCCATTGACAGGGAGAGAGTCATTCTTCCCATCAAGTGATTGAATATGGTGGGTGTGTTGGTGAAGATTCTCATGTACTATGAAAGGTCTAGTCAATAAGGATTGAAATTTAGTGTGTTTATCTTTGACTTTATGGGCTCTATCCCATTTTATGACTAAGTCATTCACCCTAAAATTTCCTTTCCCTAAGACGTTTTTTCAAACCACCTCTTGATATAGCTTTGGCGAAGTGAAATATTTTCTTTAACTTTAAAACTTTCTTCCTGAGGCTTGTGAATGATATCCATGCTATGTTGTACTAACAAACATGGCTTCCCTTGAGACTTACGGGAAATATGGGTTCTTTTCAGCATACCAGGAAGTAAAGGGAAGTGTTTAGGGAAGAATCAAACGTGACTTGGTTATCCCATAGAGCTTCTACCAAAGCTAAGTGGTTCATTATGATTCCCCTTTCCAACACAAAACCATAATACTTTAATGATAAAATCTACATTGCATTTCCAAAAAAAGTGACATAGGAATGTCAAACTCGAGCATGATATTTTTTTGCAGAAAACTGACAACTTCCTAATCTCTTACTTGCCTGAGCAGAACTGTTTCGGTATACCACGCTAAATAATATGTAGCCATGAGGACATAGCGGTGGTCCTCTGATAAACATATATAAAATTTTCCAATAATCTCCAAGCCCAATTATCAAAATGGTTCTTCCACTGAAAAGGGTTTCAATGGGGCGACTGGCCTCTTATTTATGCGAGGGAATTTTGGGCACACTAAAATAAAAAAGGACATTGGTGAGAGGCAAAAAATGTAACCATAAGCTCATTGGTGATGGTCAAAAGAGCCTTCGTCACCAAAAACTGAACGTCACCAAAGGTGGCGTTGCCGAAAGTATAGGTGTTGTGGCGACATTCAAGGTTCATCACCAATAATAATTTATAATGACAAATAGTGAATGTCACCATTTCATATGAGCAATGCTGATGGACCATAGCCTAGGTCAATAAAAAACTAAATTTCACTAAAGGTGGCATCACTAGAAGTATAGGTGTTGTGACATTCAAGGTCCATCACGAATATTGATTATAATGATAGATAGTGACCGTCAAGGAAAATTTTAGGGATGGAAATCTATCTTAAAGTTTAGAAACCTTGGTGAATATTATGAGTCCCTGATATGCAGATTCTAAAATGTTTGGCTATATTTTTTGAAATATATCCAAATTTATAATGAATTTATATATTCTTTATAATTTTTTGGCGATTTTTAGGATAATATAATTTTATACTATAAAATTTGGGCGAATCACTTTTAGAAAAAAATGGAAATTGGCGAATCTTTTTTTTGGAAAAACCCTATAAAATTAGCCCACCTATGAATATTAGCCCCTAAAATTTTCCATGGTGATCGTCACCATTTCATATGAAAAACAATGATTTATTGTGATGTAGCTTTCATGGCCATCACTATTGGTGCATATATATGGCGAAGTTCGTTGACCGTCACCATTTCATATTTGGTGAGGGTCAAAAAATGTCATGATAAGCTCATTGGTGACTTCAAGGTCTATCATGAATACTTACTATAATGAGAAACAATTACCATCACCATTTCCTATCAACAACAATGATTTATGGTGATGGAACTTTCATGGTCGTCACTATTGATGTGTATATATGTTGGCATTTGTTGACCGTCATCATTTCATATTTTGGTGAGGGTCGAAAAATGTCACCATAATCTCATTAGTGATAGTCAAAAAGATTCTCCGTCACCAGAAACTGATCACCGCCATTCCATATGAATATCAGGGCACGATGGAATTGAACCACCAACCTCCTGCTTATAAATCATGCGCTCTTCCACTGAGCTAGCACCGTTTAAAGAGTTAGAATTTTAAAAAATATATCTTGAAACTTTATAGATTGAAAATTATACAACTTTTAATAAATAAAATTCTCAACAATCTTTTACTAAACAACTAAAAAAAAATCGATGTTTCAAATCCCTACCTAATGGTTATGTAAGTTATGAAAAGTGGGTGGAGAGGAAATTAGTTACGTATAAGAGACTCAATATGTTCAGTTGAATAATCAATTAGAATTGAAACTCTGAAGATATTTATAGGCTATAAATGACCTATAACTAGAAAATTGACCAAATATTGCAAAGGAAATGTCATAAGTAGATAGCATATGGAAGAAGATCATTGATGAAGAAAAATGAAATATGTTATAGGATGAATGAAAGAAAAATATCAATGTTGTTGTTGTTGGGTGACTTTTTATAATTGAGACCTTTGTCTTTCCTTTATCACGTAAATATTCAAATTAAAAATTAAAAATTTTAGATATTTGAATGATATCTAATTTTTTATGCAAATGTAACACGAATCTCCAGGGACCATGAACCACATAGGGAGAAATAAAAACAATAATGACCTAGGATCAAATCCCAATGAACAGAGAGCCCTGATCATGTGTTTGGTTGATTGAATTTCACAACCCCCAAGTTCAAGTGGGATTTTCCAAAATCATGCAAAATTGGGGTTCATAACTGCCCACAGATCAAAGGAAATGTTTTCCATTACCAAAAAAGAGGGGGTATGTGAAACATTAAAAAAGGATTGAGAGAAAATGAAATATCTAAATACATCACAATGATAAGAAAAAACAAAAAGAGAATATGAAATGCAGAACTTCATAAACAATCGGTAAAGAACCCTCAAACCCTACTCTCATCTTTTGAGCCATGAGAGAGAAAAGGAAATATCTAAATACATCAAAAGGATATGAAAATTAAAAAAGAGAATCTGAAATGAAGAACTTCATAAATGATTAATAAAGAACCTTGGAACCATACCTTCATCTTTCGAGCCATGAGATTCAGGAACTGCAAAAAATCAATTGTCCCATCTCCATCAGCATCCACTTCACTGATCATATCTTGTACTTGAGCTTCAGTTGGATTCTGTCCTAGAAAGTGCATAACAGTGCCCAATTCTTTGGTAGTAATGCATGTTGTAGAAAATCATGGTTAGAAAATTGTCTAAATTAAATGACCCCAACTAGATATTTTTCAATTTTAAATCCAATAGAGCTCTCTCCCATATTTTAACACTCAAATTTGAGAATAGTACAATTAATGAAACCAATAGAACTTTAGAATATAACCTAAAATGGATATCTTTAGATAATATTCACGGATGCATAATTGAATTCACCTTTTCGTTGATCCCTCTTGACTCTTAATAAGATCCAAACGTGAAGGATCTATGTTATCTTTAGCTACATTTTCATTTTGTAAAATAAGCTAAGTCAATCAGTCTGTGTTCATGTCCAAATTTAAGAAAAATCATATTAAAAAAAAGGTCCCCAATTTAAAAAATACTTGGTATAAATTTTAGGACCAAACATAGATATTTTTAACTTGAAATTTGACACAAAATTTTGACAAGTTAAATGTAAGGACCCAAAACATACATACATGTACTGGTTCTATTGTTTAATTTTTTGATTTACGAAAATGATGAAAATGACATTTATTTTCGAACATATAAATTTTTTCATCTTTGATTAGATTCAACATCTAATTCACCACCATGAGATTGGACATAATCTAGGCTTAAGGAAAAGCTCCATAGACTAGCTAAGACAATAAGGTAATTAAAAAGAAGATGTTCGTTGTTTTTTCTATTTTATTGCATTAGCACTACACAGGCATGCATGCACACAAGGATCACTCCCACCCCACATGCTATAGAACCTTACTTCTCTTGTTGCATCTTTAATGCTTCATATTTTTCTCTCAGAATACAACTTAGCCTTATAGTCATCACTAAAAAAAAGAGCAATGACTGCCAAGCTAAATTTGGACAAGCATGTAATTCCAAGAAAACCCAACAATACAGGATCATCAACACTTATCTTTCATCTTAATAAAATATCACACCCGCTTATCACTATGAAATCTCAAATAGGAATTTGAACAATTAAAGTGCAAGTAGCCAACTCGACATCAATTTTTCCAGACAAGTGGCTGCAAAAGAAAACTTCAATCCTATATTGATCCATCTCTACAAAAATTGGGAAGTTTCAAGACAATTTATAATAACTTGCATTCCAATCATATTGATAAAACCTTCACAGGAATAAGACCACAACAATCAACAAGAGTGCCATCATACTTAATACTGTCAAAGAGGGGTCAATAGAAAAAGCGAATTGATGGACCTTCATAACTTGCATTGGTTCCTTATCCTTCATCCCACACTAAAATTGTATACCAAGGTTAACATTTTGAAAGAAAATTAAGAAAATTCACATGGTCTTGTGAAATAATATTTTTATCACTACCATTAACTATGATGCAACAATTTTGCACAAACAAAGCATCCTTTTCTAAGGTGAAGTAGTCAGTGATGATTAAGACTAATTGTGGGCTTAGAATTGTTTTTCCATTTTTTTTTGAATTGTTAGAATTATCGTACTTAGTAGAAAAGGCATTCCCACCATGGATAGGGAAATCCACAACAGCCACTTATCTGACTGGGATTGTTGACTATAATCATTTTAACCTTATACTGCCTTTTTCTCAACCACTGAAATATGTGGTGAAAACTCTTTACTTAAGACATCCCTCATTAGAATGGCCAGATCATTAGTGATAATAAAAATATTCTCTTAACATTTCCACTATCATTACATTTTCTTTTGCGCTAAAATTTACACTTATGGGTATTTTTGTCATGCCTTGTAAAGAAAAGAGTAGTCTATAATGTGACTTTTCAGAGATTTTGATCATTTGAAAAGCACACTTTCTGACTACCCCTCCATCTCTGTCTCCATGCTAGAAATCCCATCTGTTTGCCTCCATTTACCTCCATCTTCGTTTACCTCCGTCACCTCCTAGCCTGGCGGTTTTCATTTACTTATCCAACCGCACCAACCCTGCCAATGCATTTACTTCTCCAACCACACCATTTTTCTTTCAATTTTTGGCCATTCGTTGCTATCCGCCCTTTCCCACCTCCATCACCACCGAGCACATACAAAATCCATTGATGCAGAGACTACTGCAGCTTGAAGAAACTTCAATTCCTTGGTTACGTCGAAGAAGAGGGTCTCTCTTGAAGCAACACCTGACAGTGAAGTAGCAACCATCTATGTCTTGCTCGAGATGTATTTGCCAAAGAAATGCCTCAGACCCTTGTGTTGCTTACTTTTAGCTTCTCAAACTAAGATATGGGAAGCATATGTTGTTTCTTTTTTACTTTGATTTGGCAATGCGAAGAAAACAATCATGCAAGGTTGGATTCATTTTCATGAAATCATTCAACTATATGCTCGGAAGAAAGGTGATGTTACAACTACCAAAGATATGGTCCAAGGAATTAGAAAGAAGGGAATTTTTTCTGTCCATCCCGAACATTTTTGGGCAACCTTATTCCTTCTATTTTCTTTTGGGAATGATTTATTGAATATAGAATTAAAAGTGATGGACTTGATTTTGTTCATAAAGAGAGGATTTTTCCCACTTGCAGTTCATGCCTTTACAGTATTTTCTTGATGACATGCTTCCATGGAACTCCTAAAGTTGTGCACCAATGCACTGTAGGAAGTGGAGAAAACCTTTGTGTCACTGATTGAGGGTTGGAGAGATAGATCTTTGTGTTTTAAAAAAGGGACTAATTCTGGTTATCACATGGATGAGTATGTCTGGTAGGATATCACATTGTTGAAGGCCTTACTTCTAGAAACCCAAGAAAAGTTAATACTACAAGGAGGACCATTTGATATGGGTGAAGAATTATGCAGGACCTGTATCAGTATCAGGACTGTGATGTTGGGACATGATCATGCCAAAACACTTGCAACCCAAGACACACTGGCCAAGGTAGTGAAGTATAGAATTAAAATTTAAGAATGGCCACACTGATTACTTCACTCGATATTGTACACATTTGTTGATTATTTTATGCTAGACCTACGTAACTATAACTTCATTAATTTTTTGAGAGGGCATGAAGCATCGAAAACCACATGGTTCAAATGTGTTTCCAATGTGGTCATATAGCATCCTTAATTATTGAATAACCTGTTATGCCTAGTGAGATGTTTGAGATAAATTTTCAAGTCACGAACTGAAGGTATTTTGTTCAATGTCTCGGATCTTCTATTGAGAAAAGTTCTATAGTGTAATCCTTCCATATATCATTGTTTTGTTCTGTCAAAAAAAAAAATTGTATAGGAAAATTATTCAAGCGTTAGAAATAAAACCCCATGAATATACAAAGCAATTTACAAATTCTTGCTAATTTGATGATATGTTTTAACTGTTGATTGCTTTAGTTTATTTCATTGTTGACATGGTATCCATATCACTTGTAAGTTAAAGTGTTATCTTCTAATTAATTTGTACCTTATTGGTGTTAAATATTAATTCAATTGTTTTCATCAATGGTTTGGCATGAATTTGTGTTCATCCTTATGTGATATCATGTTATTTCCTCAGCTAGGGGTGACCAGAGTCTTCTGTTTCTTTGTTCATGATCCTATGCCCATATATTTCACAAAAATTTTGTTGGAAGTTAAAATTTTTGTCTACCTGTCTTTGGTGCTCAATTATATCAATTAACATGTATTGTAGTTCACACCTTTGAACGGGCTTATTCCCTCGTTTGAAATGGATGCATTATTCAAGGACCATTACACTTAAGAAAGTGCATATAATTTTGTTGCACTTGACCTGTGCATGTAATAGGTAGACCTGTTCACTTGAACTCACGTATGATATTTATCCAACATGTTTGGAAAAAATATCACCTATGGAATCAACTAAAATTGTTTACTTCATTAGCATGGTCACACCTAAAATAGGTCTTAACATGAGGAATTATGTCCGAAAATCATATATTGTGTTGGAGATGAGGAATCCTGCATAGATGAACTCAACAATCAACATATTTGTAACTAGTCTGTGTGGACCTACTGGGGTAAGCGATTAATGAGGACTTGCCAAACCACGGTAAGACTGTGGGTTCTTAATAAGTATGGAGTGATGTTTGAACTCTGAGCCTCAACAACTCAATAAAAAGCTGTGGAAATGGTGTTTAGCAATCTAAAAATTTTGGAGTAGTGTCAAGTTTAGGTGTTTTCCTTGCAGTGATAATGGAACCAATTCATTAACAGTTAAAGTTCAAGGTATAAACTGTTAGGAGATTCATGTTTCTTGTCCCATTGAAGCAGTTATCCCATACATATTAAATTTACATGTGGTACTATTATTTGGATAACATAGTAATACCTAACCCACAAATGTCTCCCCTTTGTGGCCAAAGAAGAAAATATAAATGTTGGCTACCATATCACAAGCTAACTCGATCTATAAAATTCCAATATTTTCCATAAAATTGGGGGTGTTTCAAATCATTTTTTGTTACATGTTAGAAAGCTTTCAGATGATTTTTAAACTTGCAACACCATGCCAAAGGGGCATCCACCTGTTGTTAGAAATTTTAATTTTTTAATAATTGCATCAATAGAAGCCAACTGCATTAAACATTTTAATATTGATATAATATAATATGAATTTCATTAAAATGAAAGTTGAATCTTCCATGTAAAGGTGAACAAACAAAATCCTATTATAATAATAGAAATGAAAACATTAAAAAAGTATACTATAATAATAAAAATAATAAAGGAAAAAAATAAAATATTTTAAATTCATATTAACCCCAATATATTAAGTATTAAGAAGTTTAAAGCTCCAATTTATTTTTTATCATGCTTAGTGCTTAATAAAACTAAGATTGAGATGAATTTAAGATAGTGATAGAATTGCAATTTAGAACATGAATATGGTGAGAATTGCATTCAAAAAAGAAAAAATAGACCTTAAGCCTTATTTGCATAGCTTTTCACATCATGAGATGATTTCATTCTGGTATTATGGGTCTATGAATGAAATATGTAAGGAAATTGTTGGAGCAGGGTCTCCCAAAGGCTATGAATTTTGTCCATTTTTGTATAATTTTGTATTTTTTAGTCTAACGCAGGGGTTTTGGGGTGGGTCAAAGCACCTAACGCATTGTAAATGGGTCAAGGGTAGTCCAAGAGTCCGCAAACCACGGTTTGCAGACCATTAGATGCGTAGGCTAAATCGCTATAAATAGATGAACCTTTTTTGAGTCATAGGTAGGAATGAATAGAGATTGATGCGAAGTACAAACTATTAGCTCTGTGGTAAGGTTGTTTAGGTTAGGACTCTTGCTGGCTATGTGCATGGAGATCCTCTGTCCTGCTGTGTGCAGACCCTGCTGGCTATGTGCGCAAGTGGTAATTTGGGAATGTAAGAGGATTTTGGGTAATGATATAGACGTGTGGAAGTATTGTGGATATCTGATGTTATCTGGATCTGTCCTATAATGGTTGATGTTATATGATGATGTATCTATTAGTAGCTGCAAAACTGACTATATTTATGGTAAATGTATCTGTGATCTGTTAATTTGCTGCGAATATATTGTTCTGTGATTATAGCTGATAGTACACACGTGGATGTGAGCCTATTATTTAGATCTGATAAAATGTATTCTAGTTATTTATTGAAACTCCTGCGAACGAACTTTGGATTTATAGATCTGATAGTTGTGGACCAGTTTGACTTACCTACTCTCTCCCAGGGTGCAGAAACATGGTTCCAACACCCTCCCATATTGCTTCGGGTGAGACTTTGGCCTACGCAAGCAGGTCACTGCCGAAAGGCCTAGTAGTATAAGGGTTTTTTGGCAAACCTTAACCTCTAAACCTACATCAGGACCCCTCGAGTCAAAAAATGGATCCGTTGATAGGACTGGGAGAATTTTGAGAGAGATCGAGTAATTCCAAGGCCGTATTGGAAACTTGAGAGAAAAAAAATTGATGATTGGTTTGAAAAACAAGTTCAGGAATTCGCAGTAAAAGAAAACCGCAGTAAGAAGTTGACCACCGAGGAGTGGAAGACTAAATATATTTTCATGAAATCTATAAGATCTTCTTTGTAACAATTTTGATCAATCTCTAGGAGTGGCTCACAAGGTTGGTTGAGTCTCAGAAGTGTTGGAAAGACGAGCGAGTCACACAGTGGACCCCAGAACGGATCCTGCAGCTAGAAAATACCAACAACATCATTTCTCGCACGGTAGAACACTGGGTGGACAATGTGATAGGAGGATTTGTGACAGAATTTTCAGTCCATCAATTTGTATCCTACTCAGAAGCAGAGCAGAGGTTCTTCAAGGGTTTTCGAGGTAATTTTTTAAAAACTTTGCCATTACTGATTAAAATCTTGTTGTACAAAAAAAACATTTTGTGTAGCCATACGGATTGAATGAGCTCCGACTAGAGCAAGGGCACAACGCGCAATGGTAAGTACTACAAAACTAACCAAGAAGGGGATCAATCCATCTACAGTACAATAAGGAATTTTTATATGCATAGCCCTTTGTCGACGCCACCGTCGAACCCTCATAGAGGTAAAAACTCACCTCCACCGCCAACAGAAGATGATATGGCTGTGCACATGAAGCTACCTACCTTCAAAGGGATGGGTGATGAGGACATGGATCGGTTCTGTTTTGTTGTAGGATCGGTATGGAGTGCATAGAACGTAGTAAGCGATGTAGTGAAACGCGTACAGTTATCCCTTGCTTTTGAAGGGAGAGCCCTCGACTGGTACATGGGATACATTGACCAACATGTGAATGCAACTATTGATGAAATTAAGAATGCGTTAAAACAACAGTTCAAGAAACCTAAGTCCTACTCTCAGATAGTAAATGACTTGATGGATTTCAAGTAAGGATCATCTGAGTCTATATGGGAAGTAGATCAATGATTAAAGAAAGTGATCAGAGAAGGAGGATTCTAGTATGATGACACGAAACACACGAAGTGGCTCATTTCTATGTTGTTTCCGCACCTACGTGTACCTATGGCTCATCAAGCCATTGAAACACAAGAGAAGGCCTTGGAGTTTGCCATGAAACTGGAAGCTGCGGAAAGAGATGATACCTAGTTAGGAGTACAAAAGATACAAGGCCAACTAGAAGCAATGCACATGGAAATCCAAAATCTGCGCAAGGAGCGAGGGATGGAGGTCAGCCCCAAAAGGTGGTGCATACAATGCAGGATGAATGGCCACACCAAAGATAATTGTCTGCTTCTTGTAGACTACATATAAGTTGGGGGATCCAACCCACTGTGCCCTAGGGAAGCTGCGGGACCAAGTGTTGTGAAACCAACTCCAAAAATAGAAGAAAAGAGATATAAACGCCTTAGAAATAATCCACTTCGAGGGGGAAACCTCCAATACATTACATGAATGAAAAATTCTTGGATGATACAAATTACAAAACCTCCTTTCTATATATAGGAGTCCATGGGGCCACAATGTAATCCTAGCCGACCTAACAATAATAATTTAAGGGCATAATAATAACAATAAGGGGGTTACACTAACAACAATAAGGGACTATACTAGTAATATAGGGACCTAACATGCCCCTCTCCTTCAAAAAAGTGTTGTCCTCAATTCTTGAGTAGATCTGTGTGCTTCTGTATAAAATTCTCATCCTCCCATGTAGAATCTTCAGTGGGTAAGTTCTTCCACTTGATGAGATACTCTAAAATTTGTATGCCATAGTACCAATCTTTTGCAACACCTTGTAAGGACCATAGTACTTTGGCGATAATTTATTATCCTTCTTAGCTTGCTAGAGGGACATTTTTTTTTATGGTTGTAGCCATAAAAGTACGCAATCTCCTACATCAAAACTTCTCTCGCTGTGATGTTGATCTGCTTGTTGTTTCATTCGATTTGGTGCCAAATTCAGGTTATCCTTTAAGAGTTGGAGAATTTCTTGTTGATGCTTGATGTGATATTCCACTTCTTGAACCTTCGAATTTTCTCTTAAATATGATGTGATGGACGGTGGATGATATCCATAAAGTTCCATAAATGGGGTCATTTTTGCTGCAGTATGGAAGGAAGTGTTATACCACCATTCAGCGAGAGGTAACCACTTGACCCATTGTGTTTGTTTATCAGATACAAAACAACGAAGATATCCTTCCAAACATTTATTTACTATCTCACTTTGACCATCGGATTGAGGATGATAAGATGAGCTATGAGCTAATTGAGTACCCAAACAATAAAATAACTCCATCCAAAAATTTCCAGTAAAAATGGGATCTTTGTCGCTCACAATAACCTTTGGGATTCCTTGTAGCTTTTGAATTGTTTCCATAAATGTAGTAGTAACTGTACTAGCTTTAAATGGATGAGATAATGCACAAAAGTGTGCATACTTGGTAAGTCTATCAACTACCACCATGATGACACTCTTTCCTTCGGAATGAGGTAAACCTATGACAAAATCCATTGAAATCTCCTCCCAATGTTGGCTTGGAATGGATAAAGTTTGTAGAAGACTTGGGGTCTTAATTGTCTCAACTTTATTCTACTGGAAAACCAAACATTCCACCACAAACTTTTGAATATAATATTTAAGGCCATCCCAAAAAAATTATTTCTTCACCCCGTGGTAAGTTTTCAAAAATCATGAGTGTCCTCCTAAAGGAGAAGTGTGCAATTCCAAAAGAATCTTTTGTTTTAGTTGGGAATTCTTACAAAGATATAAGCGATCTTTGTACCATAAGGAATCATTTTTTCCAACTAAATGTATCAGATGTACTAGGATCTTGCTGTAATTTTTGAATGAGTGTCCACACTTCTTCGTCCTTCTTCCATTCATCCCTTGCTTCGGTTATCCAATTTGGTTGGATAATAGAAATGGCACAAAGAAATTCTTCCACCTCTTCATTCTTTCTTGAGAGTGCATCTGCAACAACATTTAGCTTCCCTTTTTTGTAGATTATTTCAAAGTCATAGCCCAAAATATTTGTGACCCATTTTTGCTGCTCTTCTGAAGATAGTCTTTGTTCCAAAAAGTGTTTAAGACTATCATGATTAGTTTTTACCTTGAAGTGTCTTCCCATTAGGTAAGGTCGACATTTCTTTAGTGCATGCAGTATTGCTAACATTTCCTTCTCATAAATAGCTTTCTGTAAATACTTTCCTTTGATTGGATGACTTTCAAAAGCAATGGGTCTTCCTTCTTGCATTAAAACAACACAAATTCCATTTCCTGAGGCATCGCATTCCACAATAAAGGTTTTTGTGAATTCTGGCATAGCTAAGACCAGTGCTAGGCACATTGCCTCTTTAAGATGTTCAAAGGCCTTAGTTGCTTCAGGAGTCCATGAAAATGCATCTTTCTTCAATAATGTTGTTAGAGGTGCTGCTATTCTCCCATAATTTTTAACAAACTTGCAATAATACCCTGTTAACCCGAGAAATCCTCACAACTGCTTAATGGTTCTGGGGAGTTTCCATTCCTTAATGGATTTAATTTTGTTAGGGTCTACCTTAACACCCTCTTGAGATACAATATGACCCAGATATTCCACCTCTTGTACTCCAAAGAAACATTTGGATGTTTTTGCATACAATTGTTTCTCCTACAATAGTTTGATCACCCTGTCAACATGTTGAACATGATCCTTCCAAGACTTGTTGTAGATTAGTATATCATCAAAAAATACTAGCACAAATTTTCTAAGGAAGGGTTTGAAAATGGAATTCATCAATCCTTGAAATGTAGAAGGTGGATTGGTAAGGCCAAAAGGCATGACCAAAAATTCATAATGACCCTCAAGAGTTCAAAATGTTGTTTTCGGAATATCTTCGGTCTTCATTCTAATTTGATGATATCCTGAATGAAGATCCAACTTGGTAAAATAAATTGCTTCATGTAATTCATCCAATAATTCATCAATCACAGGAATGGGAAATTTATCTTTAATGGTAAGCTTATTTAGCTCCCTATAATCTGGACATGTGCACCATGATCCATCCTTCTTGTGTACCAATACTATAGGAGAAGAGAAAGAACTTTGACTAGGTTGAATTATACCAGCCTCTAACATTTCTGCAATCATATGTTCAATTTCGCTCTTTTGGACATAAGGATATCTATAAGGCCTGATGTTTGGAGGAAAATTTCTGGGAATAAAATGAATAGCATGATCATGATCATTAATAGGTGGGAGTCCTTTGGGAGTTTCAAACACCTTGGAATGATTGTCCAAGACTTTTTGGAGATCTGTAGAAATAGATGATTTTGATGTTGGAACTTCTAGTGAGCATAATTGTGCAATTATGCCTCGTTTTTCTTTCTTTAAAAGCTTTGTCATGACATTAGAGCTTATTATATTTCCCGACTTCCATGCAATACCCCATAATTCAACTTCCTTACCTTCTGAAAAAAATTTCAAGAAAATTTCTTGAAAATTAAAAGGCACCTTCCCCAAAGATTGTAACCATTGTACTCATAGTACTACATCAACACCTCCCATAGGAATCAAAAGCATTGGAATATTCAATACATATTCCCCTATGGTTAGCTTGATATTATGGCATTTTCCAGAGCAATTTATAGTTCCTCCATTTGCAACCATTACTTGACATTCTGGTGCTGGGTATAGGAAACAATTCATTTCCTTGGCTACCTTACAATGAATAAAATTATGGGTACTACCTGAATCAATCAACACTATTACTTTTTTCTTCTTGATATGTCCTTCTATATTAAGAGTTTGAGGAGTGGTAATTCCTGCCAAAGCATTACATGATATGGTCGAACTCATTTCTTCCTCTTCTATGGTTGGTTCCTAGTGTATACCCTCTTCTTTTGAAAATTCTTGTTCATTTTCTTCTTCCTCTTCACAATCTATGTAAAATAATTTCTTCTCAACACATTTATGACCTTTAGTGTATTTTCTATCACAACTGTAGCAAAGCCCTTTTGCTCTTTTTTCTTCCAATTGTTGTGGTGTCAACCTTGTAGGTTGTGGAAATCTAGGAGTAACAACATTTCCCTCTTTATAGAAGTGAGTGGTAGGTTTCCTTGTCGCCATAATTTTACATTCTATTTTTCTTGCCAACCTGAATGCCTTCTCCAATGAATCGGGTTCCAAAACATGAACTTCATGTTGGATGTTATCCTTTAAAGTACCTATGAAGAGATCAATCCTATGTTCCTCTGGAATATCAGTTACCCTTATATTCAATTTTTGGAAGTCCTCAATGTGCTCCCCCACTGGACACTTTTGTTTGAGATTTATCAATTGGCTAAAGGTGTTGCTCTTTCTATCCTCATAATGTGCTATCATTTCCTCCGTAAAAATTGAATAAGAGAAATTTTTTTTATGGGAGCAAAGCCATCGATACCATACAAATGTATTTTTTTATAAATGTAAAGTTGAGATGCATACCTTTTGTTTGTTTTGCACATTATTGAGATCAAAATATTGCTCCATCTATAGTATCCATGTTACAAGATCCTTTCCATCAAATTTCCTCATATCCATTTTTGGAATATGGTGGTTCTTCCTTCCAACATTAGAGTTTATGAAATCATGATTAACATTTATTTTGTTCTCATCATGAGTTTCATCTACTATATTTTCACCATTAGGAAACATTTGTTGTATCAAATTTGTCAAACCTTCCATGTCTTCTTTTAGATCCTTCTTCATGTTTTCCATTTTTTCATCTATATTAGCTTCCATGTCATCAATCTTAGATTCCATGCCATCCATCTTAGCTTCCATGCCATCCATGCCATTATTCAAACCATCCATCTTAGATTCCACGACTTTCTTCAAACCATCCATCTTAGTTTCCATGCCTTTCTTCAAAACTTCCATGTCATTTTTTATTGCTCTTTGTGAGAGAAAAATTTGTTGCACTTGCTCTTGTAATTTTGATATGTCATGTTGCCATTCTTCGTCTTCATGAGTCATAGCAGAGCCTTCTAAAGGCGTAATGGGTGTTGAATTATTTTTAGGGGCCATTTTAGAATCCAATACTGATATCTATTCTACAATACTCCCTTGGGATCAACTCAACTTGATTCTTAAAATAAGACATGCAATTCTGGAAAAAATACACACCTTTTACTTGCTTTTGAGGAGCTCGATATTGAAATTTAATTATCTCTATAACTGCGGATCCTCAAAATCTTAAATTCGGCCCTGTAGTAGCCGTCTGAAGCTTCTTTCAAATGCCACAGGTATGATCTGATTTAGATTCTTCAAGGAAAATTTATGTCCTATCTCCCACAATGACCCAATTATGGACTGGTTCAGTAGAGAAAAGTTGTACGACTTGCCATGTGTCAGTGTTTCCTCCTTTTGCTCTGAAATTGATAGAAAGAAAACTAAAATCCATGTACTTGCGGTCACTTTTTACAGCATTCCAATCTGATGCTCAGAGAGAGAGTTATGAATATTTTCCCATGATCACCTCTTTGAGATGAAATTCGGAAGCCTGCAAAAGCCCTAACTTCCACAGATCATATCTCTGCCAATATTGTGAACCAAGATATAAAATTTTGTGATGATGTTCCTTAGGATTTTGGCTTCGCACTTTAAAAATTTCAGCTTCTGAACCTTATTAGAAACAAATTTATAGCGAAAATGCCACGTTGACCTGTTTAGGTTAAATTCAGGAGCCTAAAAAATGACCTACCTTCCACGGATCATATCTCCGAAAATATTGTGAACCAAGCTCTAAAATTTTGCGAAGATGTTCCTCAAGATTTTGGCTTCGTACTCTAAAATTTTTAGCTTCTTAACCTTCTTAGAAAAAATTTATAGTGAAAATTCCATGATGACATATTTGGAGCAGCGAAACCTAGAATCCCAAAGCTCTGATACCAAATGTTGTGAAACCAACTCCAAAAATAGAATAAAAGATATATCAACACCTTAGAAATAAGTCACTTCGAGGGGACAACCTCCAATACATTACATGAATGAACAATTCTTGGATGATACAAATTAAAAAACCTCCTTTCTATATATAGGAGTCCATGGGGCCACAATGTAATCCTAGCCGACCTAACAATAATCATTTAAGGGTACAATAATAATAATTACACTAACAATAATAAGGGACTATACTAGTAATATAGGGACCCAACACCAAGTGGGCCGACGCTATGGTGCAATGATTGCCGGGTTGCCGGGCTGCACGATACCAACCACCACCCCCGCGTTGCCGCATATATCCCAGAAGTAAAACAACAGTGGTGTAGGTTTTGTAGGTTTGTAGGACATGATGAACATAACTGCCGAACATATGATCTAATGATCGACAGAGGAAACCTATATAGGGTAGATTCGGACCCCTCATCACCGAGATCGCTCGCAGGTATAGGAGGATCCCTGGCCAGGAGCAGGGGGAGGGGATGAGGGGGAAGCACAGGCAGGGGTAGAGGCCAATTAATATACTATAATTGTGGGGAAATAGGTTACTTTGCGAGGGACTACATGAACCAGCAGGTGAAGGTGGAACCTCGTAAAGAGGGGCCAAGCATTAATGTAATAACACACTGTGGTAAGGCCACTGGAGGGTTGGGGGAAAAAGCTGAGACAGAGTCTCTGATCCGTAAAGAAGCTACTAAACTAGAAGGTGTGTGCTTATAGAAGGATAAGGAGACCTCTGTCACAACTCGGCAAGACTGTGCTCAAAACAAGAGATCAGCTCAAAACAGTGGAATCAAAGATGAGGTCAAACCATTCTTGCAGGTGTGCATGAAGCTGCTACGCAATTAGCAGGCTACAGAAAACCTCCAAGACCTACTCGACGGTTGCACAGGGAAAGCAGACCCAGTCACGAAGATTAAGGATGTGCACAAACTTTATGAGCATAAGAGACACGTTGGTCGAGAGATGCGATTAACTACACAGATTGGTGATTATGAAATGGACCAGGTAATTCTAGACCTAGGATCAGATGTGAATGTACTACCTAAAAAGACTTGGGAACGAATGGGAGAACCTAAATTGGAATGGTCTACAATCAACAGAATATCATACCATTAGGGAGGTTGTCAAAGATGGTAGTAGATATCGTTGGGGCTAAGGTACGAGCTGACTTTGAAGTCATTCATATTGTAGAAGATGCGGACCCTTACCCAACACTCCTGGGATTGGATTGGGCCATTGATATGGGTGGAATTATCAACTTGAAGAAATGAAGCATGGTGTTTAAAATTGAGGGAACTCGGGTGATCTTACCACTAGAACCTGCAGAAGGGGAAAGGTACATTGAGCCAGAGCAAGAGGAAGATGGGATAGATCACATCTATAAGTTACTGTGAAGGAAGAAGACTGGATCAAACCTATGGCTGACGGTATGCCTTGCTGGGATAAGGACAACGAATGCTTCTTTGATTCCGACAAAGAATTAGAATATTGGAAAAATCGACTGTATGAAATCTCTACACTGTGCTGCCTACGAATTACCAGGGAATTCCAGTATATATCTTTCGAGGTAATAGAATTACCTTGCTTTAATGGCTCTGGTAATATAAAGGAATTTTTGTGAACCTTCTAAGCTAAGTTTCCTAGAGAACGAAGGTTATGGGCTCTTAACCTAGCTCTGTGTGCAACGCCTACAAAATGGTGGGACAGACATAAGGGTGCATTCCAGGAATGGGAGGAATGTCAGGATATGATGGTACTTTGGTTTGAACCTCCAGCCGATGTGTGCGTCAAGAGATTCCAAGGTCTAGGAAATTTGCGCAAACATTTGTTCACTTGGATGGAGCGATGGTGCGATCGTACTACAGAAGAATGGGTTCACTTGTTTATTCATGCCTTGGGACCAATTCCCGCAACCTGGTATCTCGACGCGGAGCTACATTAGCGCAATCGCTAATGTAAAACCCTAAGATTCGAATTCTTGGGGACATTTGGGTTAACGGGAGGATTGGAGGTGCTTGAGGAAGCTCTACAGACTATCGATACTGTTGTGATTGGTGAATCCAACCTCGATGCAGTAAAAGAAGGACCCACATGGGAAGCATATATTCAAGATAATTTCAAGCTCCACAAGGTCAGTATGGAATATTGTGATTTAGATCCATGCAAGGTATCGATCATAGCATCAGGAGGGGAACGCACAGTTGCGGGACCTCCGATACATAAGGTGGATGGTACGAAACCACTAAAACCACGAAGCACTAACATGAATACTGTTGTGGTCCTGTGATTTGGCAGATTGGTAGACCAAATGAAAAGGCAACATCAAAACCAGTCTTTAGAGTCCTAGGACCCAACCTTCCTAGACTCAGAGAGGGATCTCTCTATTTGTTTGCAAAAGATATGTGCTTGTTTGCTTTAAAGGGTTGATTTTAGGCTAGTTATTAAGTATGGAGTTTTGTTGTTTGTTTTGGTTGGGTATGATGATCAATGCAGCATAGGTAGAATGAGAAAATCTCTAAGTCATTGGGCAATGGAGTCAAATTAAAGTCAAGATAAGTTCATCAATGGATCAGAGAGTATCATAGGGAAAATCTAACTTGTCCAGTGGATCTTCAAAGTTTTTAGGGTAATGATATGGACATTAATTGTAAGAATGAAAAGTAGGATAAAGGGAAATTAAGAATCCTTTATCATATGTACTTCTCAAAAAAGGGACTTAAATAAATCTCAAGCATGAAGGGGCAATCAATAGATAGGGCAAACCATAAATTCTATGATCCAACTACAATTGATAATTATTCAAGACAAGCATTTCCAATGAAATATAGAAGGTGAGAAACTCATTTAACTTCTAGTGATTTCACCTTCAAGGACAGAAAAAAACTTAAGACACACATATAACTGTAATCAGGGAAGAGGGAACTCCTAAACGTCCTTGATCATAGCTATGAAGATCTCTAAAACAATTAGTTAAGCAAGTACAAAGGGTATGATTGGAACAAAACCTGTTTGGCAGACTTTAAAGAATGGTACTTTAGAGAGAGACTTCAAAAAAAATAAGTAGGGATTACCATAAATCATGATTGATACCAGCTATATTCAACTATTTATGAAATAAACAAGCTTAGGGGGTCTAGAGAGCAATTAAGAATTCTCTAAAATGTCCTAGTAGAAGAAAACATTAAGGCAGTGAAGAACAAACAAAACTAAGGTGCTTTCAAAAGACATTTCTTAGTCTAAAATTTTTTCTCTACCGCATTATAGAAAGATGGAAACATAATGAAACAGGAAATAACAATAACATATTAGAAGCACTTCACCAACAACCAAGCTCAGGGATCCAATGATCTAGCCTCCTCCATCAACAAACAAATCAGGGCATCCACAAGTTCCAAGACATCAATTTACTTTCAACTTCCAAGAGACTATGTATTACTTCAAAGAGTCATCAAATGCCAACAAGATAATGAGTAGGTGGAACTAAGCTAGGGTTTGAGTGTTATTTATTACCGAGTTAATGAATTCCAAACCTTGAAGACCATGCAAGGCTCAAGGCAGGAATATCTGCAACTACTTCTCTGTTTTAATAACTCCTATCTTAACTCCTAAGAAAAAATAGGTGAAATGTTTGACTTTGAGGCCTATTCATAATTTTTACAATAACTATCTGGAAGATATAAATATCTCTGACTCAGCCCAATAACTGCTTAATGCTTTATTGAAGGAAACAAAGCACTAGGTGGAAAAAATATCTTTTGAGAGGAGTAATTGCCACAGGCTGAGTCATTCGAATTTGTCTTGGGTTAATCTATCCTTTATTTTATATTTAATTTATGTCTTTAAGTCTTAAACTCTGTATTTATGCTTGGACTGTCTGCTTTTTATCATTTTTCTTCAATCTGTTTGATCTCTGTTCTATTTATTTAATCATTTATTTTATTTCTTTTGATCCTTTTTCCTTTATTCTTTTTGTCTTTCCACTGTCTTCTTTCTTTCTTTGGTTTTTTCTTTTTGGGCTAATCCTCTATTTTTATCCTTTGAACTATTATTAGCCCTCCAATCTTGCTGCTTTCTTCCTTTCACTGTGTCTTCAATTGCTTGTGTTGTCTGTGTACAGGAGTGGCCTTTCTTTATGGCTCGAGGTTTCATTTCAAATGGGGAAAGGGCTAAGAATAAGCGGAGGGCGAGGTTTTATGTGGTAAAAGGGGTTGGGGCTTAAGAGGAAAAAGTGTTTAAGGCCTATCCTTTGCAAGGAGCGGGTTTTACACATAAAACAGGGTTTTATGTATAATTTAAAGGACCTGGTAGATAAGAACTCAACTTTAAACAATGTAAAAAGAGAATTTTTACATTGTTTAATATGTTTTAAAGTAAAAATGATGGATGAAGGGTTCTTATGAGGGTTTTGAGGAAGGGAAAAAGTGGGTATTTTCAGAGGAAGAGGGATATGAATGAGAATGAAAATGAGGTGATGAAATGAGGCAAACAGGCCCAAGTAATGAAGTTATTTTGTAGAAGTGGAGTAAACATTTTAGGAGGCAGAGAGGGGAAAATATGGTGAAAATAGGTTAACTTAGGATAATGAAGGCAGTGATATTTTTAGAACTCATAATATTTCTCAATTGTTGTTTCTAGAAATCTAGGATCATAACTTAGTCATCTTTTGATATCAGAAAAAAATACTAATGACTAACAATGGCTCCACTTGGCGAGGGAAACTCCCTTTTGGAGGTGTCCAGAAATTTTAGTTTATCAAATCTCTGAGTTTTTGTAGGCCAGTGCTTCTCCATTGGGCATATTTTTCCCTTCTTTTTCACTTGCTGATATTTCTTTTGAAGCAATGTTCTTAATATCTGCAACATATGATTTATTCCAACATCATTTCTACCTACCCAATCCTACTTGTCCTAACATTGTTTCTTCTTTGAGTGCACTTGAACTGGCAAACTCTTGAAATTTTATTTTTTGAAAACAGAAATAAACTGTCTACTTCTATCCTTATTGCTTCCAAGAGTTCTGATTAAACTAGTGAAATATTTTTATTTTCTACCTGAACTATTTGACTGCCAAGATTAAGCTGTTTGGAAATCTTGATTCTCTAAACAATTGACATAAAATTTAAAGCATGGTTCAAATCAGGATTGGGCAGTCTGATTCACCATGTTTTTGGCATTGGAACAAGCTGCACACAAACATTATTTTTCATAAAAAGTAACTTAGAAAGATAAGGTTGTGATCTATCATTTGTAATGCATCCTCATCTTTCTCTTTGGTTCTGTTTTGAGAATGTGGAACCAATATATTATATTCCTTAATCTATCTTTCTTGATAAATCAATTTTGAAAATAATCTTTGACAATCATTTCTTTCACTAACTTATCAACATAAATTTAAAGCATGTTCAACCATGATTAGGCTAGATGACTGAACAAGGTATCATTTTGAATCAGTAGTGGCATGTAGGCTTGCACACTTTCAGCAGTACTGTTTTTTGGGTATGGGGCTATACCTCTTTTGAATTTTCCCTCTTTTTCCTTTTCTTTTATTGTTTTTATATTTTTCATTTTGAATCAGCATTCTAAGATTAAAAACTAGAAAGATGCTCATAGTGATGAGCTTATTTGCATTCCTATCTATCCTAATCTAACCTATTCATGATGTCCAATCAGCCGGTGAAATTTCTTTTCCAATACATCCAATCAAGAAGATGATTCCATGATGGATCTTGGTTAATCTCTTTGAGTGTTTTGAAGAAATTAAAAGACCATCCCCACCTTACTTGTATCTGAACAATAGTGTCTGACCTTTTCTTTAAACCTTGCATTAAACTGCCCTTGACATATTTTACTCCCACCTAAACTGCCTTTAAGAAAATAGCATAGTGATCTTGAAATAACACCTGGTTTAGAGGATTTAGGAAATAGGCTTGATCCGGGACTGATTTTTCCTCCACTTTGCTGAACTTGGGACTCTTTTGGGAAAGAAACTCCACCTCTTCCTCATGATCATCATATGTACAGTCAGACTCATCATATACTGCAATGCTATCTTCTATCAAGTCATTATATTGATGAGCAGGAGCACTCTTGAATAGTCAATCTTTGCAAGAAGGTAGTGCAACAACTCTTATGTGATTACCAACCTCTACAACTTCATTTGCAATTTTTAATTGAATTTGGTGATTGTAAATCTGGATATAAGGAATATTCCATGTTCCAACTAATTTCCTCAACCTTTTGAGGAGGAGGCTTCTTATTGACAACTTTCTCAAGAAGTTCCTCATCCTCCTCATTCTTATCATCAAAGCTGAAAGACTGCTGATTTCCAATTATGTGAAAGTTATTTCTGATGGACTGAAGTGAAGTAGAGCAAAGAGTCAGAGACTCTTCACTTTATTTTAAACTTTCAATACTTTCTTCATAAATTTCATAGGTGACCTGTCTTGGCTGATTATTGTTTTCAATCTGATGATAGTGAAATTTATCCCATAAATAAACTGCTGATGGTTTTGCAAGGTTAGCTTTAATTTGGAGAACATCAACATTATCAGACTGATCAAAATTTGGAGAATCATCATAGATAATTTCACCAATCAAACATATTGCATTAACACCTTGCTCCTTTTTGAATTGATCTACAGATTCATTTTCTGATTTATGGTAGATGGCATTAGTAGGAGAACGAACATGAATTTTTGGTTCATATGAGGATTTAGCGGTTGTCTGTATGTTTAGAAGCTGATTTATTTCTTCTTCAGTCAGAAGAGGAGGAATTTTTCTCTTTCTTTGGATAGAAGTGCAGCAGTTCTCCTTTTCTTGTGAAGGCTGATTTTGAGGCTGAATTGTTTCTTGAGCCACACCTAAAAGAGATGGTGAATCATCATTGTGCCTTCAGAGAGATCTTGTGGGTTTTATTCTATTTCTTGATCTAGTTATTCCTCAGCTAACTCCCCTAGGCTGTTATGACAACTACCTTGAGAATGAAATTGGTGAATGGCTTCTAAGAGGTCTTTAGGATGCAAATTTTCCAAATCTTCATCACTATCTATAAGGTACTGTTGATATCCTGAGATTGATCACAACAATTTTCAGCTAATGATAGAGATAGAAAATACCCTATATAGTGTTTATAAAATATCTTGTGGAAATCCCTTTAAGAAAACAAGATGCTAGGTTCTAAACATTCATACCAATTTCTTGCCTTACCTTCTAATGTTACCATAAAAATTTTCATGAGGTAGTCCTCGTGCCATTCAAAATTTAACCTCCATATGTGTATATGAAACTTGATGAGATGTAACAAGGGGTCATCAATTTTTTCATCTTGAAAGATAGGTACGTTTTATAACCAATTTATTTCAGGCATTTTGTGTGGGAATCCAGGGATATGATCTCTACTTATTGGGGCATATCTTCTTTTTGTTTTTGGATCCATGTTTGTAAATCAGAAAGGGGTCACTATATCTTTTCAACCAGTCTAGAGTTCTCTACCAGTGGAGTATTTAGGTCTATTGAGAGTTGTGGAGTCGCCAGGTGGAAGATTTCAACTTTTCTATCCACCATCAGCATGATTGGGATTGTTTAATGCTTTCAAAGGGGAGTCTATAAGAACTAGTGGGATTAGTAGGCCTATTGGAGGCTAGTGGAGTCACCAGGTGGATGTTTTTTGTTATTTTTTAAGAATTTATGTGTATGGTCCACCACTAATAAATGACAAAAAACCAATATTAGGAAATTTTTTAGGGTTTTCTAAGTTTCTTTATGTTTTGATAATATTTTCTGAAGTCCTAAGGTGTACTTATATTGTCACTGACTCAGAAGGCCCCACCGTGATCGCCATTATGTTGTGGTCCTATGATTTGGTAGATTTGTAGACCAAATGACATAAGAACTAGTCTTTAGAGTCCTAGGACCTAGCCTTCATAGACTCAAAGAGGGATCTCTCTATTTTTTTGCAAAAGTTATGTGTGTGTTTGCTTTAAAGGGTTGATTTTAGGATAGTTATTAAGTATGGAGTTTTGTTGTTTGTTTTGGTTGGGTATGATGATCAATGTAGCATAGGTAGAATGAGGAAAATCTAAGTCATTGGGAAATGGAGTCAAATTAAAGTCATGATAAGTTCATCAATGGATCGGGGAGTATCATAGTGCAAATCTAACTTGGCCAGTGGATCTTCAAAGTTTTTAGGGTAATGAGATGGACATTAATTGTAAGAATGAAAAGTAGGAGAAAGGGAAATTAAGAATCCTTTATCATATGTACTTCTCAACAAAGGGACTTAAATAAATCTCAAGCATGAAGGGGCAATCAATAGACAGGGCAAACCATAAATTCTATGATCCAACTACAGTTGATAATTATTCAAGAAATTTTTTTCCAATGAAATATAGAAGGCGAGAAAATCATTTAACTTCTAGTGATTTCACCTTCGAGGATAGAAAACACTTAAGACACACATATAACTGTAATCAGGGAAGAGGGAAATCCTAACCATCCTTGATCATAGCTATGAAGATCTCTAAAACAATTAGTTAAGCAAGTACAAAGGGTATGATCAGAACAAAACCTGTTTGGCAGACTTTAAAGAATGGTACTTTAGAGAGAGACTTCAAAAAATAGTGTTTTAGTGGCAAAAAATATACAGGGCTTACCATAAATCATGCTTGATACCAACTACATTCAACTATTTATGAAATAAGCAAGCTTAGGGGGTATAGAGAGAAATTAAGAATTCTCTAAAATGTCCTAGAAAAAGAAAACATTAAGGCAGTGAAGAAAAAACAGAACTAAGGTGCTTTCAAAAGACATTTCTTAGTCTAAAACTTTTTCTCTACTGCATTATAGAAAGATGGAAACATAATGAAATAGGAAATAAAAATAACATATTAGAAGCACTTCACCAACAACCAAGCTCAGGGATCCAATAATCTAGCCTCCATCAACAAACAAATCGGGGCATCCACAAGTTCCAAGATATCAATTTCCTTTCAACTTCCAAGAGACTATGTATTACTTTAGAGAGTCATCAAATGCCAACAAGATAATGACTTTAGATGCAGTATTTATGCTACAAATGAGGAGGTGGAACTAAGCTAGGGTTTGAGTGTTATTTATTACAGATTTAATGAATTCCAAACCTTGAAGACCATGCAAGGCTCAAGGCAGTAATATCTGCAACTACTTCTCTATTTTAATAACTCCTATCTTAACTCCTAAGGAAAAATAGGTGAAATTTTTGAATTTGAGGCCTATTCATAACTTTTATAATAACTTTCTGGTATATATAAATATCTCTAACTCAGCCCAATAACTACCTAATGCTTTATTGAAGGAAACAAAGCACTAAGTGGCAAAAATATCTTTTGAGAGGAGTGACTGCCACAGGCTGAGTCATTCGAATTTGTCTTGGGTTAATCTGTCCTTTTTTTTATCTTTAATTTCTATCTTTAAGTCTTAAACTCTATCTTTATGCTTTGATTGTTTTATTTTTATCATTTTTTCTTCAATCTGTTTGATCTCTGTTTTGTTTATTTAATCATTTACTTTATTTATTTTGATCCTTTTTCCTTTATTCTTTTTTTATTTTCACTGTCTTCTTTCTTTCTTTGATTTTTTCTTTTTGGGCTAATCCTCTGTTTTTATCCTTTGAACTGTGATTAGCCCTCCAATCTTGCTGCTTTCTTCCTTTCACTGTGTCTTCAATTGCTTGTGTTGTCTGTGTGCAGGAGTGGCCTTTCTTTGTTGTTGGAGGTTTCATTTCAAATGAGGAAGGGGCTAAGAATAAGCGGAGGCCGAGGTCTTATGCGGTGAAAGGGGGCCAGGGCTTAAGAGGAAAAAGTGTTTAAGGCCTATCCTTTGCAAGGAGCGGGTTTTGCACATAAAACAGGGTTTTATGTATAATTTAAAGGACCCGATAGATAAGAAATCAACTTTAAAGAATGTAAAAAGAGAATTTTTACATTGTTTAATATGTTTTAAAGGAAAAATGATGGATGAATGGGTCTTTTGAGGGTTTTAAGGAAGGGAAAAGTGGGTCTTTTCAGAGGAAGAGGGTTATGAATGAGAGTGAAAATAAGGTGATGAAATGAGGCAAACATGCCCAAGTAATGAAGTTCTTTTGAAGAAGTGGAGTAAAATTTTAGGAGGCAGAGAGGGGAAAAGATGGTGAAAATAGTTTAACTTAGGATAATGAAGGCAGTGATATTTCTAGAACTCACAATATTTCTTAAATGTTTTTTCTATAAATCTAGGATCATAACCTAGTCATCTTTTGATATCAACAAAAATTACTGATGACTAACAGATATGGTAGTACAACTCAAGCAAGCTACAATTAGGAACTGCTGGGATGATGGGACAGTAGGCAAGACTGCATAACTGATCATGGAGTACCCAAATAAGTGTTCAGGACCTAAGGAGATCACGGGGAACCTGGGCAGTATGCACGTCACTCTCAACTCAGATGCGTGGCTAGAAAAACAGTGGCCTTATCATACGCAGAGGGTGAGGGAGGAGATTGGTAATACGCTCATCACACCAGTCACATAGGTAAAGCCTACGACTACGAAACTATTGTGCACGATCCTAGGAAATATGGGCTACTTCAGAAAATCCAGTCGGGGATACACACTTTTGAAAGCACTTCTTAAGCAAGATATTTCACTCAATTGTGATGACGTGCGCCAAAAGAGATTTGAGAAAATTAGGAAAAGGATGGTCGCTGCACCTATTCTCACTTCCCTTGATTGGGTGATGATATTTCATGAGGATACTTTAGGAATCGCTCGGGAAGCAGGTTGTGCGCAACTTGGCACCAGAGACAGTAATCACACAATCGCATGGGCTAGTCAGACAATCTCAGGTACGGAGCGCAATTATGCCACCATGGAGAGGGAAGGGTTTGCCCTGACCTATGAGCTACAGAAGTATCAGTGCAATCTGTTAGGAAGTCACTATAAGATGATTACAGATCATTTGGTTTTAGAGCACCCGGGGAATAAACCTATGTTGGGGGGGAGAGTCTACAGGTGGATACTGCTTCAAGAATACGATTTGGAAATCATCGTCAAACTAAGAAAGTTGAGCACGAAGCAGGATCACTTGTCTCGAATTGAGATGGGTGAGAAAGGATTTCCTGATATGCAGCTGTTCGCTAGTAAGTTCGTGGATGTACGTTTCAACGAGATCTCTCCATTCCTGACCACGAGCATGGTACCTGCCGCATATTCGGTACGACAAAAGTAGGAGTTGGGTCACCAAGCGACGGACATTACCATTATCGTACCTCATGAAATACTGCACAAAAATGGCCTGAAGCATGTAAAATATGCTCTCTTGGTCAAAGGCCACGAAGATATAACAGGGGGTCACTACGCAGGCAAGACGACAACACAAGAGATCTTGAAGGCTGAGCTTTGGCAACACAGTATTTCAATAGGAAGGAATCACATCAGAATGAAGCTGGTGCGCTGGGAATATGAGAGGGTTTCTCGGAGCGTAGGGATGAGCTGGGATCACGGGGGTATGCTGAGCGCACCCTGGGTGCGAAAATTATCTATTGAAACAGTCAAGTTAGGTAAAAATAACAAATTATTGTTGAACGGAGAGGGCGGTCGGCATTTAATGCGATGATTTTGGGAGATTTTTTACCATTTAATTGATGGTAAGTCCAGCGTGCAGGCTACCATGCCATTGGGTGATCATCGAGGCTATAAAATAGGTGAGCTAGATTAGACACTGGTTTCTTTATTGCTTGAATAGCTTGTACTAGCTTGGTTGTTCTAGACGAAGTTGTGTTGTAAGAAAGTTTGTGCCTGTAGCATGTCATTCATGTCTGAGCAGCCTGTTCCCTCTAACATTAGCAATCCTGAGTTTATATTTTGCGCTAGGATGACAGCCACGAATCCTGCAGAACTCTCGGAGCCAGTGACCTTGGTGGAACAAGACACTGAGGAAGTAGTGGAGGTCGACTCTGAAGTCAAAGAATTCCTCTCCACACCTAGCCCTACCACCAAGAGAGGAAAATAAAAATCTTAGGGCTCCAACAAGCCTCCGAAGCCTACGAAATGGGCCGCAAGGAAGCCCTATACCTCCCCGCAAAACGTGAAATCCCCGCAGGCTGCTCAGGAGGAGGCCCAGCCCGCCGAGCCAATCAATTGGCTCCCCCCTTTCATTTGACCACACATGACATCGACGCGTACACCAAATAATCTCGATGGCTTGATCACCTAACTACAGATGTCGCTGACCCCAGAGGAGGTTCCAGTCATATGTGAGCCTTTTGGATGAATTCATGAAGTTAAGTTCAACAATCATGATTTGGCCAAATTGGAGGCCTTTCCAGAGCTAGCACCTGCATTATACCTAGATATAGTTCACAGCGCTGATGGGGTCAAATTTATCCCCCAATGCCGGGTACGTGGGTTGGCTGGGTTCGGGCTCCTAAATCTGCTCAGGATGCCCCACTTTGGAAATTACAATGTCACGGACTGGCTCGCATGATAATTTCTAGCGTTAATTCATGAGAGATGCCTATGGATCTAGGACAGGATCCCCACTGACGCTATGTTAATTAATCTAGTTATTGGTCTCCCCATGAGCGGATCGAACCCCCTAGAGTGCATGGGTAAGAAATATGAGGGGGAGACTGCTGAGTACGTGTGCCAAAAGTATCACGTGGACTGCAATACTCAGGGGTTTATCATCAAGACCATCATTGACCAAGGTATTTAGCTGGGCACCATGCTGTTGGCATGTAAAATGATGAAGAAATGTCAAGTCACCTCCGTTCCAGCCTACATCATTCGGTCAGCCGGCCAATGTGCAAAGGGGTATTTTTATCTGGGCACAGTATTTTTGTGATGAATTTCTAACTAATGTTCGTGAGTCCTAGGAGCAGGCCGCGCTTTTTGTTACTCTTGGTTGTTTTTCCTTATAGCATTGATTGCTTGGGAAGCTCCTGTAGAGTCAGTCCTCCCTAAGATTACCCTGGACATGTACGAAGGGGCTCACTATGCACACTTATGGGATTCCACGGATCCATAATGGATCGAGGACAACCAGGTGTTCTGGGTCCTCTTTCAAAGTAGCATGGCCGCAATTATCAAATCCCGACTGTGGTTGTCCCCTACCGTGTACGACAGGTATAAGGGAATTGCCACATTTCAGGTCACTTTGCACAATGTGCAGATCAGAGTGCACAAGGAGAAAGCCTGGTCTTCACTACCTTATATGGTGATGGACAAAGAAATCTACAACATCATTGTGCTCTAGCCCCCTAACTAGAAAATCGGCTTTAAAACTGGTGCGAAGGGCATTGGAGGCACGAGCACATCCCAAGTCAACCCCCCTGTCATTGTCCCAAATATCAGAGGTACGCCCAAGGGTACCAAACAATACACCAGTGCGGCCACCCAAAAGGATGTGCAACAAAATAAGGACTTCGAGATAGATACCCAGACAGGTTCACAGCTCGATTTGGGTATAGAAGGTCTAGATGCAGGCTGACCTTCCTCCCCCCGCGGAACAAAGCGCACAAGCTAGCCGGTCAGAATGCCCCACAAAAAGTAGCGATCTCAGTGAGCGGAACGAGATGAAACAGTCACATTGACTGACGGAGACCTGGAACAAATCACTGATGTAATCACACTAGCCACAGAGGATAGATGGGTCACCTTAGAAGAACAATAGTGGGCTGTGGTCGACACAATTCAGGATGAGCTGCGAGCGCTACAATTAAAGATAGACACGTTGTAGATTAGTGCGACCCTGGTACGCCCACCCTCTGTCGTTAGTAGCGCAACACTAATTACAGATGATATCCGCCTCTATTCTCTCCCTGGTGTAGCTTTGGTGCTCAATCCACCCGACCTAGGACTTCAAGTCTAGGCCAGCACAGAAGTCTAGCTGAATTTATCCCGGCTCCCCCATGAGGCCTTACAGGGTCTCCACACCACTGTATTTCAGGAAATCCACCATTGAGACCAACAAGTGCACCAACAGCTTGGCGTAGCTGAACAAGCCATCCTTGAAAAGAATGTTGAGGTGTGCCTTGCCACAGCGAAGCACACATAACTCGAAGACATTATTCACTGACTTTTCACAGATCCTGACATCCGCCACCCCTTAGGAAAAAGTAGAAATACTAATTGCAGCACTCAAGGCCTCCCGGGATGAAGTTCAGGTTGTCAAGACACGCATATAGCAGCATATCGCAGATTTGTAGGCTAAGTTACATCCTGAAACACCTCTGGAGGTCTAGGCCCAGTGAACTGCGCTGGTCACCGCAGCTACGAATGTCATCACAGGGCATATCGCATAGGGAGCTCAACTACTGGAAACCGCCATGGAGCTATGGACTAAGGTCCAGCGTGATCCAATCTTGTGAGGGATAAACCAGGACCTGTGGCAAAAAGAAGAAGAGTCTGACACAATTGAAGCCACCTTGCCCACTCTGATACCTGCTCAGTGCTTGCAATGACTGTGCACCAGCCAAGCGCTTCAAGTAGATATTGATGATGTTCGAAAAAATAAGAAGATCCTTGGTGATCAACTTAAGCCATGCGCTAACGCAGCTCTCAAACTTTCACAGGATGCGGATGTTGCTATCAAGCAGCTAAACCAAACTTTGTAAAGTGTCACTGCCGCAACTGAAGGATCGTTGTCAGAGAAGTTGGTTGACATTGCACAAAATGTAGTTGTCCAAAGCGAAGGCATGCTGCCTCCGTTAGACGAGGCGATCAGAGTATTGCAAGCGCAGATTGAAGCTCCACTGGCATAGTGACTCAAGACGAGTCACAAGATTTTTTTGGGGGACTGTTGGAGCAGGGTCTCCCAAAGGCTATGAATTTTGTCCATTTTTGTATAATTTTGTATTATTTAGTCTAATGAAAGGTTTTTGCGATGGGTCAAATCCCCTAACGCATTGTAAATGGGTCAAGGGTAGACCAAGAGTGCGTAGGCAAAATCTCTATAAATAGATGAACATTTTTTGAGTCATAGGTAGGAATGAATATATATTGATGTGAAGTATGAACTGTTAGCTCTGTGGTAGGGTTTTTTGGGTTAGGACTCCTGCTGGCTGTGTGTGCGGAGATCCTTTGTCCTGCTGTGTGCAGACCCTGCTGGCTGTGTGCGCGGGTGGTAATTTGGGAATGTAAGAGGATTTTGAGTAATGATATAGACGTGCGGAAGTATTGTGGATATATGATGTTATCTAGATATGTCCTGCTATGGTTGATGTTATATGATGATGTATCTATTAGTAGCAAAATTGACTTTATTTATGGTAAATGTATGTGTGATCTGTTAATCTGTTGCGAATATATTGTTCTGTGATTATAGTTGATAGTATGCACGTGGATGTGAGCCTGTTATTTAGATCTGATAAACTGTATTCTGCTTATTTATTGAAACTCCTATGAACGACCTCTAGCTGTATAGATCTAATAGTTGTGGACCAGCTTGACTTACCTGCTCTCTCCCAGGGTGCGGAAACCTAGTTCCACACCCTCCCATACTGCTTTAGGTGTGACTTTGTCTTGCCACTGCCGAAAGGGCTAGTAGTATATGGGTTTGTTGGAAAACCTTAACCTCCGAACCTAGGTCAAGACCCCTCGAGCCAAAAGAAATTTAAGATAAAATACTAAGTTTGTTTGAGCATGAGTATGGGGGTCACTCCATATACCCAGATTGTATACCAATGTATCAACTACTTCGAGTGATTAAAATTAGTTTCCTAGATGGTACATAATAATTATATTTATCTTTGGCCTTTTTAGACATTACCCATTTGAATTCTTTGTAGAGACATTGAATTTTCGATATGTTTATTGAAAAATATGAAATCTAGCCATGCCAACCTAGAATTTTGTTTCACTATTGAGGTACAGAGTGTAAGCTTTTCCACTAGGTACAATTTTAGCTGTGGCTTGTCTCATCAGCATGGTATAAGTTTCAAAGGAATGAGGTCAGTGAGAAAGGATCTAAGTCCTGTGGAAATTTAGGTAGTAGTGAAATTTTGGTGGTATAGGTACTTTTCCTTTAAGCTAAAGGAAGCATGTTGCATAAATCTATAGCTCCATAGAAAAGGATCAAATATGTTCAATGGCTAAAATTACATTGTTGGAAATATGGTACATAATAAATATCTTTAATCTTTGGCATTTTCATAGGTGACCATTTTGTTTCTCTACTTTCCTACACACCTTGAATTTACATTATGTCATAGAAGAAGAAGGGGTTGGCCAAGAAAATAAATGAAGTTCCACTATGGAGGTTGAAAAAATGTTAAGTTGTACACTAGTTATTATTTTATCTTAGTATTTGTTGTGTACGTCATCCATGTGGAATGGATTTAGAGGAAAATTGATGATAAGGCTCGGTACAAATCCCAAGAAATTTTGGTGTAATACCTAACACTTAAGCTGAGGAAGTACACTCTTTGCAATGGAAACCCTCTGGGCACATTTCTGGAGGCATTTCTATGACGAGAGTAATCGGGAGGGGCAAGGAGGGACGATATGAAAAGGAGGACCTATTCTTGGAAACTGAAAAGAATTATGGATCCATACTTTGACATTTATCTACAAACAGGGAACAAGGACTGTTCAGGCTTCACAATACCATTTCGGGGACTGTACCAGAGAAATTAATTTTCAAATGGAGTAGTTCTTAATGTGAATTTTTAGTGTGACTACTAATTTCCTTTTAAAATTATTTTACAGGTAGAGGTATTCTGTAACCTCAAGCACCGTGAACTAGAGCCATTATCTTTAGTTTCAAAGGATTTCAAAGAGGTTCTAAGATCCCTCTCCTGTTTATTAAATTTTTTGATAATTCTGCATTCTAGGATATTTGTTTCACTATGAGGATATGGGAACTGAGATGTCTGCATGTCTGGATCCCTACATGAGGGATCGGGTTCGTGAAGACCAAGAGAAGACATAGATAGCTGATGCTTCATTGTCGAGTGTTGCTTCAGGAGATATCCCCTACTTTGAATTAACCAAGGAATTGAAGCTACTTCAAGCTGCAGTAGTCTCTATGTCAATGGATGTCATATGCGCTCGGTGGTGACAGAGATGGGAAAGGGAGCATAAGAGGGGATGGACAAAAATTGAAATCGAAATGGCGCGGTTGGAGAAGTAAATGAATTGGTAGGGTTGGCACGGTTGGAGAAGTAAATGTAGACTGTCATTCTGGGAGGTGACAAAGGTAAATGAAGGTGAAGGTAAACAGAGACAAATGGATGTGATTTCCAGCATAGAGATGGAGACAGAGGGGTAGTTAGAAAAGTGTGTTTTTTGGATGATCAGAATCTCGGAAAAATTGCAATATGGACTCCTCCGTAAAAAAATGAAGACGACAAGGGGAAGGAGCAAAAGAAGAGGGATTATAAAACATCCACTCATAGGAGCTTGAATTTTTGTCAATGATGCTCCATATTTCGGGATTGCTTCTGTAACTTGCTTTCAATATTCAAGGCAAGCCATAAAGCCTTGCTCCAATGAACTGAGTGCATGAAAATTTCATCTTGGGTTGAATATGAAATAAGAGACACTTGATAAAATCGAAACATTAATCCACATCGATGAATTTTTCAATATACTGATGAACAATCAGTACCAGCAATTGTCAGGGAGACAACCACCACTAAGTAGCTCCTTCCCAAGAGGTTAGAAACATTGTCTAGTAACTACTTTGTAGAAGCCATTGAAATCACCCAACAGGCACAACATGGCACACAACATGTTGATTTGTGCGAGAAATAAGATTAAATTAGAATGCACCCTTTTGCAAGAGTAATGACATTTTGGAGAAACAAAAAAACCTATGATAAGTGATATACCTGTTGGAGGGATAGAAATGATGCCAATAGGTAAGGAGGTTGGTACAGACCCCAAGAGATATCTAGGGAACAACCCGAAACTCAAGTAGCTCTGATGTTACGGAAGAATCACTGAGAAAGAATGTGAAGGAAAAAATCTTGCAATCATACTAAATTCACAGGATAACTACGAACCGAGAGTGACAAAGTTCTAGAAATTTCCTTAGTCTAAAGAGGCTAGAATCTCATGCAACACTATAAGGTTATTTTATTGGGAAAATTTAATTATGTGTGCATCTTGCAAATGCAAATGAATCTTGCACATGATTGGAAAAAGGGCTTGCAAAAAGATTCCCTGTTTGCAACATCAACACAAAGAGAATTCTCCTTTTCCCAATGCACTAAAATTTTAGTTGTGGGCACATAGCACTTGGGTCACAGTGGCAAGGCCTTTAGTAGTAGGAACTTAGAAAATATTCCACAATTTTTTCTATTGTACTAGAACTAGATCTCAGACCTATGCTAAGATGTGAGGTCTTTCCACCACAAGACATCAAGCAACATGTTTAGCATTTAGAGATGACAAACTTGAGAAACACCTTAAACAGGGAGAAACACTCAAAAAGAAATGAAAATAATAATAATAATAATAACTCTAGAAGATTATAAATAGGAAACCTTGTTATCACTGCATTGGAGGTGCAAGCCTACACTTTTTTTATTTTTCATTATAATTTACACGAAATCCCTCAAATCCTATACTGTCACATTTTTGCATTTAGAGACGGTTAAAAGAACATGAATGCAATGAAAAGAGGGGTTTCTATAGCTGAAAGACATAAGACTATTTTTTCAAAGTGGAAGTTACATGAAAAAAAGGCCTGTTATCCATCCTTTCCTCAAGTACAGGAAACCAAAAATATTTTCTCACAATTTTTTTATATTTTTCTCCAACAACTCCAATGACTCGTTGTTGGCTTGAGGGGTCCTGGCCCAGGTTCGAAGGTTAAGGTTTGCCAAAAAACCCTATACTATTGGCCCTTTTGGTAATGACTTGATTTCGCAGGCCAAGGTCTCACCCAAAGTAGTATGGGTGGCTGCTAGAACCAGGTTTCCGCACCCTGAGAGAAAGTAGGTAAGCAAATAGATCGGTGGTTGCAATTATCAGGTCTACATAGAAGTAGGCTATTCATAGGGTTCTTTAGCACATAATCGTAACACAACTATTAGATCTAATCAATATATTCTCATCCACGTGCCTATCACCAAATAACATCACATAATACTATAATTGCAACAATTAACAGATCATAGATAGTTTTACCAAAAACATAGATATTTTCGCAGCTTACAGTAATAAAACAAACACATAAGCATCTTAGTCAGATAGCACAGGTTCGTATAAATAGTAAACACAGTAGATCTAGATAACATAAGATATTCCAATAATACTTCACATATATTAATATCAAAACCCACTTACAATCCCAAAATATAGCCTGCGCACACAACCAGCAGGGTCTGCACACAATAAGACTGAGGATATCCGCACACACAACTAGCAGGAGTCCTTACCCAACAACCCAAAACAGATCTAGAAGTCCATACGTATCATCAATATTAATTCTTTCCTACTTTAATACTCTAAATGTTCATCTATTTATAACGACTTAGCCTATGCTTTCCCGTGGTCCGAAAACCATGGTTTGCGGACTCTAGGTATACCCTTGACCCATTACAATGCATTCGGGGCTTTGACCCACCCCAAAACCCCTATGCTAGACTAATTAATACCAAAAATATACAAAATTGTACAAAATTCGCAGCTTTAGGGGACCCCGTTCCAACATTCCCCCAACACAATCTTGTGACTCGTCCCAAGTCACTGCGGTGGTGGGGTCTCCACCTAGGCTTGCAGTAGCCTGATGGCCTCTACTAGTGGAGGCAGCACTCCTTCACTTTGCGCTGCAACGTTTTGAGAAATATCTACCAACTTTTGTGAAGTCGTTCTTTCTGTTGCGGCGGTGATGCTTTCCAGAGTTTGGTTCATTTGTTTAACAGCGACATCAACATCCTATAAGAGCTTGAGGGCTTATTCAACCCAAGACTTAAGGCGTTCACTGAGAGCCTTCTTCTTTTGGAGGAGTTCGTCGATATCGTCCTGAAGGGTGTGGCTGGTATGAATTCGTGCCAATCGTTGAGAAGGGATCAAAGTAGGCACAGTGGCTTCCAGCTTCTCAAACGCTTCTTCTTTCTAGTGCAAGTCCTGGTTGATTTCACGCAGGAGCGGGTCCCGCTGCACCTTGGTCCATAACTGCATGGTTGTTTCTAATAATTGGGTACCTTGAGAAATTTTCCCTGAAATGAAATTTGTAGGTGTTGTAACCAGCGCTACTCACTGGGCCTATACCTTCAGAGGTGTCTCCGGCTGCAATTTATCCTGTAAATCTACAATCTGCTGTTCCATTTGCGTTTTCACCGCCTGGATTTTGGTCCTTGAGGCTTTCAACGCTGCAACCAACCCATTAATTTTGGCCTGGGGGGTGGAAAAATCCAGGATATCCTTAGAGACATCTTCACGCAGCCTATTGATTAGGTATTCTATCTCATTCTGTTGCACAACGGCAAGGGTACATGCAGCCTAGGCCTGAGAGACTTCAACAACTTTTTCTTCAATCGTCTGCTCGACTGTACTGAGATGATGGTGGACTTGACGGTCCCTACAATGAATCTCTTTGAACAAAGAAGTGTGGAACACCTGCAATGACTCATGAGGTAGCCTGGCTAGATCCAACTGCACCTCTGCACATGCATGGACTTGCGCGCCTAAGTCAGGGGGGCTCATCATGAGGGTTGCATCGGACAGAGGACAGGGACGAATTTCTGTTGTAACTATGACTGTGCTACTGGCTACAGGGGTCGACCTTACTTGGATCATGCTGGTCTGCAAGGTATCTACTTTGAGTTGTAGAGCTTGGAGCCCAGCCTGAAGTGTATCGACCGTGGCCTTCTGCTACTCCTCTAGGGCCAGCCATTTTTCCTCTTTCGCCAAGGTGACCGCATCTGCGATCTGCTCCAGATCATCTTTAGTCAGTGTAACTCTTGTGCCTCGTTCTGGTCGAATGGATCACTGCTTCTTTCCTAACCCTTTGATAGGATGACTTGTCTGCTTCATGCCCTAGGGGGAGATAGTACCTCCCGCATCCAATGCTTCTATGCCCGGGTCTGGCTGCGAATCCGTCTATGTTTCTGCTTCCATGTCCTTCTCGGTGTTCTTTTTCTGCTGCGAATCCTTCTGTGATCCTACGTTCCCTTCCTTCTCAGTGCCTTTGTGCAATCCTCCAGTTTCTTTGGCGGTGGTGGGTGGAGTGACCTTTGTATCCCTCATTCCTGTAGTGTCCATCGCACCTGATTTGAACCCAACCTTCCATTGTGGAGGCCATGTGGCGATTACGCAGTCAATGTCCTCATCCGCAACCATGTATGGGAGCGAGGCCCATATTGTGTTCTTGCAAATTCTAACTTGGACGCTGTGCATAGTGACCTGGAACATCGCGATGCCCTTATATTTGTCATATACTGTGGGTGATAATCACATCTGGGAATTGATAGTTGTAGCCAGTCCACTCTGAAAGAGGACCCAAAATACTTGATTGTCCTTGATACGCTGCGCATCCTTGGAGTCCCACAATTTCGTGTAGTGCACCCCTTTGCACATATCAGGCATGAGCTCGGGGAGGACCAATTCCTCCGAGGCTTACCATGAAAGCAACACAATAAGAAGCAGTAGCCAAGAATAGAAGAATGCGCGCTGCTGATCCTGGGCTTCACGAAAATTTGCCAGGAAATCGTTGCACAGATGTTGGGCCTAATTGAAGCAGACACCCTTTTCACATTGTACTACCAGCTGAATGACATATGCGGGGATGGTGGCAGCTTGGCATTTGCACATCACCTTGCACGCCAGCAACAACTTAACCATCTGCATTGCAGGATCGCTGATGGTGTTGATCATGAACCCACGAGTGTTATTTAGCACATGGTACATCTTGCGCACGTTGTCAGCGATTTTCTGCTCATACTTCTTTCCAACATGAAGCATAGGGTCGAGCCCTTCCATGGGGAGGCCAGTAATTTGGTGAATTAGCGCGGCATCAATAGGGATGCAATCCTGGATCCACAAGTTGCCGTCATGCACCAGGGCAAGAAGTTGGCATACCAAGCGATCTGTAATATTGTAATGGCCAAAATGTGGCATCCTTAGATGGTTCAAAAGCCCGGAACCAGCCAACCTGTGCACCCAATGCATAGGGATGATCTTTACCCCGTCATCTTCCAATATCCGCTCGAGGTATAGCTCAAGTTCTAGCTGGGGAAAGGCCTCCAAATTGGCCAAGTCATGATCGTCAAATTTGATTTCATGGACCTTTCCAAAGGGTTATCTAATGATGGGGAATTGCTCGGGGTCAGAGGCATCTCTTGGTAGGTGCGCAAGCCATCAAGACTCTTTGGTGCGTGTGTCGAGGGCCTGCGAGGCTGAAGAAAGGGCGGTAGCCAATTGATTGGTTCAGCTATCTAAGAATTTTCCTGAGCAGAAAGGGGTTTCTTTACTGGCCCAGGTGAGCTTGCTTGGCCCACTGTTTGCAGTGACTTCACATTGCGAGGTGAGGTGCGGAGCTTCATCCCAACCCATTTCGTGGGTTTCTCAGATCCTTGCGCTTTTTCTTTCCCCTTCTTCTTTGTGGGACTCAGCATAGATATGATTTCCTCAGCTTCTAGTTTGACCTCCACTACTTCCTCAGACTCTTGTTCTGTTGAAGTCATAGGCTGGGATGACTCGATGGGATTAGTTGTAGTAATTCTGGCGCGAAAAACAAACTCAGGGTGGCTACTGTTTGAGGGGGAAGCGTGCTCAAACATCGACAAAGCACAAGAGGCATAAAGTCGTACAGAGCACAAACTGTTTGAGCTATATAAAACCCTCTTCTGAAATATCCCCTTGATTTTATAGCCTTTTCGATCAATCAACTTTTGGGTAAACCTTATCCAGAACTTACCATCAAGTAAATGGTAAAAAATATTCCAAAATTGCTTCATTAAATGCAGGATGCCCACTCCTTTCAATGGTAATTTTTTCCTTTTACCTGATTTTACTATTCCAACGGCTAGATTATGCACCTCTTGTGCACCTAGTGCACCCCTATGCTCCTAGCATGCCTCCTGTGTGCCCAGCACACCCCTGCGCTCCTAGCATACCCTTGCACTCCCATCATACCTCTTGTGATTCCACAGCACCTTCTGCACTCTAAAAATGCTTTTGTGCCCCCGCGCACCCCTCTGGATTTCCAAATATGTGGCTGCGCCCTGTGCGTATCATGGTCCTTACTTCCCTGGTGGATCTACTCCGCCCCATACATCTGCTCCGAACATATAGTCATTTAATCCGATACGGCTTGAGTCGGTTGCCATTGACATAGCCAGGTAACATATCGCTGCACAGGGTAGCTAATCAAGAAGTTCCACCATTTTATTACTTCCTTTACCGTATAGGGACCTAGCCAGTGCTGACGGAACTTCCTTGGGTGTTTCACAAACTGGCTATCACACAATAGGACCAATACTCCCTCCGCAAATGTCTTTTGTCGAATATTTCGATCATGCTATGCCTTATCCCGAGCCTTCTGAACCTACTGATGGAAATTAGCAATGAAAAAATATTCCTCCAAAGCCACAAGCTTCACTAAATTCTCCTCCATGATATTAGGCTCCGCCATATTTTTAAAGGCTGCGATACACATGCTAGGAACAATATATTCCATGGGCATAATGGCCTCCTTGCCACAGACCATCCTAGACAGTGTTTTTCCTGTCAACTTCTTACAGGTGGTTTGGTAGGCCCAAAGAACAGATGGGATGCGCACGTCCCAGTTACTGCGATTGGCATTACAGACCTTAGTCAGTTCTTGCTCCAAGAATTTATTAAAAGCTTCAACCACTCCGTTTTCCTGGGGATAATATGGAGTGTTTTTCACATGATGGATCCGAAATTCTTCCATCAAGGCCTATATTGTTTCATTAACAAAATGCATACCTTTATCGTTGATTAAGATCTCCGGGCATCCAAACCTGGTCATAATCTGCTCAAAGATGAAGTGCGCAATGGTATCTGCAGTGCAATACTTTATCGCTTGTGCTTTGGCCCACCTAGTTACATAATCAGTGGAATTTATAATGTATCACGCACTTGTCTTCTTTCTAGGTGGGTTGATAGGTCCCACAAAATCGATGGCCCATTTTTCAAATCCTTGCAGGGCCATTTGCGGTTGAAGGGGCATTTCATCTCTGCGTTATGGCCTTCCTATTTGTTTGCATGTATCGAGGTGCTAAAATAGTTGTGAGAGTAATTTTGTAGGGTAGGCCACCATAGTCCAAATCTCAAGATATTTTGCATTGTTACTTTCCCTGCGTAGTGACCTCTTGCTACACCGTCGTGGGTTTCTGCCAAGATAGCATGCCGTTCATGCTCCAAAATGTACCTTTGCAGTACTTCATGAGCTCCCATATTATAGAGATGACCTGTGACGATGGTAAAATATGCAGTGTGGGTTAGTAGCTCTTTCTTCTATTGTATCGAATACTCTGCAGGTGCCATGCCCGTAGTCAGGAATTGAATGATGTCAGTGAAGTGTGCATCAACTACCTTAATAGAAAAAATTTGTGCATCAGGCAACCCTTCTTCCAAGTTGGTCGGTTCCTCGCCATTCTTAATTCGGGACAAATGATCTGGTCCAATGTTCAACTTCCCTGGCTTGACCATGATCTCAAAGTCGTACTCCTGAAATAGTAGAAGCCATCGACAGATCCCCCCCCCCCCCCCAACACAGGCTTATTCACCAGGTACTTCAAAGCCGAGTGATCTGTAAACATTTTGAAGTTCCCTCCTAACAAATAATGCCGATATTTTTGTAATGCGTAGACCATATCCAAGCCCTCTTGCTTTGTAGTGGAGTAGTTGCGCTCCACACCAGAGAGTTTCCTACTGGCGAATGCAATAGGATGATCAATGTCTCTGTCTCCACGCTACGTAAGGACTGCTCCCAGGGCGATCCCTGATGCATCTACGTGAACGTGGAATACCTTTGCCCAGTCAAGAAAGATGATAATAGGCATAGAGACCATCTTCTCCTTGAGTAGCTCGAAGTTTTTCTGAAATTCGTCATCCCAAAAAATGAAACATCCTTCTTAAGCAGTTTTTCCATAGGCATCGTGATCAATGTGTACCCTTGAATAAAATTCCTGTAGTAGCCTGTATGTTTGAGGATCGAATGCATTTGTTTCTCGGTTGTAGGTACTGCTGGGTTTATGATAACTGTGATTTTGGCAGGATCAACCATCAATCCTTGCCGACAAACTATGTGCCCGAGCAAGATTCCAAAAGGTACGCAGAATATGAACTTCTTGATATTCAGGTAAATCTGGTGTTACACCATTTTTTGGTCATCTAACCTATTGTTATTAGATGGACCCAAGTACACCATGTAAGACCAATTTTACCCTAAGTAAAATTGCATTCACTATGAAAAATAACTTAGTAAACCACCTTTATTAAGTTGTTTATGGTCTAAACAGGAAACCCCATGAGGAAATATTAAATAAATCTACATTTGTTTGATTTTACTCAAGGAATAATTAGTTAAACAACAGTTTAATTAATATTCTTGGTTATATTTAACCCAAAACAGGGAAATTGATTAGATAAATCATTATTTATCTTATAATTTCCTAAGAATAATTATTTAAACCTTATTTAAATAATATTCTTTGTTGAATATGACTAAATCACCCTTAAATAATTAAATAAATCATTATTTATTTGATTATTACTCAACCACATCCTTAAAATGATAAATAAATCATTTATTTATTTATTATTTACAAATAAAGGGATTTGACCCAAGTCGAATTCCTTTTCCCTCCAACAAATATAATAAAATATTCCATAAAAGTTGGATCTTGATTTGGTTAATAATATTTTAATTATGCACCAATATCTAGACTAACTCAATATTTTGTTATAATTAGAAGGGTTTTCCCATTCATTTATCACCTTTTGTTGCCTAAAGATCACTCTGGATCTATACTCTTGGTCTGACTCTGATCCACCATCATTGTCATATTTTGCTACCATTTTTGTCTGGGTTTTCTACACCATCAAGAGAGAGGGATTTTAGATCTGAAGTGCTGAGGACTTACAAGAACCCATCCCATTGAGGAGAACTGGTAACATCCTTCTATGTTTTCCTCCCAGGGGCCATTAATACAAAATTCATTCAACATATTCTTGTCTTGTCTATTGGATGCATGGAGTAAATCTTGTTTTTTCTACTACTTAATGTCTTTTGATGCATAGATCTAGATTTTTGCAGCATTTATCTTGATCACCTAACTGCAGATCTAAGCATATTGGAAGCCATCTTTGCTATTAGGGCTGTTTGTTATGCACATCTAAAGTGGTATTTTTTCGTACACTTCGAATTAAGATTCATACTAACATTTGGTGCTTCCTACAGGCATCCAACATCATGCGCAGGTTTAAGACGAGCTTCTTCACCAAGCCGAAGACAGTCCAGTCATCAAAATATACCTCCAAGAAATTGTGGATGAAATCTTTGAACACTGTGTTAGTCATCAGTAATTTTGCTGATATCAAAGGATGACTAAATTGTAAAGCCTAGATTTCTAGAAATAATATTTCAAGAAGCATTGTAAGTTCTAGAAATCTCACTGCCTTCATTATCCTATACCTAATTGTTTCACTATAAACCTTATCTTCTGCCTTCCCAAAGCCTGCCCTACTACAAAGGAAACTACATTTTCTAGGTCTTATTTCCCTCATTTTCATTACCTCACTTACCTCCTCATTCATCGCCATTTTTCCCTTCTGAGAACCCTCATAAATCCCCTTCATTCTGATTTTTGTCTAAAAAAACCCTTAAAACATGTAAAAACCCTTTTACATTATTTTATCCTAACTTTTTAAACCTATCGAAACTCTAAAAAATACCACAAAAACCCTGTTTTTGTGTCAAAACCCACCCTTTACACATAAATGCCTTGAGCCCCTTTTGCCGCTTAAGCCTCAGCCCCTTCAAACCATGTGACCCTAGACCCCGACCCTCCTCTTTTTCCTAAAATAACCTTTTTCTTCTCGACCCCTGGTCCCCTCTACCCCCACGGGACCATTCCCTTCCGCCTATTCCTAAGCCCTTTCCACTGCACAAATATGCCTTCGACCTTTCATTTTATTTTTAAACCCCCAACCTTATAAAACCCTCTCAAAACATTTGAAAGAGTATTTAAGGTGGGCCCTTCTCACTTCAACCCCAAATTCTTTATTTTTTCCTCCTGATCAATCTCCACCGTTGATCTCGAGCCATAAGCCTCGATCCAACGGTCCTTATCTCACCACGCTTCATCCCATCTCCCATCGCAGCCCTGTGCTACCCGACGAAAGTGCTCACGTCACTACCTCAGCCCCACCTTCCACTCCCATCCTGCACTCCAATCTTCATCCGCCACCTATACTCCACTTCCCCTCTGCCAAACTTTCACCCCGCTCCAAGACATTTTCCGCATCGTAGATCTCATCACCTGAGATCTAACGGTCGAAAACGCATATCATGTGGTTTTTGTTACCGAGGGTTAACACCCCCAATCCACACAAAATGGGTGGTTTAGCCCAGGACACGTGGCGGCCAATCTATGGTATCATGCAATCCCAGGCCAAAGCCACTTACCACTTGTAGCATGCGTGAAAACCATCGCAACTTTTCCAAAACCGCCTTCCTCCTCCCATGCCGAAATTAATTTTTCTTTGTCCTTCCACCTGGTTCCACATACGAAACCATTCCCCTGCACCTTCCTCCTCTGTAAAACACCTTCTGGCAAGCCAAAAACCCTAAAAACGTAGTTTACCCCCTCCGCAGGCTTTAAAAACTAATCTGCTTGTGTGTTTTTACAGGTTTAATGGAAAAAATAACCAAAGGGGCATTCCAAATAGTCAAAATTAACCTCTGAATGACGATCCAAAGGTAAATTCACATTAAAGAGCCAAAGAGGTTGTACAAAGTTTCAAACCCTCGGTGAATCATGATCATCAAAGTGTTATGAAACCCTCCAATGCATAAAGAACCCTCCCTGCACACAAAACACGAGTACAATAGAAGCATCAGTAAAGGAATGAAGAACAAAAGGCTTTTTGAGGGCTAATCTGAGATCAAAGACAAATTAAAAGGATTAGGCCTTTAAAATAGTGATTAAAGATAAAATTCAAAGGTTTAAAGCATCAAGGATAAATGAATAAAACAATTATTAAGAATAAATAGAGATCAAGGCAGTAAATTAGAGTTTCAAGGATAAATCAAGGTTTAAAGACAGATTTGTGGTTAAAAGAAAGATAGATAACCCAAAGATAGCCTCTAATAACTCAGCAAGGAAGAAATTACTCCTCCAAAAGATCAAACTGTCGCTTATAACATGTTTCCTTTACATAAAGGCATTTGGATAGTTATTACACAGTCAGAAGATTTTTTTATCTGTCAAGGCAGTTATTGTAATAGTTAAGAATAGGCCTCAACGTCAAAATTTTCACCTATTTTCCCTTAGAAGTTAAGACAGAGTTATTAAAATAGAGAAGTAGCTGCAGATATTCTTGCCTTAAGCCTTGCATGGTTTTCAAGGTTAGGAATGCATTTACTCTGTAATTAATGATACCCAAACCCTATCTTAACCTCACCTCCTCATTTGCAGCATAAATACTGCATTTGAACTCATTTCATTGTTGGCATTTGATGGCTCTTTGAAGTAATACATAATCTCTTGGAAGTTGAAGGAAATTGATGTTTTGGATCTCATGAATGTTCTGATTTGTTTGTTGATGGAGGAGGCTAGATCACTAGATCCCTGAGTTTGGCTGTTGGTGAAGTACTTCTATCTGTTATTGTTATTTCCTATTTTCATTATGTTCCATCTTTATTTCTTATAGTAGAGTAAAAGTTTTAGGCTAAGAAATGTCTTTTGAAAGCACCTTAGTTCTGTTTACTCTTCACTGTCTTAATGTTTTCTTCTGCAAGGTCTAATTGAAGGATTCTTAATTGCCCTTCAGTTCCATTTGCGCTTGTAAATCTTAGAAATGATTCAATAGAATATAACCAAGGAGTCTCCCTTTTGGTAAGTCCATATCCATTTGAGTATGGCTTGAGAGGTTGTTTTGAGGAATGATTTCAATAGAGTGAAACTAGGGAAATTAAGTGGTGAGTCCATGCTCCTTTGAGTACAATTTGAGATATTGTTTCTAAAAATATTTTCAAAGTATGCTGAGTAGAGTCTAAACCAGGGAAGTATATGGTGCGCCTTGTCCTCTGGACTGCCTCAAAAATATACATTAAATATTCCTAGAAGAGTTAGTCAAAAGAAGATTAGATTATTTATATTTGATCTTAGGCTGCTCTTACTATTTATCTTATATGTTTTCTTATCTAAGGGTAGTCTTTTGATTGCTGGATTGCTATCTGAAAGGTTTGCTTATTAAAATTTTGTCCAAAGAAGTATATGGTTTGCCCTGTCCTTTGGCTTGCTTCAAAACAAATACCTTGAAAGATGTTTCTTATTTAGAGTACCTGATAAAGAATTCTTAATTTCTCTTTTTCCTAATTTTCATTCTTATCCTTGACGTTCACCTCATAATCCTAAAATTTGAAGATCCGTTAGCCAAGTTAGATTTTCCCTATGATACTCCCTGATCCATTGATTAACTTATCATGACTTTCATATGACTCCATTTCCAAATGAATTAGAGATTTCCCATTCTATCTATGCTCTTTGATCATCATAACCAACCAAAAAAACAACAAAACTCATACTTAATAACTAGCCTAAAATTAATCCTTAAAAGAAAACAAGCACACATATTTGCAATCAAACTGAGAGATCCCTCTCTGAGTCTAGGAAGGCTAGGTCCTAGAACTGTAAAGATTGGTTACATGTTGCCTTATCATTTGGTATACCAATCTACTAAATCACAAGACTACCAACATTCTGGCGATCATGGTGGGACTTCTGAGGATAGGTCATGCTTAAACATACCTTAAAGGACTCAGAAACCCTTGACTAAATAGCATCTAGTGGTTTATCTGCCACCTCATTGCCATACCAACATTCTGGCGATCATGGTGGGACTTCTGAGAATAGAAAATTCTTAAACATACCTTAAAAGACTTAGAAACCCTTGACTAAATAACATCTGGTGGTTTATCTACCACCTCATCGCCATACCAACATTTTGGCGATCACGGTGGGACCTTTTGAGTAAAGTCCCTATATAAAACACTTAGTATTCATCCAGTGAGCCATAGCTTCCTTTAAGCAATACCAACTCAATGATAATCATGATGAAGCCTTCTGAATCAGTGACAATCTAAGTACACCTTTGGATTCTAGAAACCCTCATCAAACCTTAAAGGATTCAAGCTATCAGCCATAAAGTAGACTTTGTTTTCCTCGCCATCTTAGCTACATGATGAATCAGGTATATAATACTCTTACAAACCATAGAATCACGTAAAACTCAAAAGAACCCAAAACTACTCCTATATTGGCTTTTATTACTTATTGGTGGTGGACCATAACACATTTTACCTTCAGGAAAGCTAAAAATTTCCACCTGGCGACTCGAGTAGCCCCAGTAGGCCTATTACTCCACTAGTACTCTTAGATTTCCTTAGGATTTCTTCAAATCAGGCCTTAGAAGTCTAGAGGCCTAGTCCCATTTTTTAGGATGAAACTAAACACTAAGAGAGTTTAAAATTTTGAAAACATTCCTTATACATTTCAGCCTCTCTTAAATTTTGAACTTGAAATCTGGATTCACATAGGATCAATACCAAATCTCATCCAGACCCTAATCCTCCTACAATAGTTGATGATCTAGAAAATATTTTGTGGCAAACTTCTAAAGCTGAAAATTTAACTACTAATAGGACTATCCAAAGAACAAGATTTGTCCCTGAAAACCTTACAGTATTGAAAGATCCTCACTTTGACTTGTCTCATACAAAGAACCTATTCAGAACCAAGTCATATAGTGATAGAGACCAAGCTTACCTTGAGCCCACAAATTTGCAGCAAGGCTCTAGTAGAGAGGCCTCCCCTTCTACTCCACCCGATTTCTAGCTTCTCCACCACTTTAGCTAATTCCATAACAAATATGCTCAAAATCAGTTTGTTGGTCCTAATACTACCAATACACCCATCCATACTTCCACTGTTCAAAACACTCCATTCCATCCCACATTCCCTTTCACAAATCCACCTCTTGTAAATCCACCATTTTTTCCTACCATGGCTGCTTGGTATGCCCCATTAGTGTTACCTCAACCTCTGGTTCCCTTACCAAATGATTATCAATCTAGAATTCCCCATTTCACTGGAACTAAATCTAATACTGCACAACAACATGTAGATAAAATGAATGATGCTTTTGATTACATGGAAATAGAATAAGAGACCATTAAGATGAGAATATTTGCCCAAATTTTAGGAGGAGAAGCCAAGAAATGGTTTAAAAACATAACTCCTAATAGCATAAATGATCTCCCTTCTTTATATCAAACATTCATAAACAAATGGGAAATAAAAAATAACCCTCTCCAAATCCTTTCAGAATATAGAAACCTTAAAAGAAATATTGGGGAAAGTGTCCAAGATTATTGCACTCAATTCAATAGTGTTTATAATGCACTTCCCCCAAACATGAAACCTCCACTAGGCTTAGCCTTAGCTAAATTTCCTGAAGGCTTTGATCCAGACATGGCCTACCGGCTAAGAGAAAGAGACCCCTTAACCTTAGAAGATATGCAAAGGGGATCCATAAGTGTTGAGGAAAATCTGATTGAAAAAAGAGCTATGTTGAAATAAAAAGAAAGAATTACATACAAGGATGAAACAATGACATCAACCTCATCATTTGATGCTAAAATTGACAACTTAGTGAGGGTAATGGAAAGGATTCTTGAGAAAATAAACTTAAATGATAGAGTGCCTCCTAGGGAAAACCAACTCAATCCCAAAAACAGAAATAGAAACCCAAATTTCAGAAGAGACCCTATTCAAGATAGACAAAGAGATAATGATCAACAAATTAGGCCTCCCTTTCAACAAAAATATGTAGATCAGGAAGAAGAAAGGAAAACTTGAAGGTTGGAAGAAAATCATGTAAATCTAATAGGATCAGAAATTGAGACTAATGTTTTCCTCATTGAAGAAGAACAAGGATTCTTCTCCTCAGAACAAACTAACACAAACTATGAGGAATATGAAGATTACCAATTGGGGTTTGAAAATGAAATAATGGAGATACACAAGTAATATTAACTTAGAAGCAAGAGGAACCCAGAAATTTCCAATGCTAAAAACACTAACACTGCTGTCACTAAAGCTTTAGAAAACATTCCTAAAAAGAAAGAAAACAATAGTAACACTTTGAATAAGAAATTTGACTTAGATAAAGATAAAACCAGTCACCAAAGTGTAAATCAAAGCTTCCCTAGTACTTCTACTAGTAGCCCTGCAAAATCTGTCCTATATAATAGTCCTAATAAAACTCAGCAAATCAGACTTGTTGAAAAGACTATAGGGGACAAAACAGATGTAAATATCTCAAAATCATTAGTCCCTTTCAACCTTGAGGGTGAAATTTCCAAAATCAAAATTAGCATACCCCTAGCTGAACTAGTAACCCAGGATGTATATAAAAACCAAGTTTTGAAAGATTTGAATAGAGGAAATGAAACTGATACTTTGAACTTAAGAGATGATAAACCAGAATTATTGTTTGGCCTTGAAGTAGAAGTAAAATACCAAGAAGGAACCATTCCTCCATTTTATGTCAGCTTAAATATACATTACTATATCTTACACAATGCCATGCTAGACTCTGGTGCCTCTCACAATCTTATGCCAAAAGTGGTGATGGAGAGATTAGGCCTAGAAATTACTAAACCTTACAAGGACCTATATTCCTTTGATTCAAGCTGAGTAAAATATTTAGGTTTGATCAAGGAATTGTGTGTCAATCTGGCACAGATTCCTGCTAAGGGTCTAGTTATGGACATAGTGGTTGCTGACATTCCCCCAAAATATGACATGCTTCTATCTAGATCATGGGGAGCCAAACTTCAAGGAATCATTCAAATGGAAATGTCTTATGCTACCATACCAATTTTTAACCAAACTAGAAGGTTATACAGAGAATATCATATGAAATTTATGGTAAGAAACATAGATAGGCCAAACAATACTCCTATCTACTCTATTCATTCAAATTTAGACTCCTTTATCTTATACAATGAAGATGAAAGCAGCCAACAAGAAAGGGAAAATGAGATGGAGTTAAGTTCACCCAAACAATTAAATCAATCCCCAAAAGAAGAATCTAAAAGCCCTAACCTTAGCAGCCCTGGACAGTAAAAGGACAATGAGTATGAAATAAAAACACTGTGGGAAATGACCTTTGATGGCTCTTACAACAAGATAGGTTCTAAGAAAGGTGTATGGATACACAATATAAACAAAGGATATTCTTATAAACATGATTTTCCATGCACCAATAACATTGCAGAGTATGAAGCCCTCCTCCTTGGCCTACATTTGCTCAAAGATTTAGGATCCAAGAAAATATCAGTCCAAGGAGATTCAGAGCTAATTATTAGGCAAATAAAAGGGGAGTATTCAGCCAAAAACCCAAGATTAAGAGAATATAGGAATGCTACCCTTGAACTCTTAAAAACCTTTGAAAAATATGAACTCACCTTCATCCCTAGAGCTCAAAACGACCTTGAAAATGAACTTGCCTTTGCTGCGAGCAATTTCCAAATACCCCAGACAAATGAACAATTCAATGTCAAAGTGAAAAATAGGCCTACAGTGCCTGACAATGAAAACTATTAGCAAGTGTTTGAGAATGACAAACACATTGATGGTTTCCTACAATCAAGAAATGATTTTTCTAAACCAACACCTAGCACAAGTCATGAAAAAGACTATTTTGATGAAGAAAAAACCCATGAAACAGAGTTGTCCTCTACTGCTGATATGAATCAATTTGAATATCTTTATAAAGAAGAATTACTAAACAAACCAAACCAAAAGGACCTTGAAATTTTACAAATTGAAAATGATTCAATACCAAGGGGCCTTACATCATTAGAAGAACTTTTTGACTTCAATGATGTAGCTAAAAAACCAAATATGGAGCCTACAGAAACTAATATAGAATAACATAACATAGGCAGCATAAATGAACCCAAAATGATCAAATTATCTAGCACTCTTCCTACTCTTATCAAATAAGAATATATTGAACTTTTCAAGGAGTACAAAGATGTGTTTGCATGGGGTTACAAAGATCTAAAATCATATGATACCAACATTATTCAACATAAAATTCCTCTTAAAAAAAATCAGAAACATTTCAAGCAAAAACTAAGAAGAATAAACCCTGTTTTATTGCCTTTAGTTGAGAAAGAGATCAAGAAGATGTATGATGCTGGAATCATAGTTCCCCTTAGATACTCATAGTGGGTTTCCAACCTTGTGTCTGTTAGGAAGAAGAATGGGGAAATCAGGCTTTGCATTGACTTTAGAAAGCTGAATAGAGCCTCCCTAAAAGATAATCATCCCTTGCCTAAAATGGACCATATACTTCAGAAGGTGGTTGGATCTAAAAGAATGTCACTGTTGGATGGTTTTTCAGGCTACAACCAAGTACTAGTACTCCCAAGTGACCATCACAAAACTTCTTTTACCACACCTTGGGGTAAATTCATGTATGTTAAAATGCCATTTGGTTTGATGAATGAAGGAGCCACATTCCAAAGGGCCATGGATATAGCTTTTTCAGAAGACATAGGCTATTTCATAATCATTTACCTTAATGACATCACTGTTTTCTCCAAAACTAATAAAGAACATTTGATTCGTTTAAGAAAAGTTTTTGAGAAATGTAGAAAATATGGCTTATCTTTGAATCCAAAAAAGACACTCTTTGGTCTCCAAGAAGGGAAACTTCTTGGCCACATAATTTCTGAAGAGGGAATCAAAGTAGACCCTAAAAGGATTGAAGGCATATTGAAAATCAGCCATCCTATAAACCTTAAGGAATTGTAGTCTTTCATTGGGAAGATCAATTTTTGAGAAGGTTCATCCCCAACCTTGCTGAAATTTTAAGGAATATCACAAATATGCTCAGAAAGGAAACAGGGGTTAAATGGACCATAGAAGCCAAACAGTCAATTGAATTGGTTAAACAAGCTCTTACTCAAACACCAGTTCTTATTAGTCTTGATTTCACTAAGGATTTCTACATTTTTCCTCTGAACATACAATTGTGTAGTATTACTGTAAAATAATAATACAGGGCAAGAATAACCAATATCCTTTTTCAGTAGAGCCTTAAGAGATGCTCCACTCAAATACAATATCATGGAGAAACATACCTTAGCCTTGATAAAAGCATTGAAAGACTTCCGAGTCTACATTTTGCATTCTCACATCATTGCTTTTGTCCCACATACTGTTGTCAAGGACATTCTAAATCAAGACCCTAATGGTAAAAGGGGGAAATGGATTGCAATCATCTTAGAATATGATTTAGAAATTAGGCCTACCAAGCTAATTAAAGGAAAAGGATTAGCAAAACTCATGGTAGAATCAAATTTCCAAGCATTAGATATGAACATGGTTGATGTTTTGGAAGAAACAGAAGAATTCACCGCTCCATACATTGAAGAAATATTTCTGAATTCTCCTTGGTATGCTAATATCATTTATGTGCTTCTCTATCTTAATACTTCTCCTTCTTTATCAAAGACTAAAGATAGATTCTTGAAACATAAAGCTTTAAATTATTTCATTTTGGATGGAGTGTTATATTGGAAAATTTCTATTTGCATATTGCTTAAATGTTTGCTTGAGAATGATGCAGGAAAAATAATGCATGAGCTGCATGGGGGAGAATGTGGAGGCCATATTTACTGGAAGACCACAACAAACAAGATTCTTAGAGTTGGTTATTATTGGCCCACCCTTTTCCTTGATACTCAAAAACTAGTCATGACTTGCCATAAGTGTCAAATTTTTGATGGCAAGAGGAAACTGCTACCTTTACCTTTGCATCCCATTATTATTGGGGCTCCCTTCCAACAATGGGGTTTATAATTTATTGGAGAAATTCACCCAAACTCATCTACCCAACATAAGTGGATCCTAACTGCCACTGATTATTTTACCAAATGGATAGAAGTTATACCCTCTAGGCATGCTACTGACTATGTCATTATCAAGTTCCTTGAAACCAACATACTATCCAGATTTGGTTGTCCTAGAAAAATCATTATAGACAATGTTGTTGCCTTCAAATCCAAGAAAATGATTGAATTCTGCTATAAATACCATATCACTTTAGGACATTCCACAGCCTACTATCCCCAAGGAAAAGGTCTAACTGAATCCTCCAATAAAATCTTGATCAATATTATCAAAAGATTGTTGGATCAAAATAAAAAATCATGGCATAGTAATATTGTTCATGCATTATGGGCTGATAGACTGACTACCAAGAAATCAATAAATATGTCCCCCTATCAGCTGGTACATGGTCTACATGCAGTCTTCCCTACATCTTTAGGAATTCTAGTCATAAAGCTTCTCCAACTGAGTACAAACATAAGAAAATGACACGCAGAGAAGGTTGAATCAAACCATTCATTTACAACAGACAAGAGAAGAACTATACAAAAGGACACAATTAGTTCAAGAAAACATCAAGAAGATCTTTGACAGAAGAACTAAAGCTAATAATTTTCAAGTTGGAGATCTAGTCTTGAAGTGGGATTCAAGGAGGCAAGATAAAGGTAAACATGGAAAGTTTTAGAATTTATGGAAAGGGCATTATATCATTCACTCAATTAGGGGTCATAATTCGTTATTCTTAGAAGGATTGAATGGAGAAGAACTTTTTGAAAGTCCTGCGAATGGCAGAATGCTTAAACATTATTTCTGTCAAGAGTCCTAGATTCAAAGATTTCATTCATTATACATAACATAGCATGAGAAAAATCGAATAAAGTACAAAGAGTATAAAATAAAGGAAAGAGAAAAAGAGGGCAAATTCAAAAGAGGTACATCCCCATACCCAAAAAACAGTACTGCTGAAAGTGTGCAAGTCTAAATGCCACTGCTGATTCAAAAATGAAACCTTGTTCAGTCATCCAGCCTAATCATGGCTGAACATACTTCAAATTTATGTTGATAAGTTAGTAGAAGAAATGATTGTCCAGATTATTTCAGACTTAGCTGGTTAGAAAGGATAGATTAGGAGGAATGAAGATGCTGGTTCCACATGCTCAAAATAGAACCAAAGAGATAGATAAGGATGCATTACTAATTACAAATCACAGCCTTATCTTTCTGGATTTACTTTATGCAAATAATGTTTGTGTGCAGCTTGTTCCAAATGCCACAACCATGGTTGATCAAACTGTCTAATCTTGATTGGATCCATGCTTTAAATTTCATGTCAATAGCTAGAGAATCAAGACCACCAAACAACTTAAATTTGGAAGTCAAGTAGTTTAGGTAGAAAATAAAAGAGTTCAATAGTTTAATCTAAACTCTTGGAATAAATAAGGATAGGAGTAGATAGTTTATTTTATGTTTTCAAAAATAAAATGTCAAATAGTTTTCTAGTTCAAATGCACTCAAATAAGAAGAAAAAATGTTAGGACAAGTAGGATTGGGTAAGTAGAAATGCTGTCAAGAGGAAATCACATATTCCAGATTGTCATAAAAGTTGTCTTTTTCAAAATAAATATCAGCAAGTGAAAAGAAGAAAAAATCTGCCCAATGGACAAGGCACTGATCTGCTAAAACTCATAGACTTCATGAACTGAGGTTCTAGACACCTTGAAAAGAAAGATGCCCTCCCCAAGTGGAGCCACTGTTAGTCATCAGTAATTTTGCTGATATCAAAGGATGACTAAATTGTAAAGCCTATATTTCTAGAAATAATATTTCAAGAAGCATTGTGAGTTCTAGAAATCTCACTGCCTTCATTATCCTATACCTAACTGTTTCACTATAAACCTTATCTTCTGCCTTCTCAAAGCCTGCCCTATTGCAAAGGAAACTACATTTTCTAGGCCTGATTTCCCTCATTTTCATTACCTCACTTACCTCCTCATTCATCCCCATTTTCCCTTCTCAGAACCATCATAAACCCCCTTAATTCTTATTTTTGTCTAAAAAAACTCTTAAAAAATGTAAAAACCCTTTTACATTGTTTTATCCTAACTCTTTAAACTTATCGAAACTCTGAAAAATACCACAAAAAACATGTTTTTGTGTCAAAACCCACCCTTTACACATAAAGGCCTTAAGCCCCTTTTTCCGCTTAAGCCTCAGCCCATTCAAACCATGTTACCCTAGACCCTGACCCTCCTCTTTTTCCTAAAAGCTCCTTTTTCTTCCCGACCCCTGGTCCCCTCTACCCCCACGGGACCATTCCCTTCTGCCTATTACTAAGCCCCTTCTACTGCACAAATATGCCTTAATTCTTCTCATTTTTATTTTTAAACCCCCAACCTTATAAAAACCCACTCAAAACATTCAAAAGAGTATTTAAGGTGGGCCCTTCTCACTTCAACCCCGCCTTCTTTATTTTTCCCTCCCGATCAATCTCCACTGTAGATCTCGAGCCATAAGCCTCGATCTAATGACCCTTATCTCACCACCCTTCATCCCATCTCCCATTGCAGCTCTGTGCTACCCGACGAAAGTGCTCAAGTCACTAACTAGGCCCCACCTTTCACTCCCATCATATGCTCCAATCTTCTTCCACCACCTGTACTCCACTTCCCCTCTGCCAAAGTTTCACCCTGCTCCAAGACACTGTCTGCATCGTAGATCTCATCTCTTAAGATCTAATGGTCAGAAACGCATATCGTGTGGTTTTTGTTGCCAAGGGTTAACACCCCCAATCCACACGAAATGGGTTGTTTAGACCAGGACACATGGTGGCCAATCTATGGTACCGCACGATCCCAGGCCAAAACCACTTACCGCCTGCAGCTCGCGCAAAAAACACCGTGGTTTTTCCAAAACCTCCTTCCTCCTCCCGCGCAAAAATTAAAATTTCTTTGTCCTTCCACCTAGTTCCGCATACAGAACCCTTCCCCTGCACCTTCCTCCTCTGTAAAACGCCTTCTGACAAGCCAAAAACCCCAAAAAAGCAGTTTACCCCCTCCACATGCTTTAAAAAATAATCTGTTTGTGTGTTTTTGTTGTCTTAATGGCGAAAATACCCAACAGGGCATTCCAAATAGTCAAAAATTAACCTCTGGAGGATGATCCAGAGGTAAATTCACATTAAAGAGCCAAAGGGGTTGTACAAAGTTTCAAACCCTCGGTGCATCATGATCATAAAAGGGTTATGAAACCCTCCAACACATAAAGAACCCTCCCTGCACACAAAAGACGAATACAATAGAAGCATCAGTAAAGGAATGAAGAACAGAAGGCTATTGAGGGGTAATCCAAGATCAAAGAAAAATTAAAAGGATTAGGCCTTTAAAACATTGATTAAAGATAAAAGTCAAAGGCTTAAAGCATCAAGGATAAATGAATAAAGCAGTTATTAAGCATAAACATAGATCAAGGAAGTAAATAAGAGTATCAAGGATAAATCAAGGTTCAAAGATAGATTTGTGGTTAAAAAAAAAGAAAGATAACCCAAAGACAACCTTGAATAACTCAGCAAGGAAGTAGTTACTCCTCCAAAAGATCAAACTGCCACCTATAACATGTTTCCTTTACATAACGGTAGTTGGAAAGTTATTACACAGTCAGAAGATATTTTTATCTGTCAAGGAAGTTACTGTAATAGTTAAGAATAGGCCTCAAAATAAAAAATTTCACCTATTTTCCCTTAGAAGTTAAGACAGAGTTATTAAAATAGAGAAGTAGCTGCAAATATTCTTGCCTTAAGCCTTGCATGGTTTTCAAGGTCAGGAATGCATTTACTCTATAATTAATGATACCCAAACCCTATCTTAACCTCACCTCCTCATTTGCAACATAAACACTGCATTTGAACTCATTGTATTGTTGGCACTTGATGGCTCTTTGAAGTAATACATAATCTCTTAGAAGTTGAAGGAAATTGATGTTTTGGATCTCATGAATGTTCTAATTTGTTTGTTGATGGAGGAGGCTAGATCACTGGATCCTTGAGCTTGGCTGTTGGTGAAGTGCTTCTATCTGTTATTGTTATTTACTGTTTTCATTATGTTCCATATTTTTTTGTTATAGTAGAGTAAAAGTTTTAGGCTAAGAAATGTCTTTTGAAAGCACCTTATTTCTTTTTAATCTTCACTGTCTTAATGTTTTCTTCTACAAGGTCTGATTGAAGGATTTTTAATTGCCCTTAAGTTCCATCTACACTTGTAAATATTAGAAATGATTCAATATAATATAACCAAGGAGTCTCCCTTTTGGTAAGTCCATATCCCTTTGAGTACGGCTTGAGAGGTTGTTTTGAGGAATGATTTAAATAGAGTGAAACCAGGGAAATTAAGTGGTGAGTCCATGCTCCTTTGAGTACAATTTGAGATATTGTTTTTAAAGATATTTTCAAAGTATGCTGAGTAGAGTCTAAACCAGGGAAGTCTATGGTGCACCCTGTCCTCTGGACTGCCTCAAAAAGTTACTTTAAATATTCCTAAAAGAGTTAGTCAAAAGCAGATTAAATTATTTCTGTTTGATCTTAGGTTGCTCTTAATATCTATCTTATATGTTTTCTTATCTGAAGGTAGTATTTTGATTGCTGGATTGCTATCTGAAATGTTTTCTTATTAAAAGTCTGTCCAAAGAAGTCTATGGTTTTGCCTGTACTTTGGCTTGCTTCAAAACAGATGCCTTGAAAGATGTTTCTTGTTTAGAGTACATGATTAAGAATTCTTAATTGCTCTTTGTCCTACTTTTCATTCTTATCCTTGATGTTCACCTCATAATCCTAAACTTTGAAGATCCATTGGCCAAGTTATATTTGCCCTATGATACTCTCTGATCCATTGATGAACTTATCGTGACTTTCATTTGACTCCATTTCCCAATGACTTAGAGATTTCCCATTCTATCTATGCTCTTTGATCATCATACCCAACCAAACAAACAACAAAACTCATACTTAATAACTAGCCTAAAATCAATCCCTAGAAGAAAACAAGCACACATCTTTGCAAACAAACTGAGAGATCCCTCTTTGAGTCTAGGAAGGCTAGGTCCTAGAACTGTAAAGATTGGTTACATGGTTCCTTTTCATTTGGTATGCCAATCTGCCAAATCACAGGACTCCAACACACTACAACCACCACCCACGAAAAGATGGTAGGGGAATTTTTGAGCCCAAATGGCATGACAGTATATTGAAAGGATGCCCACTCAGTGGTGAATGTATTTTTGCTGTGGTCTTCACGTGTGATCCTGATATGATGGTAGCCCAGGAACCCATATGTAAATTAGTATGCTTCCTGCCTGCCTACGCTGTCAAGGATTTCATTGGAAAATGGTGTAGGAAAGGGATCATGTACGTAGGCATCATTCAATTTGCACAAGTCAACACAGATTCGTATATGCCCCTTCGAATTTTCCTCCTGAACCACCATTGAACTTACCCAGTCTGATTGTTTGACCGGTTCGATGATACCTGCGGTGAGAATTTTATCGATTTCTTCCTTAACCTTTTGCTTATACTTAGGATTCAGCTGATAAGAATGCTACTTCACAGGGCGCACATCTATTTTTAACATGATGTGCATGTCCCCTAGGTCCCCTGTAATCCCATTGAATTTCGAGAACTTTGTGGGGAATAAGTCCTAGTATTCCGTGAGCAATTCTGCCACTTTTCCTACTGTATCATCATCCTAGTAGTCCCTGATTTTAGCCAACTTAGGTTTCTCTTTCGTGCCAATGTTGACTTCTCACAGCTCCAGAGGCTTAGTAACATCGACCGTTTACATTGGGGGTCCAAAAACTGCGTGTTCTCCTTCTGACTCCGGGATAGAGACATTTCGTGGATCTTCATCGCACTGTTCTATTTCTAAATTGCGACAATTGAAAATATCCTGCATTTGTGTTTCCCATGTTGGTGCCTCAAGTGTTGCATAAGGCCGTGATCCATCAAAGACGAAAGTATCAATATCCTACAAAGCTTCATCAATCGCCTCTATTCCTCCTACTAACTCAAATGTCCCTACAAACTCATCCTTCAATGTTTCCCAGCGGCGGGTGTGCTGATGTAGCTCCACATCTAAATACCATGCAGTGGGGATTGGTCCCAAGGCATGAATAAATAGGTGAACCCACTCTTCTATAGTCCGGTTGCACCATTTCTCCATCCAAGTGAACAAATGCTCGTGCGGGTCCCCTAGGCCAAGGAACATCTTTACACGCAAGTGAACTGGAGACTCAAATCGTAGGATCATCATATCCCGACCCCTTATAAGTGTCCAAACACCTCGTAGGTGTTGTGCGCATGGCTAAATTAAGGGCCCATAACCTTCGCTCTCTTGGAACCTTAGCTTCAAATGCTCGCAAAAACTCCTTAATACTACCAGAACCATCAAAGTAGGGAAATTCTCTTACCTTTGAGGAGATGCATCGAAAGTTCTTTGTGATTTTAAGACATCATAGTGTAGATATGTCATGTAACTAATTCTGCAAATTTTCCATCTCTTCGTCAGAGTCAGAGAAACATTCACTATATTTTTCCTAAAAAAGCACACCATCAAGAAGGTCAGTTGTCCTCTTCCCCTACCTGCGCTTCCACCCCTGCCCCCTCCCCTGCCGCTAGCTGGCGAGCCACCTATGCTTGAGGGGGATATTAGTGAAGAAGGGTCCGCTTGTAACTGATAGAGGTTTCCCCAGTCTATCATTAAATCATAAGTTCGACAGTTCTATTCATCATGTCCTACTAATCAGCAAAAACAACACCATTGCTATAATGTTCCCTTTTCAGGAACTTTCTACAACAATGAGAATATCTCAAGATATTCTAATGTTGGAGCTCCAGCAATATTCCTTTTTCAGAAATATCGCAAGTCTATTCCAGAGATAGACTATGGGGGCATTTTCTAGATATGTCACCTTCACAAGGAAGGGTAAGATCCAGAGGCTACCTAGCCCTTCACAGACTCTAACTATAGATATGTGAAAATTCCTTCCTCAGGAATTGCCCAAAGAATGGGGTTGTAATGATGTATGAACATACAAATGGAATGATAGCGTTATTTTACTGAGCCATGGCACATGAGGAAGTGAATAGCTGATCAATGAATAATGTCGTAGTAAATGTGTACAATGCTTTGAGGATTCAATCACTCAAGCTTGGAAATGAAAGCATCAACAAGACAAGTACATGAAATGTGACAAAACACTGCTATGTAATCATGCCCTAGCTATGACTGTGCAGTTATGAATGGAGACTGCAACACACAAAAGGTGAATATAATGATATATCAATATTAGCTCAAATAAAGAGGGGGAGCAAGCTCTCAACCCCTGAAAACACTAATACGACACCGATACACAATCCTTAGAAGGATTGGCTGCAATACATGTACAAAATATGAAAATACAATAATGCCGGAGTTGTTGGGCAGCAGCAACTCATGAAAAAAATAGGAGGAAATGGCTGAATGGGATCCTCAATATGAAATGGCCTCCTCCAATGGGAATCTAAAGTGAAAGGTTGATCCCTTCACCTAAGATTTCTCCCTCCAACTATCTGCAAACCCCTCACAGCAAATGCTCTCCAAGAATAACGTTGTCTAAGAGAGGGACTACGCTACATATGATGGTAAGTGATTGGCCTGGTGCCAAAGATGGTGGAATAAGCTTAGAAACCTCCCTTGCTGATCTCCCAAATAGATGGAAGCTCCCTCCTCTGAAAAACAAGCCAAGGATGGTGTTGTAGAAAACCTCCCCAGCAACACCCAAAAACAATGCACAATCTCCAGCTGAAACTGTGCTGATGAAGATAGATGGTGCTTGAACTCAATGTCCGAATATGGGGAATAGAGCGCAATCCTCCAAGAGATACTCAAGAAGGAAAGGAAATACTAAACAAGAATTCCCTCGGCAATTCTTGCTAACCAGCAAGATGTTGCTTCAAGTCCACCGGACCAAAGATGAATAATTCTCAAGATGATTTGCAATGGTAGCCTTGCCCTTGTTTTAAATAGTGTGAGCTCTATCTCAATGGACCCCACTCATTAGGGTTTCCTTCCTGTAGAAGCGTCCTTCCTTATCCCACTACGCTGGCCCACAATGTGCTCTCCACCTCATGCTACTGCGTAGTTTGACTTGGTCAACTTGACCTAGCATTCTAGCAAAAGCCCCCTTTCACACATGGAGGTGTGAAATCAAGCTCCAAAAGTGATCCTCCCTCATGCCAAGAGTATTTTTATTCTCTATCCAAGAAATAAACGGGTCTCCTACCCACTTTATTCATCTCCTATGTGAAAATAGAAAAATTAATGTTCCAATTTTCTCTATGAAAAATTGGGAACATTATAGTCCTCCCCTCTCAAAGATTGCTTGTCCTCAATCAAGTGCAAGGATAGAATGAGTTCTTCTCTTCTCATCTCCCTGTATCATCCCTGTATGATGATCTCCTCCAAGGAAAGTGATGCCAACTCATCAATCAAATCTTCACAATGCTCCTCCTCAGCATGTAAGTCAGCTATCAAGCCATCATCATGTAAAGGTGAAATACTCAAGAAGATAGCAAAGTGATGTCTAGATGTCCCCTTGAAGAATGGTATCTGCAACAGAATGGGAACTATCTTTCCCATATGGATCCTCCATCTCCAAGCTATGAGCCATGCAAAATGAGTCACCTTCCAACTAGGCAACTCCTGAAAGCTGTCATCCACCTTTGGCCCCAGCAAAGTAGGTGGGATGAAAATATGCACATGGTAAGAAAGGTAGCCTACCCCATGCTATCCATATCTCCGCTTATGATAAGTGTAGAGTGCTAGCTGTCCATGGGCTGCAATAATTTTTCCCTCAAGTGGAAAACTGAGGACTAGACCTCCAAAGATCTCTCCCCCAACGCTGCAAATCAAGCTGGCCCAAATCATTCCATATATCATGAGTTGGAAGTCATCATCATATGGCATCTCCTCCATCATATGGCTCACCTCATAAAGAGACAAATGTGCTATCAAGGTGACCATAACATATCCCATGTTCCCCTTAGAACATGTAGTGCAAACAGTGTGAGGAATTCCTCCCTCAAAGGACACATCCACATAATGTGTCTCTCTCCCAAGCATGTCCCTCATAAATATGGCAGCAATGGAACCATAGGGAGAAAAAATGAGAATCATACTTGCTACCATGTGCAACAAATGTGAAGGAAAATGGTCCGTCAAGTGCAACCAACACAGCTTGACCCTCAACTACAATGGAGACTGATAAAATAAGTGGCTTCTCAACCACTTTCCTGTTGCTCTAATCTCCTCATAAGTATGGAGGAAGTGAATAATGTAAGATGTACAAAGAGAATGCCCTCCATAATATGCCTCTTCCCCAAGTCCTCCTAGGGAATGGCCATCCATAATGCTTATGGCCTTAGCTAGACCATGAAGCTAAAAAGAAAGGTTGCTCCTCATCGGAGCAATATCCTGCACATGTATGGTTAAGGGACATATACATACATCATATGAATGCTCATTTAAACAACAATGAATACCCTTACCATACTTTCTTCTCATACAAATGGAGTGGCTCATAAAGGAGTCTCCTCTCATCCTCAAAGTGAAAAGAGGTGGATGTGCTAACTCTCTCAAAGATTCATGTCTCTCCTCCATCTCCATATGGTCCATGCATCTACTCATATGCTGATGTATCTCCTCCTCAAAGCCCATCCAAAAATACCCCTCCATGATGGTGTGGTATGCTCTCATAGAACAAGTGGGGCTGAAAAGAAAATCCTCCCGAGCTGCTTGTAGCAACTTCTCCTTGAGCTTCGAAGCTCTAGGAAAGAAGATCTTACCATGATAAAATATGACCCCATCTCTAGCTGAATATGCCTCCAAGTGCAACTGGCCATCCAAGATCATGCAAGTAAAAAGATCCTTGGGATACTCAACCAACAGCTGGGAGCTCCAATGTGGATCTAATCTCCATAGTGACATCGCTGATGATTTCTCATGAAGAGCACCTGTCATATCGTCATCATCTCCTTTGACATCTCTCATGCCAAATATGCAAGTTGGAAGGCTGCTATCCTTCCCATGCTGCTCCTGCCACAACGCAGAATCTAAAATGGAAGTGGGTACTGATGATGTTGAGAGAATGATCTCTATCTCCTTGAGTCTACCCCAGACTCCCAATGCTGTATCATGCTCTCTCTAGGTCTCCAACCTCCTAAAATCAATGATTGATGCCTCAACATGTGAAGCACCCATCCTCCTTTGTTGATCCAGTGGTCTTCCTGGCAAAATGTCTCCATGCAATGAGACATCATCATCAAGGGATGACTGAATATATGAATGGAGAAATCTCTCCATGCTTTCACTGCGCAATCCAATCACCTCCTCAGGTGCATCAACCTCCAAAAATGAATAGGGATGTATACTCCTCATCTCATGATGGTGGGTCTTCTCTCTACTTCCTCCTTGTGTCTCCCTGGTTTCACACCTCCTCAACAATGGAACAGATGGAACATGAGTTGTGCCTTGATCTCCATACATGAGATCCTTGGAACCTTCTTGCAAAGATGCAAGCATCCCTCTATTTGGAGCAATGGCTCCTCTTTCCTCTACATGAGGTACTAGATCAACTCTAGATCTAACAATGTTGTTTCCCTAAATATAAGAAAAATGAGTGGGCAACCTCCCAATGATTTGATCCCTTTTTGAAAAAGATACCCTCATGCCTTCTTGCTCAATAGCATGAGAAGAAATTTCCTTCTCCGGCAAAGTATGGTGCAAGTTTTCAACCTCCCTCATGGTTTTTTGAAATGGCATGGTGTGTTTATGCAAGGGTTTAATTTGATTTTTCTCATTCATCTCCTCCATGTGTTTCTCAGGAATCCCTCCATCAAATCTTTTCACTAAGGCTTTAGTGAAATTTGCATAAGATGAAATGTTTACATTTTTCAAAGAAAAGGACTCAAAGATCCACCAGGCATAAGCCTTACCTCTCATATGTAGCACTGCAACTTTGATAGCTTCATCTCCATGAATGTGGTGCTGCTGCAAGAAGATCTCTAACTCCTCCACCCAAGATTTGGCTAAACATACAGATGAACCCTCAAAGGTAGATAGATGAAATCTATCCGGTTTCTCTTTCCCATTCACCCTCATCTTGAAAAACTCTGAAAAACTGAGATGATCCTCGTATTTCTGAGTTTGAGACTCATAATCCTCCAAGAAATCACTAAGGGTTTCCCTCCCAGCAACTTCTTATCTTCTTTCCATCTCACTTCCGGCAATCCTGGGCATGTGACTACGCTGTACAAGATGGTGTGTAGCTGCATGCTCACACTCCTCCAATCTAGAGTTTGCTTTTGAATCAAACTCTCTAGGAGATTCCCTATACTTCCTCTGGACCTCCTCAAACTCTTCATGGATCATATGTATAGATTTAGGAAGAAGCTTGGTAAGCTTATCCCCATTTTATTTTTCTTCTCTAAAATATGGAGTCTTTCTCCTGCTTATTTCTTTGTCTCCTTGATGAGAATAGGAAGTGCAGGGCTCTTCCTCTTCTTTATGCATATCCTCCTTGGGGAGGCTCTTCTCTGCTCTGAAAATAGATGAGATTAAGCTCATTTTATTTATCATCTTCTTCTTCTTCTTTCTTGGGCTTGAGAGCCATAGTCTGAGCCAAGAAAGCTGCTCTGATACCACTGTAATGTTCCTTTTTCAGGAAGTTGCTACAACAATGAGAATATCTCAAGATATTCTAATGTTGGAGCTCCAGCAATATTCCTTTTTCAGAAATATCACAAGTCTATTCCAGAGATAGACTGTGGGGGCATTTTCAGGATATGTCACCTTCACAAGTAAGGGTGAGATCCAGAGGCTACCTGGCCCTTCATGGACTCTGACTATAGATATGTGAAAATTCCTTCCTCAGGAATTGCCCAAAGAATGGGGCTGCAATGATGTATGAACATACAAATGGAATGATAGCATTATTTTACTGAGCCATGGCACATGAAGAAGTGAATAGCTGATCAATGAATAATGTAGCGGTAAATGTGTACAATGCTTTGAGGATTCAGTCACTCAAGCTTGGCAATGAAAGCCTCAACAAGACAAGTACATGAAATGTGACAAAACACTGCTATGTAATCATGCCCTAGCTATGACTACACAGTTATGAATGGAGACTGCAACATACAAAAGGTGAATACAATGATATATCAATATCAGCTCAAATAAAGAGGGGGAGCAAGCTCTCAACCCCTGAAAACACTAATACAACACCGATACGCAATCCTTAGAAGGATTGGCTGCAATACATGTACAAAATATGAAAATACAATAATGCTAGAGTTCTGGGTAGTAGAAAATCATGAACAAAATAGGACGAAATGGATGAATAAGATCCTCAATATGAAATGGCCTCCTCCAATGGGAATCTGAAGTGAAAGGCTGATCCCTTCACCTAAGATTTCTCCCTCCAACTATCTGCAAACCCCTCACAGCAAATGCTCTCCAAGAATAATGTTGTCTAAGAGAGGGACTGCACTGCATATGATGGTAAGTGATTGGTTTGATGCCAAGGATGGTGGAATAAGCTCAGAAACCTCCCTTGCTGATCTCCCAAAGATATGGAAGCTCCCTCCTCTGAAAAACAAGCCAAGGACGGTGTTGTAGAAAACCTCCCCAACAACACCCAGCAACAATGCACAATCTCTAGCTAAAACTGCACTGATGAAGATAGATGGTGCTTGACCTCAATGTCTAAATATAGGGAATAGAGTGCAATCCTCCAAGAGCTACTCAAGAAGGAGAGGAAATCCTAAACAAGAATTCGCTCGGAAATTCTTGCTAACCAGCAAGATGTTGCTGCAAGTCCACCGGACCAAAGATGAATAATTCTCAAGATGATTTGCAATGGTAGCCTTGCCCTCCTTTTAAAAAATGTGAGCTCCCTCTCAATGGACCCCACTCATTAGGGTTTCCTTCCTCTAGAAGCTTCCCTTCTTATCCCACTGCGTTGGCCCACAATGTGCTCTCCACCTCATGCTACTGTGCAGTTTGACTTGGTCAACTTGACCTAACCTTCTAGCAAAAGCCCCCTTTCACACATGGAGGTGTGAAATCAAGATCCAAAAGTGATCCTCCCTCATGCCAAGAGGATTTTTATTCTCTATCCAAGAAAGAAATGGGTCTCCTACCCATTTTATTCATCTCCTATGTGAAAATAGAAAAATTAATGTTCCAATTTTCTCCATGAAAAATTGGGAACATTACAGTTGCTGCTTCAGCTCTAGAACATACGCACCCAGCCAGGGGTAGTGATTAGTATCATGTAGGCCATCTATGTGGAAATAATTGCACCACAACGTTGGTCCACTTGATCCCAAAAATTCCCTAGGGCGCAATGGGCTAGGTCCCCCAGCTTGTAGATTGTCTGCCAACATTGGGCATTGATCCTTGGTATGGCCAGATACCCTGCATATGTCTAGGTTAGTTTCTTTCCCTCGGTCCTTTCGTAGGTTCTATATTTCCATGTGCATCGCCTCCATTTTCCCTTGGATTTGTTGTACTCCCAACTGGGTATCATCCCTTGGTACGACTTCTAACTTTATAGCAATCTCCAGAGATTTTTCCTATGATTCAATGGCTTTATAACCCATAGGTATGCACAGGTGAGGCAGTAACATAGAAATGAAACATTCTTTGTGCTGTCTATCATCATACATAAATTCCCCCTCTCTGATCATTTTTTTTAGTCGGTGGTCAGCCTCCCACACAGACTCAGAGGGCACTTGCTTGAAATATTTATGGTCATTCGCTATCTAAGAGTAGGACTTAGGCTTCTTGAATTTTTGTTTCAAGGCATCTTTAATATTTTGAATAGTCGCATTCACATGTTGAGCTGCGTATCCCATATACTAGTCCATGGCTCCTCCTTCGAAGGTGAGGGATAGCTGTGCCCTCTTTACCGCATTGCTGGCCACATTATGCGCAGTCCATACTGATTTTGTGAAAAACCAAAATAGGTCCATATCTTCATCCCCTAGACCCTTGAAGGTAGGTAGCTTCATGTGTGAGGCCATATCATCTTTTGATGGAGGTGGAGGTATGGGGGAGTTTTTACCTCTATGTTGGTTTGAGGGTGGTGTAGTTCGGGGGCTATGTGCAACCGAATCTATTACTGGGTTGTAGACAGATCTATCTCCTTCCTGATTAGTCCTTTAGTATATACCACTTCGATTTTTTCTTTCACCCATATCGGAGGTCATTCACTCGGTGTGGCTACACAGAATACCCTTTTCGCACAACAAAATTTTGATTAATAAGGGAAGTGTTTTCAGGAACTTACCTCGGAACCCTTTGAAGAACCTCCACTCTGCTTCTGAATAAGACACGAACTGATCGACTGTGAATTCCGTCACAAATCCTCCCAAGAAACTATCCACCCAGTGATCTATCGTACGAGTGATGGTATTATCTATTCTTTCTAACTACTGGATCAACTCTGGAGTCCACTGTGTGACCTGCTCATCCTTGCGACACGTCTAGAAATCTATGAGCCTTGCTAGCCACTCCTGGAGCTCGTTCGCAAATGTTACAAAGATGATTTCGTAGAATTCAGTGAAAATGTACTTATTCTTCCACTTCTTCGCCATTAACTTTATGCTGTGATTCTCTTTTACCGCAAATTCCTGAACCTGTTTTTCGAACCACTCTTCAATTTCTTTCTTCTCAGGTCTCCAGTGTTCTCTTGGCATTACCCGATCTCTCTCTCAAAATGCTCCCTATCCCGACAACAGAACCATTTTCTGGCTTGAGGGTTCCTAACCCAGGTTCAGAGGTTAAGGTTTGCCAACAAACCCCTATAATACTATCCCTCTAGGCAATGACCTGCTTTCGCAGGCCAAGGTCTCACTCAAAGTAGTATGGGTGGGTGTTGGAACCAGGTTTTTTCACCCTAAGAGAGAGTAGGTAAGGAAACTGATCGGTGGTTGAAATTATCATATCTACATAGAAGTAGGCTATTCACAGGGCTATTTAGCACCGTAACACAACTATCAGATCTAATCAATATATTCGCATCCACGTGCGTATCACCAAATAACATCACAAAATACTATAATCACAATAATTAACCGATCATAGATACTTATACCAGAAACATAGATATTTTTGCAGCTTGTAGCAATAAAACAAACACATACGCAGCTTAGTCGGATAGCAGAGGTTCACATCAATAGTAAAAATAGTAGATCCAAATAGCATAAGATATTCCAACAATACTTTGCATATATTAATATCAAAACCCACTTACAATCCCAAAATATCGCCTCCTTACACAGCCAGCAGAGTCCGCACATAGCAGGACTGAGGATATCTACGCACACAGCCAATACGAGTCCTTCCCCAATAACCCAAAATAGATCTAGCAGTCTGTATGTAGCATCAATCTTAATTCTTTCCTACATTAAGACTCAAAATGTTCATCTATTTATAACGACTTAGCCTACGCTTTCCTGTGGTCCGAAAATCATGGTTTGCGGATTCTAGGTCTACCCTTGACCCATTACAATGAATTCAGGGCTTTGACCCACCCCAAAAACCCATGCGATAGACTAATTAATACCAAAAATATACAAAATTGTACAAAATTTGCAGCTTTAGGGGATCCTGTTCCAACACTCGCTTCAATTTCCTTAGTTTTAAAACAAAGAGAAATAGGCGGTAGAAATGATCAATATTCCCAAAGAAAAAAATGGTGGAGGAAGATGTGGTGATTTAGAAAATGCCAAACTTTCACCATCAACTTGACTCACTACTCTACCAAATCTCAGGTGGAAGCTTCAATCAAATTTTCACATTTCACAAGCACCCTTATATTAGCTCATATATTCAATTGGAAGTACATTTCCTTTGGCTAGCTGAGCGTGTAAGTAAATTTTGTAATAACTAAATCAACAAGAGACTTTAGGAACCCTTCAAAGAGAACAAGAAGGAACTGATGTAGAAAAGATAAAAGGAGCATGCCTCCTTTACCAACACCAACCCATTTTGTAAAATCATTAACAATGGAGAATATTACCAACAACAATCCATTGTGTAAAAATTTTAACAATGGAAAAGAGAAGAATATGATAGCATAGTTCCCCATTGCATTTATGCACATAGCATTTAACCAAATAAGGAGGAAATTAAAAAATTGAGATCCATGTATTGAAATTTGAAAGAATGTAGAGATGGGCACATTTTAGTCTTGACAACAACAACAAAAAATCCCTTGGATCTCATAATAAATCAAGCATCTAAAGATGAGGTGATCCTCTAACTCTATCTTATGCAGATAGTAAAGATGGAAAATTCTATATAAATGAGGAAAATGATTGATTTTGACCTAGATCCAATGAAAACCCACTCTAAAATGGCCAAGAAAAATCCAATAGCATGCATCCAAACCCTATGTATGCATGAAGTGCTCCTTGTACAAATCCACTATATTTATAAGGCCCACCAAAGGAGAAGTAATGTAATTTATCTATAAATGTCATCTACAATAATCCTATTCAAGTCCTGCTTAGATGCCAATAGGTAATGGAATAGGACAAAGTTCCAGGGACTAATAATGGAATAATACAACCAAGACAACTAGTACAAAGGAAGTTTCAAGATTATGAATCATAATATTTAGTTTGTCAAAAAAAGGAATTTGTCAAGAAAGGAAGGAGAAATTCCTCTAGCTTGAGGCATGCTTATATCTATAACCATACACCTTCAATATTAGCATCAAAATATTTGAACCAAAAAGAAAAGATCATGTGCCATACTACTTATATCAAAACAAGCTCACCAACTAGCATCCTATTTGACAATACAAAGAACAAAAAACTCAAAAGACAACAAGTTCATCAATCCAATAACAATTTCCAAGAAAACTAGGAACAACATATAAATTTTTGAAAATATGCCGTGAAATTATGAAATCAAAGCAAGGTATATCTACTGAAGATATATACCAAGTTTATGCAACAAAGCTATCTAAACTGTTTATTCACGCCATACATCAAATATCATTCGAAAAAGGGAGTGTATATATCTACCTGCATATTTGGAATCCCTTGATGCACATTTGACTCTTTCTTTCCATATTGGTCTACTCTATATTTTCAAGATCCCTTATTTTCACCCTGTTAGATACAATGTTGTCACTTTATTTAAAAATAGTAAAATAAGTAATTATATGAATTGTAAGCAATGTTAGTATCTAGTACATGTTATATTTCCCAAATCCTGAGGTCATACCCTAGCCCTTATCTGAGTGTACTCGATGCTTCGATATAACATTAAAATATTATTGTTTGAAGCCTATAAATAGGAATCTCCACTACCATGATTGGAAATTTGATTGTTTTGCAAGCTATCAATTTCCAATAGAAATTTTCCTTCCATTACATTACTCATTATGTGTACATCTTCTAAGTGTTTTATCCATTTTTTCTATATTTATGAATGTATGAATTCCATTTCTATTTCTTTATATGGTAGCATAATTATATTTCAACTTGGTACATAATGATATTTTACCTTGCAACAAAATTATATTTTACCACCAGTTTTTTTCTAAATATCAAGCAAATAATTTTTTTTAAGTATTGTGTTGCATAGCTAAGTTAGGTAATAATAAATTGTATATCAAGGGTTCTACATTCATGCAGAAAAAATCTATACTTTAGCAGAGTACCTCTCAGTAGGTGCACAAATTTTGATGCATCAGATTCTATTGGCTATTGTGTTTTACTTCATTTGTTCTCATTTGTCCTTCAGATGAGTGTACCATGAAACAAATATCATGCTTAGAGAAGTTATAATGTTGATGATATTCCAAATCTATTAACTTAATTGGAAACAAAGTTCATTAATTTCAAGGTGAATCCCAAATTTTTGTAGTGGTTGGAATCTGGGCACATTTTACTTTATTTTCTATTTGCATTCTACACATTAGTGCTCAACAATTGTTGGGTTTGTGCTCTTCACTTTTGCTTCTCATCATTATTTCCAACTCCTGAGGACCAACTTTATCTAAATTAAATTGAGAAATATTATGTTTTGCTTGAATAAATAAACTCCAAGATATTTCATATCTCATAACTTACTTGGATATGGAGTTTGTTAATTTGAGGTGAAGGAATTTACCCTATTTATTTTATTTGTGTTTTAAAGATTAATATTCAACAATAGTTGGGTTTGCATTCTACATGTGTATTTCTCTTATTTGTTTTTAAAAAAACTGGAAAATATTATTAAAATATAAAATATGTGACCAAATTCAAGAGGGATAAGTACAACATAAGATACAACCAGTGTCTTGCCCCAAGGGGAGATTAAACAAACTAGTTTTCTTCTTACTAGACCAAAAAATTCGAATTTTGACAAAAACACATGGCTATGGAATGCCTTGATAATGATCATGTCCATCAACTATCAATTATCTTGATTTTACATGTGTCAATATTGGCTTGTGGTCCCGCCTGTTCATTTTTGGCACAGAAGTATAGAACCATTGTACTAATTCAAATCTTGGTTCTAATTCAAAATTAACCTGATCCAACATATTGTCCTTTGGAGTTGTATCATGAATCATTTGCCCAATGATAACTGTAGAATCCCAAAACATTAGTAACTTTCATATGCCCCATTTGTGTACCAATGAAAAACCTTGGAGCAGGGAATATGTTTCTACTTGGTTGTTTGTCATATGACTAAGGCTTGATGCAAAAATATAATCATTAATTTCCACTCCACATGGCCATTTTCATTTGACTTGGATTAATAACTCTTTATCTCACAAAGGAGGCATTGATTTGATAACCTCTCTCATATATTCTCCTAAAAACTTATAGTATACCATATTTTCCTATCACTTCTCCTAAGGTCTGACCTAGACCCCGATTCCATCTTATCCCACACCTCTATTCTCTATGAAGTCCCCGTTCAACTCCTGATCCAGGTTGCATCCCCCCCCCCCCCCCCCCCCTTGGTTGCTACTTATTTCCATATCAAGCCATCTAAGAGGAAATTAAAGTACCAACAAAGAAACAAACAAGAAAGCACCCAGGTAGAACTCTTCAAACACAATATTCACACCCTTGATTATCACTTAGCTAAACTATTAAAGAATGTTGTCACACATGTTTACCATGGATTTGGTCCTAGCACAATATTCAACTGGTCCATATATTAGGTTTTGATACATATACCAACAAATGTAGAACTATTATGGTTGGTCACACGGATGCCCAGATCAGATCCAGTTTCAGATCTGGAAATTTCCACCTCAGATCCACCTCAGCTAGTGGAGACTGCAAGGATCCATCCTTGGAACATATCCTACAGAATTGAGTACTATTATGTTCTCCTTGAATAGATAAACTCCAATATATTTCAAATCTCATAACATACTTGGAGATGGAGTTTGTTAATTTGAGGTGAATGCATTTACCCTATTTATTTTATTTGTGTTTTAAAGATTAGTATTCAAAAATAGTTGGGTTTGTGCTCTGCACGCGTATGTCTCTTCATTTTTTTACAAACACTAGAAAATTTTATTATAATATAAAAGTTGTGACCAAATTCAAGAGGGAGAAGTACAACATAAGAGACAACCAGTGTCTTTCCCCAAGGAGAGATTAAACAAATTATTTTTCTTCTTACTAGACCAAAAAATTCCAATTTTGACCAAAACACATGGCTGTGGAATGTATTGATAATTCTCATGTCCATAAGCTATCAATTACCCTGATTTTTATATGTGTTAATATTGGCTTGTATGTCTTCCTGTTCATTTTTGGCACATAGGTATAAAACCATTGCACTGATTCAAACCTTGGTTCTATATAAAAATTAATCTGAGCCAAGCTATTGCCCTTTGGATTTATCATGAATCATATGCCTGGTGATAATTGTAGAATCCTCAAACACTAGTAACTTTCATATGCCCCATTGGTGTACCAATGAAATACCTTGGAGTAGGGCATATGTTTCTGCCTGGTTGTTTGTCATATTTCTGAGGCTCCATGAAAAACTATAATCATTAATTTCAACTCCACATGGACATTTTCATTTGACTTGGATTAAGAGATCTTTATCTCAAAAAGGAGAAATTGATTTGAGCACCTCTCATCTATTCTCCTAAGAACTTATATTATAACATATTTTCATATCACTTATCCTAAGGTATTACCTAGACCCCGATTCCATCTTCTCCCACACCTCCATTCTCTTTGAAGTCCCTGTTCAACCCCTGATCCAAGTTGCACCCCCCCCCCCCCCCCCAGTTGCTACTTATTCCCATATCAAGCCATCTGAGAGGCAATTAAAGTACCAACAAAGACAGAAACAAGAAAGGGCCCAAGAGAAACTCTTTGAACACAATATTCATACTCTTGATGATCACTTAGCCAAACTATTCAAGAATGTTGTCACAAAGGTTTACCATGGACTTGGTCCCAATGCAATATTCAACTCATCCATATATTAGGCTTCGATACATATACCAACAACTGCAAGACTATTATGGTTGGTCACACAGATGTCCATATCAGATCTAGTTTCAGATCTAGCAATGTCCACCTCAGATGCACCTCAGCTAGTGGAGACTACAAGGATCCATCCTTGGAAAATATCCTATGGAACATGATGCATCCAACACACCGATTGCAACATTTCATGACATGATTCTATCATGTATAGGATTGGATTTTTTCATGTATGAGGGGAAGGGTTTTCCACTTAATCAAGAGCACCATGCTCTCACATACCCTGATGTTGGAGGTCTTAACTGTTGAAGACATATATAATGACCTTCGTCTAAGGACAACAATTTCTAATTAAATAAAATGCTAAAACTAGAATTCTATAAGGCTGGAAACTATCTAAGGGTATCAAATGCATACATCTTTACCTCTCTACATATCCATTGCAGCACCATTGATCATCATTACTTAAAGTGCTGCACATAGCCAAGGTTTTACTGCTCTGCTGAAACTAGTGACTGCATGATGCTAAAGACAACAACAATTCAACAACACAGATACAAAAAAATAACACTCTGCCTTTGCAAGAAAGGTGTTATACAACAACCTAATTCTCTATTATAATTTCAAACTTCCCCTTAGCTAGGAGCTTTTTCAAAGTATATTGAACTTGAAAATATGAAGCAACATAATCTACGACCACTACTCCCTTATGAACTATGTCTCTAAGTAAATGGTGCCATATATCTATATGCTTAGAGAAATTGTAAAGTACTAGATTCTCAAGAATCCAAAGGCCCCAACTTCTAATCATTCAACTATGATATCAACTTGCAAGCCATATGGCCACACAACTAGCACTCCAAAGATTCCAAACTCAAACACACAAAATGAATGAATGATGGAATATGTTGAGGTTGAAGAATTTTACTTTACCACTCATGTTTACTCGAAACTTTGTAACCACCTATGGTCCCTGAATAATAAAAAGTTAAAAGAAACTTTATTTCCTGAATTTGTGGAAAAATTGTGTGGAGTTAGGGAGTGTGGAACAACATGAGTTGGGAGTACTAAGACACATTGAGGCTGGAGCAGGGTGGGGCAAGATTGCTCGAATAGTGGGGGTGGAGTGGTTAGGTAACATATTAGAGTGTGTAGGGAGAAGGGAGGTTTGTAAAGAGGCATGGATCTCCCTTAGTGGTTAGAGAGCATGGTCATGAAACTTGAAAGTGCTCCCATGAGAGTATTGGGGTTACGGGACCAGACTAGGGGCAGAGCAGTTTGGGAGCCTTCTAGAACATGTTAGGAACCTGAAAGTTTAGAGTCCAAAAGAGGTATGGAGCACCTTGGGTGCCTTGGAAGTAACGGTACTGAAATCACTCCTATACAAGAGACCATAATCCCAAGGTGTGCACAAAGCCATATTTTCTAACAAGTTTCAAATGCGTAGTGGTAGCATTATCAAAGATAACACTTTGGCATGCTTGGTTCTAACCTATATGCTAATATGACATAAGATTCTTGTTGACCACTATTAGTAAATTGACGATTAGATAACATTTCTAGATTTTTAAATAATCAAAATACATCAATTCATTATTTTCTTGAACCTTTAGTTCTTCGAGAGCATGGTCATAAAAAAATTCCAATGAGAGTGCTAAGGTAGTGGGACCATACTAGGGGCAAAGAGGTTCTGGAGCATGCTGGAACATGTAGGGAGCATGGCAGTTCAGACATAAACATGGAGCACTTTGAGTGCCTTGGAAGTAATAGTCCTGAAGGCACTCCTATACAAAAGACCATGATCCCAAGTTGCACACTAATCATATTTTCTTGGAGTGTAAAATTTGTAGTGGGGATCATTCTCAAGAAGACACTTATGGTATGCCTAGTTCTAACCTATATGCTAATATGACTCACGAATCTTGTTGACCAATGTTAGCAAATTGGGGATTGGATGGAATTTCTAGATTTTTAAATAATTAAAATACATCAATTCATTATTTTCTTGAACCTTTAACAAAAGATATATTAAGTTGAGTGGCATGAAATTAATTCCATCTTCTCCTCTAGATTTTATGTTAAATTATTTGAAAACTAGAAATGGAAGGGAAGCTTCCCAATGCTTTTGGAACATGAAACATTTTTGGGAATAAAATAAGTTGACATAAATTTTTATGCCAAAAAGGGGTCTCAGAGATGAAAAACAGGAAAAAAAGAGCAGAAGACACAAGCCCTTTAAATCTCATCCCCTTTCTCTTTTTTCTCACCACATTTGTCATTATAGAGCATCAACAAGAATGTTCTTTTCCCAGGATCACTGATGTAATAGAATCTAACAAAGGCTATTAGTCTACTCTGTCTCTCTCGCTCTCTGCATTGTGAATGATGATTTATTGTTTCTGTTATTAAATGATTAGTTAAAATTCAATGCCTCTCATTTACATTGTATCTATTACCATTTCTTCTTTTGTTAAAGGTCATGGAGGTTTGTTACTGAAACCATTCTGTTGCAGAAATTTTCACTATTTCCCATTGTTTGGCTATAATGATCTTAAGCATATTGATTTTTGTATTTGTTGAGCAATATTCATAGTTACCAATATTTTAAAAACATTCTTCCATTATGTTGTTTTAATATTTCACAATATCAAACATTGCACATTGAAAATATTAAGTAGATGCGCTTAGTTTTGCAATGTCTCAGCATACATATTGGTTCACAATTGAAATATTCTGCTCACACTACCTTGGAGCCCATGAACATAATGTTTTTAATACATTGGTTGATATTTTTTTCCTGTGTAACTACTTAATGATATTGATTGAATGCAATGTGGAACTAATGCTAATTGATCATTGGAAGTAGTTATCTGTTGAGGAAAATTTAATTCTAGCATGTGCCCTAGAAAATCAACATGGTTTCATAGCCAAGTTGAAGAAAAATATCTTATATAAGTATTCTTTTACATGTAAGTTAGCACAAGAAATATTTCATTAAGAGATCTATAGAAGTAAATAAAAATTTAATTTTCCATGTATGTGATATCTTAAAGAATTTGTGAGTATGACTAGTCTTTGAGATTCCTCTTTCTAGGTTGAATGAGTTTCTTATCTGGAGAGGTGTTGTCATCTACTTTTTTCGGTGTACTCTTTGGAATTTATAGATACTTTTGTGTCTCAGAATGGAACTAGGGTTTAAAATGTGCATCAATTATTTATACTCTGTATCAATTCACTGGTCGATGATTGTTATCCTACAGTTCTTACAAATAGCTAAATTGTTTTGAAAAATTCTTCTGATATAGACAGATTTGGTGTAGAGATGCTATTTCATTTTTTATAAGTCATTGTGGCATGAAAATAGTTTAGGTTCAAATGGTTGAACTCTGTATATAAATATGATGGATAAATTATTACTCCCTTTTAAGTTATTGTCTGATTTGTTGCTGAGGTTGTACTATTTGTGTACTCAACATTACCATCAAGGATTCTGAATCAGATTGAAACTGGCTTGGACCAACCAGGCCATAGTGAGACCACACGTAGCTAAAAATAAATAGCTAAGAAACATGGAGTTATATTTGAGCCCTTAAATTTTCTTGCTAAATTTCTAAAAAATATGGGCATGGAAATATTTTTTGTTGTTTTCAAACTCCTTACAACACAAATAGTTGAATTTTAGGTATGTGTTTATAGAAACGACTATAGATTAATGTTAGACCTATCTATATAATATTCAAGGGAGATTTCAACCCATTTTTGGTATAGATTAACTTCTTGGGATTGAAGTCAGCAGGAAAGGATGGAAATTGACAGTAGAAAATAATCATAACATAAGCCACTGGCTGGAGGGAGCTATAAGCCATTGCCTCAGATTGCTTGTTGGGCCCGTGTTGTGATGTGTTCACTTAAGGTATTGCTTTTGAGATTGAATTGTGAATAGTATTCATGGAATTAAATTTTTTTTATTTGCTAAAATGGAACTCCTGACAAAGATAATAGTAAAAAAATTGAACAAATCCATCTTTGAATGCATGCCTAGCCATGATATATGTCACCCTATCATTCTTAAAGATCCACAAGGAACATTTTCATGCTAGCAGTCCAATGCATTTTCTTCAGTAACCATCTAGTGTTTTTTCTGCTACAAATTTCTTGATGTGCCTATATCCATGACAATATTTCAATCCATCAAAAATTACATTTCAGCTGCCTAGAAGAATAGAAAAGGGATTAGAACTTGTAGTAAAAAATGTTACCATGCTATCATAAATATTTAATTCACTATTGAATAAGTTTCTTCATTTATCATGGCCCTCTCAATTCCATGCAAATAAAATCGGGTACCTCATATGTTGTATGAAGCCTTCCAAATGTGGGCAAATAGTAAATATTTCTAGTGAAGTGGTTTAGAAATCAATTTTCTTCAAGCTTATTTTTGGTCAAGGGTTTTCACTCTAATATGCAATGGGAAGGAAGAAATATGTGCCTGCTCTTTATGCAATTTTCTCCATCCCAAAAACTTCTTTTTAGATTTTCATTTCCATGACAAGTTGAAGTGAATATCTCCATAAGTGATTTCTATAGTTTTTTTTTTTTTTAATTGTGATGAATAAATGATTGACTGTGTTCATTCTTGGTATTTCTAAATTTTATTTCTCTTGAAACGCAAATTTCATTAACCCTTCTCAGTGCAGAGTCTTCATTATAATCATGAACATACAACTTTATGATTTTAGACATAAACATTATTACTTCAAGATGAATATTAGCTAGTCAATCTTTCACATCATCAACCTTCTTAGGCCACAAAGGCGGTATTATTATTTTGTTTGGAGGCTCACAACCGTACACTTCTTGGAGGTGTTTAATGCTCGGATTTTCATCTATTCACTTTGGAATGATATATCCAATTTTGGTTCCAGGTGGAGGTATCTCATTAAACCTTCTCTTATATCCATTTCTAAATATGTAAGGTTGTTTTTTTTATCAAGAAAACACTCTTAAACCCAATCCCTGAACATATAGAAGGGTATAACACATATCATCTCAATAGCCATGGAAAAAGCTCTCAAACCCAATCTATGCCTATTTTGGAAATATAAAACTAATTTGATCAACAATCAAGGCTAAAAAAAGTTCTCAATCACCACAATTTTATTTTGTTTTCATAACATACTTTAGCTATACAACTATGACCCAAATATTTCATAGTAAATGTATGCAAATTTAGAAATGTATAGTGAAGTTTATATAAATAATCAAGACTATAAAGCACTCCCCCTCATCCCAATTCTATTTTATTTTGTATATATTTCATCTAAACAACCATGACCGAAAGCTCTTAAACCCAAAATACACAAATTGAAAAAAAAATGAAAAATACATTACAAATTTTATCTAAATAGCCAGGGCTAGGAAGATATCCCAATCACATGAGTTCTAGTATATTCTCATTAAATATTTCATATAAATGGTCATAGCCCAAAGTTGTTAAAGAAAAACTTCAAAATTGAGAGATGCACTACAAATTCTATCTAAACAGTTGGTTCTAGAAAAAAGTTCCCAATTTCCCCCATTGCATCCTATTTTCAAAAAATATTTCATCTAAACACCATGACCAAAGCTCCTAAACCCAAATTTCGTAAATTTAAAAACACACACCAAATTCTATCTAAAAATACAGGGCTACAAAAAGCTCCCAATCACCACAATTCTATTATGTTTTTATACCATATTTAATCTAAACAACCATGATCCAAAACAGTTAAAGCCAAACCCTTCAAATTTAGATACCTAGTGCAAATTTTATCTTAACAGTCAGGGCTAGAAAAAGCTCCCAATCACCCCAATTCATATTGTTTTCATAAAATGTTGAATATGAGCAACCATTCCTCAAAGTTTTAAAACTCAATCTCTACAAATTTAGAAATATATATTATGTTTTATCTAAACAATAGATAGTCAAGGATTCAAAAACTTACCTATCAACCAAATTTCCTTTTGTTTTATGAGTACCGTTTTTAAGAAATGAATATATTTCTTGATAATGTGGCTTCCTTGTCTTTTCCCCTTCTTGGTAGATCGTCCAATGCTGCAGAGAGATTCTATGTTGCGGTTGGTGAATCCAAATTCATTTTTAAATACCGGAAAAGTAGCAGAGGCACCCACACTTGTGACATCTCAGGTTGTAATCACAAAAGGGTTTAAAATGTGCATAAATTCTTTCTAGTCTGTATCGATCCACTGGTTGGTGATATTTATCCCACGGTTCTTACAAATCAGTAAAATGTGTTTGAAAATTCCCATTTCATGTGGCTTAGCATCAACTTCTAAATTATGGGCATAATAGACATGTTGTAAGATGGTTTGTTTTCTGTAGGAATAGATCATGAATAGAGGAGAATCAACAAAGTATTAAACATATTATCACCCATGCCTTTGGCTTCGTCTTCCTTGGAGTCTTGAACATACAACCTCTTGAGTGCCTCTTTGCGCTTGTCTAGAAGAGTTTTGAAGTGACAAATTCCTTTTGTAAAATGAGTTCGCCATGATTGGAGGCATGGGGAATCCAATTTCTTGAGTTAATCTGACAAATTCCTTCTGTAAAATGAAATCACTGTGATTGGAGGCACTGGGAATCCAATTTCTTGAGTTCAACCAAGTGTATCAAATCATACCTATGATAGCATGGGTTCTCCCTTCCTCCTCCTTCCTTAGACAAACGGTCAACACGGGGGAAATAGATGAGGGAAATGAAAAATTTTGATATTTGAAAAACATAAATCCCATGAATTGTACTAGTTGTACTCAAAAGCTAAGGAGAAGGGGTTTTGAGAGATATTAGTGAACATAAACCCTACAAGGATTTTTCCTGAAGGAAATTTTTTTTCCTACTAACCTTTTAATCATGGTGGTGTAAAACTTTGCATTAAGTAATGGGTTATAATGGGGTTGGAAAAGATGAGAGCTCAAAGGACTAAATTACCATGAAGGACAAAAAAGCTAAAGAGAAAGTTGAATAATATTTGAGGAAGTAGAGATAACCAATGAGTGGTGGCTTAACTTGATGTGAGAAAATGAAGAAGGAAATGAGGAGTTGCAGAAGGAGATTAACAAGGAAGAGAGTAGTGAAGTGAGGATGAGAGAGTTGGAGATTTTCAATGGGAAAGGTGGGTTGGCGAGTGGGTGGTTGTGAAACAAAGGGTTGATGATAAAATATAGCTCAATAAAGAGTAGTAGTTGAGGAACCTCAATGAGGTCTAATAAACACACTGGAGTGGGGTCACGAGAGATATGTGATTACAAAGTAGCAGGTTGGATGCAATGTAGGATGATATTAAGAATGAGAAAGAATCAAATGAACTAATGGGAAACAATATCCTAAGGCCCACAGAGGATGAGAGCCTATTAGTGGGCAAGGTACTAGATAATAGAAAATGTGGCCTTATACCAACCCCGCCCCTTATTCTTCTTAAATACAATTAGGTAACACTACACTAGCATGTTAATATGGTTCAAGTCCACCTCGTAGTCAACTTAATGATGGAGGAACAATAACAATTAGAGGAAGTAGTCTTAACAATAGTGCAAGTTTGAATATTAAGAGTAGCACACTTGGGATTTTTAGTTATTTAGAGAAAAAAAACAAGAGTTTCATGAATTTTAGTACCTATTATGCTTTGAATTATAACCTAGGAGCATGTAAGAGAAATAATATTAGAGTGATGTACTATTGAAAAAATTTAGCCATATGGAAACTCTTTGGAAAAAAAAGCATAATGATCCACATACCTTGATATAAAAAAACCTTTAAAATGTCACTTTTTAAATCTATTATGTAGTTACCTAATGTAATTCGGGTAGATATCATAATTACTTATGTAAGTAATCATGCGATCATATTTTTCAGTCTCTTAAAGGAACTCTTTCTAGACATGCACCCCATCAAGCATAAATCATCATAACATATATGTTTGAAGTAATATAAATCATCCTATGAATATCCTCAAAATAATTCTCACCCATAGCCTTGGTGATGGTGTAATCCTCGCATCAAATTGCTATGAACTTCTTCTGAGAGTTTGTAAATTTCTATTTATGCAAGTCCAACCATAACTGGTCACCAGCCTGAAACTTATGTGGAACCGAATGGATTGTGTGTCTACTTGTATTTTGATTTCACAACTTTATATAAAATATCCTGAACTCATTATTGAATTTGTTAGATACATTCCTCAAAATTGGTTTCGTTGCTTACCTCGTTCCAAGTATGGGAGGTATCTTCATGTGTTATTCCATGAATATAGCTACATCAATTTGTGTCATTTTTTGGGACCCCAAGCACACCGGAAAAGGCTTGTGGGAAATAGAAATATGAAGCTTATGTCAAATTTCTGTTGAAAATCTGGAAGGCTTTCAACATGTGTATGTGGATCCTCATAATTGTATACTCTAAGAGCATATACAATAATCATATCGAGTACTTTTTATTTATCAATATAGGGATGGAATCCAGTGGTGTAATATCCCAAAAGGGAGAATGCAGTAATACTCAAACACAATATGAGAACTGCAGCAAGATAAATAATAAATCTAAATACAACAACATAATATACAAATAATTTGAGCCATTTTATTATATAGGAGGTGAATAGCAAGCACAATAGTGCTAAAAAGGGAATTCACTCAATCCACAAGATGGCTGAAATACACTAAAGAAACCAAGCACTGGAGATGTTGTGCTGCCACTATTGTTGCTGCTGGAAACTGCTGCTACTGAGGAGTAGAATCATGTGTGGAAGGCTATTAGCATGGTCAGAATGATCCACGTTTTTAACCATGGATTCTACTCAAAAAACCCAGGCAAACCCAAAAATGGTTTGACTATATTTTAACTTTGGATTTTCGGCCCTTTTTGGCTTGTACACTGCACCCCTGCTGACATAAACTACGTTGTCAAGGATGGAGGCTCTCTAGCTTGCTGAAAAATATGGATATGAAGCTCAATAATGATGGAAATTATGCATACAATGTGAAGGAATGGTCCTTCACTGGATTACTAGCTGGAATGCTAGCAACTTCCCTTCTCCCTTGGATCTACAAGAATGGACTGCGCAATTCCTGATGGAAATGTTGTTGTTGGGAGATGAATAATAAATGGCCTGATTCCAGATCCGATATGAAGCTTTGGGAATGCTGATATTTAAGCCCAAGGTGATAGGAATAAACCTTCACCAGTTCTCCAGTTGAAATACTGAAGACAACCTCCACCTTCCAAACTGATCTTTAGAAATCTGCAATTTCTGAATATGAATGTCCTGCAGAAAGTAGGAAAATATATGTGGCACCAATGCCTTATGTAGAATGAAATACAATACTCTTTCTAGAGCTACTAAAAGAAAGATGTGGGATTCCCGACCAGGAACACCCTGTGCTAAACAACACTTGCAATCTCTGCTAAATAGCCCAAGAAAGCAATGGAATGTCACATGAAAATTCCAGATCTAAAAAGATCCACAACATCAATAATCAAAAGCATGCCGTCATCCTTGCCTTCATCTTCTTTATATAATTTTTGAGCCTTCCCATGCCTTGGCCCTCATCTAAACTGCGTTGTGCATGTGGACAAGATCCAACTGCGTTGTTTGACCAAGTCATCCATCATGTCTAGGTGCAATGTACACCCTCTCCATCATGCGTGCATTAATTGCACAACTTCCTCCATATTCTTATCATGAATGCTCCATGATCTTCTGTTTGACATCTTCAAGATCTTAGTTGACTGTATCAACCTCCATGATCTATCTCAATTAATGAGACATGATCTCCAATTTCATTCACATTAATAGTTTCTCAACTACCTCATTATGTATATCTAGGCTTAATTAATTCAAATTCACACACAAAAAGTGGATATTTATTCATATTGAGGATTATGGGTCCCTCCACCATTTTATTTACTTAATTCATTAATAAAGTTAAGAACTCTAATATTCTAAATATCAAGTGAAAATTTGGGAATATTACAGTCCTCCCCGGAAAAATGTTGTTTGTCTTCAAGCAACTGAAAAAGTGGATGCTACATCAAACATCCTCCCTCCAAATGGCATCATCATGTGGAAGGCCTTCCCATCCGTCACAATGTGTTACGTATGTCCAGCACCAAAGCTGACTCTCTAGAATGTCTAGAATGGCTTCCAACTGAAAAGTTAGATACCCTCCCTCATCTATGAATCTCCAAGTGGCAACCATATGATGACCAAAGTTCTCCTCTATACATGAGATACATAAGATAAAATGGTTCATTCCCAAAGTGGAAAGTCTCAACTCATGAACTATCTCTCCAACCCATGATACATAGAGTAGTTTACATAAATCAATGCCCTCATCATTAGCCATGTTAGCCATGTAGGAATCAAACATCACATAATCATAGTGAAAAAAAAGAAGTAGAGACATATGGGAAAACATGAACAATGTCAAACCATATTCTCCTAATAACAACCAATGCAGTAAAGCCTTCTGCTGCCATGCTAGATCATCATGAAAACAAGTAAGAGAGCCATACTCTCTCAAAAGAAGCCACCTCAACAATTCTTCTTGTTGCCATGCCAAATCATCAATGAGAATATGAGAGCCATACTCTCTCAAAAGTAACCATCTCAATAATGCCTCTTGCTACCATACCACATCATCATTGTACCAAATGTAGTGACCATATTCTCTCAAGAGAATCCACCTTAATAAGGCATCTTGCTGCCCCATCACATCATCATTATACCAGGTACAATGACCAAAACCACCCAACTGAAGCCAACATTGTAAGGCCTCTTGTTTTCATCCTTTATCAATTTCATGCAATGTATGGGAAGAATTCAGCCCATACTCTCCCAATAGTAGCCAAAGCAACAAGGATTCCTGCTGCCTTCTTGCATTATCATGATGCAAGTCATGGAGCAACAATAAAGAAATGGACATGTGAGATGTCTCATCAACATAATACAGGCAAGCTCCTCTATGCAACATCATGTGAGAGTGATACCTTCTCCCAAACCCAAGTACATAGATGAACATGAGATACATCCCAAACATAAAATACTTGTAGATATATGAGACATACCCCAAACAAGAGTAAATCCATGGACATAAGATTTAACCTGTGATGTCTAAACTCTCTTCTTAACAAACAAAGTAAACGTGCCTTCTTCTTATGCATTCTATCATTGAGACATAAGGCATGAGACAAGAAAACATGAACCTTTGGGTAGTAACCATACTCACCCAAGAGCAACCAACGCAACCATGCTTCTTGTTGGTCTGTATCATAGATCTGCAAGTGGTTTGGAAACCCCTTCCTCCAAATCATCAGCCATCCATCCCAATGTGGATGATGGATCTCATTCTGAAAATACTTGGTATCCTTCCATTGTAGGACACTGACCTCCTCAAAGTGATGAAGATCTTTGCACTCCATGAAATTTTGAAGTGCACCTCCAATGAGATCTCTTAATGAGACCTTCTTCTCATCCATGGCCTTCCAAAACCAATGAGGTTCTGGATCTACTGTAGGTAGAAGTCTCTCTTTGAGTTGTGAGATGCTCATTGAGAAAGTGTCATCAAGAAAGGAGAAAATATTTCTCATATCTAGATGTCTACCATTCATCATCTTGTCCTCCATTGCTTCATGAGTGAAGCTACCTTTAGAATCCTCCAAGAATAATGGGGCCTCTTCATTATCATTGCTACTAAGTGACAACATTGTAGATCTGCAAGGTAATACATCTACTGTCTCAAAGCAAGGTACAATACTGATCTCATAACTAGTCATTGTACATAGGATCATGCTCATCCCTTCTTATGAAACTCTATACTTCAACTCAAGAGGTTGAATGTAGTCCATCCATGAAAAAATGGGATATCTTTTCATCTCCTCCTTGATTAGATCAAGGGTCCTCTGCGCTGTGATAGTTTGCTGCTTCAAATCAGCACTTTTTTCTAACCCTTGGTTATGCATTGGCCCTGATGGCATGTCCCAAAAAGTTTCAATAAGATCTACTGAAACAATAGGTGATGAATGTGCATGCATAACTTGGATCAACTGATATGTGGGAACCTCTTGACAGAACACAAGAGTTCCCCCAACCAGGATAATAGTGTCTCCAACTGCTAGTAAGAGAGATGGATACTCTTCCTCCAATGTACTAGCGCTGGAAGCTTCCTCCTCTTCCTCATGCATCTCTTGAATCATGCATGGGACTCTATGTGTCAAGAGCTCAAGATTACCTTGCAAATATGCAAGTATCTCTTCTCCGGATGTAAGTACTTTTGCAGCTGGTGGTGAAAGTAGTGACCTCTTGTCCAAAGTGACAATATTGACATTATCCTTTGTTTCCTTAGGAAATGTCTCTTTGTGGCTCCTCTTTGTCTTCTTCACATCAAACTTCCTCCTCAATTTGTGAAAGAAATCTGAATATTGAGTCACCTTTGCATGCTCCAAATGACCAAACCACCAATCATTAGCTTCATCTAAAAGATGAAGTGTGCAATTTGAACAGCCTCTTCCTCAGCTACAGGATGTAGCCTAAAAAATGCATCTAACTCCCTCCTCCAAGCCTTAACAGTGCTTGAGGAAGATCCATCAAATGTAGGCAAATAGAATCTATTATGCCTCTTTCTTCTATTGCTGCTATAGGATCCTCTTCCTTCTTTAATTTTGAAGAATTTTTGGAGAGTTAGCTTCTCCTTGAATGCTCTAGACTATGCTTTGTACTCTTCAAGATATAGACTGAGAGTCTCATGAGTCTCAGGTTCATTTCCTTCTTCATTTCTATACCTCTCACCTTCTTCAGAAAAAGTGAGTATAGTAGATCTATGAGGAGATCTAGGATTCTCTGGTATTCTTCTTCTTTGCTGATAGGAAGTGCTCAGACCTTTCTCATCAAATCTTCTTCTTGGATCTTCTTCTTGCCCTTCCTTCTTCATTTGATTGACCTCCTTGGATAGATCATGCATGGATCTAAAGAAAGGTGTGGTAGATTTATCATCCTCCATGATAGATCTCATCTATCTGCTTCTTCTTTTGATGCAAAAGATGAAGTGTCTACAAGCTGAGCCAAAGATCATGCTCTGATACCACTGTAATATCCCAAATGGGAGAATGCAGCAATACTTAAACACAATCTAAGGACTGCAACTAAGTAAATAAGAAATCTTAAGAAAACAATAAAAATAAAGAGAAGCTGAGCCATTTTATTATATAGGAGGCAAATAAAAAGTATAACAGTGCTAAAAAAGGAATGCACTCAAGCCACAAGATGGCTGAAATACACTAAAGAAACCAAGCACTGGAAATGTTGTGCTGCTCTGCTGTTGCTACTGGAAACTGCTGCTACTAAGGAGAAGAACCATGTGCAGAAGGCTATTAGTGTGCTCAGAATGATCTGTGCCTTTAACCATGGATTCTACTAAAAAAACCCAGAAAAATCCAGAATTGGTTTGGCCAGATTTTAACTTTGGATTTTCGGCCCTTTTTGGGTTGTACACTACACCCCTGCTGACATAAAATGCGCTGTCAAGGATGGAGGCTCTCTAGCCTGTTGCAAAATATGGATATGAAGCTCAAGACTGATGGAAATGATGCATAAAATGTGAAGGAATGGTCCTTCACTGGATTACTAGCTAAAATGCTAGCAACTTCCCTTCTCCCTTGGATCTACAAGAATGGACTATGCAATTCTTGATGGAAATGCTGCTGCTGGGAGATGAATAATAAATGGCCTGATGCGAGATCTGATATGAATATCTAGGAATGTTGATCTTTAAGCCCAAGGTGATAGGAATAAACCTTCACTAGTACTCCAGCTGAAATACTGAAGACAACGTCCACCTTCCAAGCTGATCTTCAAAAATCTGTAATTTCTGAATATGAATGTTCTGTAGAAAGTAGGAAAATAAATGTGGCACCAATGCCTTATGTAGAATTAAATATAATACTCTTTCCAAAGCTACTCAAAGAAAGAGGTGGGATTCCCAACCAAGAACACCCTGTGCTAAACAGCACTTGCAATCTCTACTAAACAACCCAAGAAAGAAATGGAATGTCACATGACATTTCCAGATCTAAAAATATCCACAACATCAATATTCAAAAGCATGCCCTCATCCGTGCCTTCATCTTCTTTATATAATGTTTGAGCCTTCCCATGCCTTGGCCCTCATCTAGACTGCATTGTGCATGTGGACAAGATCCAACTATGTTGTTTGACCAAGTCATCCATCATGTCTAGGTGTAATGTATACCCTCTCCATCATGTGTGCATTAATTGCACAACTTTCTCCATATTCTTATCATGAATGCTCCATGATCTTCTGTTTGACATCTTCAAGATCTTAGTTGACTGTATCAACCTCCATGATCTATCTCAATTAATGAGACATGATCTCCAATTTCATTCACATTAGTAGTTGCTCAACTACCTCATTATGTAGATCTAGGCTTAATTAATCCACATTCACACACAAAAAGTGGATATTTATTCATATTGAGGATTATGGGTCCCTCCACCCTTTTATTTACTTACTTAATTAAGAAAGTTAAGAACTCTAATATTCTAAATATCAGGTGAAAATTTGGGAATATTACAAGTGGATTTGGTGAAGATTGATGTCCATCATGGACCAATGGTTAAACCAAAAAATACTAAGGAACCTACTATCCCTATCAAGAAATATGGTCTTTTGCAACCCAAAATGAACCAAAATTTGCTAGAAGAAGATATTATGAGTGGATTTTGTTTCAACAATATTCTTATAGGCTGCCAAAATTCCAGTCCAAAGGAAGTGATCAACAACAACAAAAAACACATTTGTTACCATACTTGGTTGAAGGAAAAAAATATCTAGAGTTGGAAAATGCCTACTGTTGAAAAATGTAGCAAGAAAATCTCAATTTGTCTTTGCCTTGGTCAAATTGAGAAAAATCGAATTTCCACATCAACAAACAACTTGGAGGTAGTTAACTGAGGTGACATGACTCTTGTCACTAATTTAGCTTAGTAAATTCGAGTTAGGGGAGTTGAAGTTCAGTTAAGCATGTGTGATTTATAATTTGTAGCAATCAAGGCGAGTTATTTCAAGTTCATTTCAGACTTCAGTTAAACTAGTTCTAACTATTGGAGGAACTAGTGGAAGGTCAGTTGTGTAGTGGGAGATCAGTATAACTCAGTGATCATCTAGTTAACTGATCAATCAACCCAAAATAGCTCGTGCATTTAGAGAAATATAGTTTCCCATATCCAAGTGGAGATTCAAAGGCACTGCACAATTAATTATATTATAGATTGAGTGTACATGAATTGTATTGGTCAAGTGATCAACCCTAAGAAAATGGGTAAAAATTTTGGCGGAATTTCCTAAATAATAGGGGCCTAATTCCTCAGGACTTGCACAAGGAAATAGGGGCTCAAGAAGAGGCAAAAACTGACTAAGTTTGGGCTACATCTTCTCAGTGAGCATAAATATAGTTTATTCACTTGCAAGTTGTGCTCAGAGCGAGCAAGAAATTGTAATACATCTTTATTCATCTGATTTAATGCAAGAATGCATAAGGTGTTTTTAGCAGTTTATTGCCCCTGGAAAAATACTATCTGCATGTGTGTTATTTCTCATTGCATGTTTGTGATTGATTTTCTAAATTATGAATTGAATTTTGTAGAGCAGTAGAGTAGGATTATGTCGTGTGATTTAGATTATAATTTCATGAGAAGTTACAATTCTACATTATAATTTTTAGATGGTGTCATAGAAACATTCACATTAGAATAATAATTTAGAAGTTGTTTCAATCACACATCTTTGGGGAGCACAATGTGATAGGAGATGCTCTATCCAGATAAGGGTTACTGGTAGTAGGGGGTAAAACTATGTGAAGAATACAAGGATGAAGTAATCCCTGTTTCTAAATGTAATGTTTAATGTCATGTGTAGTAACAATAAAAATTTATGGTTGTTGATCAGAGTAGCTTTTCCTTGTAGCTTCTAAAGATGGTGGAAAGCCTGGGAGGCTCTGATGTGTAGTGCCAGATAATTTATTGTCATGAAAAGTATGTCTCTAAATGGTAAGAGGTGCGACTTTTTGTGATTTTCAAGAAAAGAGTTGTATTTGTTTTAAACCTCTGGTAGTGCAAGTGCACATGAGAAGTGTATTTTTTTTTCTAGTTAAAATGAAATGGAAATTTTTCCCTTGGAAAAAAAATATACTTTCATGCATGGAATAAAGGAATTTTTTCTTTTTTTTTATAATACCAACTTTGCGCTGAGAAAGAAGAAAGAGAAAAAGGACTACAGCTCAAACCTCCTAGAAAAAGCGCATACAAACGACTTGTGGAAATATGAGAAAGAACAAGGGAACCATTCATGCGCCAAAATATAGGTTCAAGAGCACCCACTATCATTGATAGGTTTTGTTTCATTAGCAATGCCGATAAAAAACCTTCTCGTTAGAGGGTCCCAGAAGTCTAACTCTACTCTTCTCTTTTTCACTGATGCCCTAAATGAAAATGGAAGGAGACTACCCCTCTAGCAGTTGGATAAAATCTCTACATGTAACCATGGTTTCACAAGTAAAACCCTTTCTTCCATGAACAACACCAAAAATTTAATAGTTCATGATGATTCTAGAGAGCCCTTACACTGATTGTTCATAACATGATATTAATGAATTTCGTACGATTACCAAATTACCACGAGTATAACTGGGGTTTCCCCACCAGAGCCCCGGATTGAATCCTTTCACAAAACCCCTACCTGCTTCAATCACAATGCTACTAACCGAAATAAAAACCTTGAAATGTGTCAAACGTGAAAGCAACCCGACAAGAAGGGAAGATATAACAGAGAAAATTCATAGATCTAACTTCCTTATATTTTCAAACTTGATGCATGCTTCATTTTAAGCAACTGAAAAAATTGACATGAAGTGGAATCTTAAGCAGGAAATAAGATATGGAGAGGAGGAATGGAATTTTTCAATGATTCCCAGAAATATAGATGAAGAATTGAATTCGCTCCTCCTTTTATTTTTTTCTCTAGGATTTTCTCCTTGTTTTTGTCTTCAGGAAAAATGTAGATGCAGGTAGGGAGGGAACCCTTGCTCTCTCTGGGGGGAAAAGGTAGATGTTAGTGTTTTATTTTTGTTAAAACAATCTCAGTCTTTGTCTCTCATTCTATGGAGTGACTGGGATATTTAGTGTATAATTTTTACTATTATATCACCATATTTTATGGAAAGTTATTTGAAAATGGTCATTTTTAAGTAATTTATTTTTGTTGTACCGTATAAGAAAAATAGAGTGAGAGCTAATTCATTAATGTTATTCAATGAAAAATATATTATTTGAAATCATTTATTGGTAGGCCATTAAGGGGTGGACTTTCACTATTGCAAGATACTTTTTTTATTGCTTAGTTAACTTATTTCCTTGTGTATAAGGATAACAAGTTTTTAGTCAATCAGGAACAATTTTAAATATTATTCTATTACGAAATTCAATTCTTTATTGCCAAAATATGTTCTCCTCAAGGTTTCAATATGGTTATTCTTAATGTCAATTCAATTTATCTATTTAAAATTAAAAACCCACACTATCACCAATTTCAATTCTTTATTGCCAAAACATGTTATGGAAGAGGTTTCAATATGGTTATTCGTAATGTCAATTCAATTTATCTATTTTAAATACAACCCACAGTATCCAAATTTAAATGGAGCTTGAGGTATAGTTTTTATAAATAGAAAAATATATATATATATATATATTTCAATTTCATATCTATGAAGCATTATAAAGGGATCAAAAATAAATTAGGATCTCAATTAGGTTTAGTTTGGGCATGGGGGCTACACTGTGGGAGGAATACCATAGGATGTGGGCTCATATTGGGGGATATATAATGATGAAAAAATTACATAATATATTTGGGGATACATAGGGGGTAAAGGGTTTTTATATTGGAATGTATAAAAAATTGAGCTCAAAGTTAATGAAAAAATATAAAAAAGTTAATGAAAAAATGGATACCTACAATATATAGTGAAAGCAGGGGATTTTAAATTGGGAAGGTGTATTGGGTCTATATTGGTAGGGGGTTAAATAATGCGATTTTTAGAGGTATTTTCCAATATGTACGCAAATTAAGGGTATTGTTTAATATGTTATGATCACACGTGATATGTTAGAGGTTCATTGAGTGAAGCACCCGTGAGTTTGGGTGGTTAAGAGGAGTTGTTATCCTCATTGTCTAAGGTATTAATTGTGATGTTTTTATTCCTTATGTAGGGTTTGAATTATCTTTTGGATTTCCAACTCAACCTTTTGAATTCCTCCATTCTACCATGACTTGTTTCCAATCTGTTTTGCATTCAAATCATTTTTATTTTATTATTCATTTTATGTTAAGAAAAGTATGGATTGTGTTGGTTACATCTTGGTTCTATGGAAGATGGTCTTATGGGTGTATTTATTATATGGTGAGCAATAGAATATATGTGATGTGTATGGAAATAATTTTGTTTCTTACACTTAGTATGTTGAACTATGTTTCGTTTTTCTTAGGTGTTGTAACAATGTATTTAGACACCGCCTCTATTTTAGAATACGATTTTTATAATATAAAAAATCCCTCGATTCTCCAACATGGTATTAAAACTAATGGTTTGAGATATATCATGTTCCCTGCAATTATTATGCGAGTTTTAGATGCTCTTAAAAAGTCAGATTTGTTTAGTGGACTGGTTCAAGGTTTCTAATTGCAAACTAAATCTAGGATCAAATCAGTGGGTCAACATTATGAGTTTCAAGATACATATTATAATTTTTCATGTACACAATTATAGAATTTGGGTACAAATATATGGGAACATTGTTGAAGAGTGAAGAGCCATAGGAATTTACAATAAAAGTGGTTCTTATCCAAGGGATAGCTTGTAAAAATTTTTCATCAACAAGAAGAATGATAAGGCTCTAGGATTCATAACAAACTCCATCTCAGGGTGGATTCAATGTCATATAATCCATATCAACTACTTATATAATCTATACTCTTTAGTGTATCAAAGAGCTATAAATTGATTCTTATTTTACCCTAAGACCCTATAAACCCTATATTCTCCTTGCAAACCTTAGCCTTTATAATAAAAGCAATAAAGTTCCTACAAAATTTACAACGCAATGAATTTGAGAATTCCACCAATTCAGTGACACTCCAAACAATTTTTTAGAAAATGAAATGCCTATCTCAAAAGACTCCATGTGTGGAGTTGATCACCATAGTTTCACTCTCTAGCAAATATTTTTTTTGTGGACTCGCCAATATAATTTATTTCGATTCCTCTCCAGAGATTTATCTTAAGGCATTGATTATGTTGAGCTATATCTTACAAAATATTTTTAGTGGCCCCATGGTTCCATGACACACACCTACAACATCTCATCCATATAGGTCATAAAGTAAATGGGTTAGTCCTTCTAATATTACATTAACACTCTCACCTAGTCACTTAGCGCACCATATACCAAAATGTCTTCCCTCAATGTGCAAGTTGGCCTTTATTTTGAGAAGATTAGGAGTTGACAGGTAAGCATGACGAGGGTGTCATTTTCTCAAGATGAGTCTCTCATAAGGATAAGAAATTTAATGAGAAATAAAATCACAATATTTACCACTCACTTCTTACCATTCCCACACCATTAAAAAAACCCTAAAAATTTCATTCTTAAAATATCTTGTGTAGTTTCCTATTTTCATTCAAGTATAATCTCGCAATTACTTATGTCATTAATGGTATGATAATTTTTTTATTATCTTAAAGGAATTGTTTCTAGACATGCACCCCATTAAAAATAAATCATCGAGTCAAAATGAATGGAAATGAATGAATAATATTGCGTGTCAGGCACGCTAAGGGGGGAGTGACAAGGCATGATAGAGAATACTAGTGCATGTCAAGAAGTGTCAACGTGTGGTAACATGTGCTAGATAGACCCCAATTCATTCCAATGCATGCCAACCATGCCAATACATGCCATGTGTTAAGGCATGATAAGATGTGCCAGGTGTTAGGGTATGCGAACGCGTGTCAAGGAGTGTCAGGAGACAAAAGGGAACACCAAGTTAAAATGAAAATAAATGAACATATATGAGGGTTAATAATTCAAGGCCTTACATTTTCAAGAGGGGCATTCTAGGCATACCAACACTAGTGCCAATACATGCAAGGGCCAAGTGCAAGTGCGTCTTAAGTGCCAAATCATCCCTATATTACTTCTCTCTTAATTGTGAATAATTTATTTCAAATAAATTTTATCTTAAACCATGCCAAGGCATTCTAGGGCATCCAAACACATGCTAATAATTGTCAAGTGCCACCAATAGCCAACATGTGTTAGGGAGTTATAGGTCATGCTATGGAGTTCCAAGTTTGCTAAGGAGGGAGTGACAATCTATGCTAGATAGTTTGAAGGCATGCTAGAGTGTTAGGGAAGCATACTAAGATGTGCCAAGTGCCAATGTGTGTTGAGTATTAGCAAGTTCTAGGGAAACACAAGGGAGCACTTTGTCAAAATGAATGGAAATGAATGAATAAGAGTGTGTGACAGGGAGTGTCATCGAGTTCCAAGTGTGCTAAGGAGGGAGTGACAAGGTATGGTAGGAAACCTAAGTCATGCTAGTGTGCCAGAGTGGCATGAGACCAAGATGTGATAGGTTCCAGGGTGTGCCAACACATGCTAGGAAGTGTTAGGGATTCCTAGGGACACACAAGGGAGAATTAAGTGAAAATAATACATGCAAATGAATGATTAAGAGATTGTGAGAGGAAGTTTCAGTGAGTTCCATGTGTGCTAAGGAGGGAGTGACAAGGTATGGTAGGCAGTGCTAAGGCATTCTAGAGGCCATGGAAACATGCCAAGATGTGTCAGGTACTAGGGTGTGCCAATGCATGTCAGGGAGTGTTATGGAGTTCTAGGGAAAAACAAGGGAGAAGTACTTGTTTCAAATGCATGGAAATGAATGAATAAGAGTGTGTTACAGGGATTCTTAGCAATTTATAGGTGTGCTATGGAGGAAGTGACAAGGTATGTTAGGTAGTGACAAGGAATGCTAGAGTGGCAGGGCGAAATGCCAATATGTGCCAAGGAGTTTTAGGAAGTGCCGCATAAACAAAAGGTAGAAATATTTCAAAATGCATGGAAATGAATGAATAAGATTGCGTGATAGGGAGTGCCAGTGAGTTCCAAGTGTGCTAAGGAGGGAGCGACAAGGTTATATGCTAGGAAATTCCAAGGCATGCTAGAGTTCCAGGACATGCCAGGGAATGGTAGGGTGTGTTAGGGAGTTTCAAATCATGACACGGAATCTAGGGGATTCTAACACGTGCCACATAATGCCAAGGGATTGTTAGAATTTCTAGGTGTTATGGCATGTCAAGATGTAAACTATGTTTCTTAGTTGTTGTATGTCCATGGTTGGACATGAGCCTTGACTTGGTAACCTGTTAAGTGGTATGAGTAAATATTGGATATGAGTATCCTAATATGAGTTATAATCCAGTCTTAGGTGAACAAGTAATAGTCTAGTTTTATAAAATTAAACTTGGTCAAGTTGTTGTAGTCAAGGTAGGACTTGGTTCGGTTCTCGAGTCTAAAATAAAATAAGGGTAGTTATGAGGACATGATATTTAAGGAGTTCCAGGGCATGTCAATGAATGAAAATGTGTGCTAATTCATTCTAGATAGTGTCAATGCATGCTAAGGAGTGTTGGGGAGTGTCACGGCATAACAAGGGAGAACTAGTTAAAAGTGCATGGAAATGAACGAATAAGAGTGTCTATCAGGGAGTGTGAGTAAATTCCATGTGTCCCATGGATGAAGTGTTTTGGGAAAATTTCATAATAGGACTTGTAGGAGGAAATTCTACAATTGTGATAAGGGGATGGACAATGCAGTTTTAGACAAAGGGAGACTCTGGGCTAGACAGAACACTATTTTTTCAATGAATTCATTGGGTTCCCAAGTCATAAAAAAGTAAGGATATATATGAGGGCATGAAACCTAGGGAGTGCCAAGGTGTGCAGGGAATCATATGAAGTGATAACACATGCTATAAAGTTCCAAGGCATGTTAGGCATTCTATGATGTGCTAGGTTCTAGGGTGTGGCGCCAACGCATGCTAGGGAGTCCCAGGGAAACAAAAGGGAGGACTAGTTTCAATTGCATGGAAATGAATGAATAAGAGTGTGTGATAGGGAGTCTTAGAAAGTTTTAGGTGTGGTAGGGAGGGAGTGAAAAGGTATGTTAGGTAGTTCCAAGGCATGATAGAATGCTAGGAAATCATTCCAAGATGTGCCAAGTTCTAGGGTGTGCCAATGTGTGGCAAGGAGTGTTATGGAGTGCTAGAGAAACACAAGGGAGAAATATGTCATAATTCATGGAAATGAATGAATAGGAGTGTGTGACATGGAGTGTCAATGAGTTCCAAGTGTGCTAAGGAGGAGTAACAAGGAATTATTGGCAGTGCTTAGGAATGCTAGAGTGCTAGGGTGGCATGTGGCCAAGATGTGCCAACGCATGAAAGGAAGTGTTAACTGGGAGTGCCAGGGAAATACAAGGGAGAGCTACATCAAAATGCATGGAAATGAAAAAATAAGAGTTTGTGATTGGAAGTGTCAGTGAGTTCCAGGTGTGCTAAGAATGGAGTGACAAGGTATGCTAGGAAGTGTTAAGGTATGCTAGAGGCCAGGAAAACATACCAATATGTCCTAGGTGCTAGGGTGTACTAACACATACCAAGAAGTGTTAAGGAATGATATGAAAACACAAGGGATAACTAGGTAAAAATGCATGGAAATGAATGAATAACATTTTATGACTGGAAGTGTCAATGAGCTATAGGTGTGCTAAGGAGAGAGTGACAAGGTATGCTAAGTAGTGCCAATGAATGCTAGAGTTCTAGGGCAGAATGCCAAGATGTGTCGAGTGTTAGTGTGTGCCAATGTGTGCTAAGGAGTGTTAGGGAGTTTCAGGGAAACACAGTTAAGAACTAGATCAAAATGCATGTAAATGAACAAATAAGAGTGTGTGACAAGGAGTGTCAATGAGTTCTAGGTGTGCTAAGGAGGGCTTGACAAGGTTATATGTTGGGAAGTGCCAAGGTATGCTAAAATACCACGGCATGTTAGGAAGTGCTAGGGTGTGTAAAATCATGCGAAGGAATGTAGGGGATGCTAACACATGCCACATAGTTCCAAGGCATTTAAGACATGCTAGGTGCTATGGCATGCCAAGATGTAAACTATGTTTCTTAGTTGTTATACAACCACATTTGTATGTGATGAGCCTTGTCTTGGTAACTTTTTAATTGGGATGAGTTGAGATTGGACATGAGTATCCTAAGATGAGTTACAGGTATTTCTTAGGTGAACAATGAATATGTTGAATTTCCACGAAATATGTGAATCTATGTTGGTATTATAAAATTTGATGTAAACACACTCAAGTGCCACAGCACATCTGCTTTTCACAACAAAATCTACACACATTAGGGAATCAACTAGTGCACATGAAAATTTTTAACTTTTTCAAACCGTTCTTCGTTAAATTACAAACTATCATAGAATAGGCTAGAGATCTTGTACCAGGGATCATGGCACTTTACAATCACACTGATACAAGGAATACAACTAGGGCTTGGTGTTAGTATTTATATACCAATCTACCTTAAGCAAGACAACACTTGACCCAGTTTTTTATGGTGGCCACACATAGCCCTTTTAGTCCACATGTCCTAAACACATTTGGCATTTCTTGGTGCCTCCCATTATGCAACTCCCCAATTTGCCTCTATAATGAACTCAACTCCTTTATGTTACTTACCTCAGCTCAAAAAAATTTTCCCTCTATCTACCTCTTTTTCCTTTAAGGTATACAACACTTATGGTTTTCGATCAGTTGTTCACAACTCCATTTGTGAGCAACCCTTTGGTTTTCCCACTTTTGTCATATTGCTACTCCAAGAGGACAAGTCTAGGGCTATGGAGGTTTCCATTCTTCTCACTGACTCAATCCTCTAAAATACAATAAAATACGAATAGTTGGATAGCCCACTTTTCTGCTACATTAGTCCTTCATATTATGCACATCCTTAGGCCCAATACACCTACCCTTCTACCGATCTTATTTTCCTTCATAATTACAAGACTAAGGGCTCCTCTTTGATAGTCACCTAAAAACCCTCCAACTATACTTGGACTGCCATCAATTTTCCCAACCATATTAAATTCGTTTATTGATCTAGTGCCCACAACACTACCCTCATCTACGGCTCTTCAAATCTTATATCTAATAGTGATTTGAGTCCTCTAAAAATCACTATTCTTGTGTGCCAATTTATTTGTTGTCCAATATGAAAATATGAACTACTCCTCTTATCATCCTTCTAACAATTTTTATATGACTGAAATAGGGTCACAAATCATCCACTAATATTCCATTGACTAAATTTTTATAGGCTCATTCAGATATTTATTCAAAAATCTATAGAGAGTCCACCAAAATAAACTCCTCTTCATGTCAATCCATTCCTCATATGGAACATTTATTCTTCTCAATATTCTACTCAAATTCCACCTTCCTTTGGATTTTCTATCTTCTTTCATACTTGTTGGAAATATAATGAAATATGTTGTCCTTGATAGCAACCTACTTGATTAAGTTTTCCTTGATGGAAACCTACTTGATGAGTTGCCTTTTAATAGCAAACTATTTGTTAAAGATGTAAAAATGATGTTTCTATAGGCCAGTTCAGATGTGACAGAGAAAGGAATTCCAGTAAGTGCCAGAGAAATGAAACATGAAATATTTCTCAATGTATACACAAGTTTGATGAAGGTAACCCGCATATGGATGCAATGCATATGCTACTTTTATGAAGCCAACCCGCGTATACATCCAGAATTAGTATATACGTAGTTTTTATGAAGAGAAGTCGTGTATACACGTGAGTACGAAGAAGAAAAGTCACGTATGAATTTCTGCACTTTAAAAATTATGATACCAAGGGGAATTACCATGGTATTAGCCCACAGTATTGGGTGTTGTATTGTCTATTTGATTCCGTCGAAGAATACCATCGGAATTTTTGTGGTTTTTGTTACACCATTTTTTGGTCATCTAACCTATTATCATTAGATGGACCCAGGTATACCATGTAAGACCAATTTTACCCCAAGTAAAATTGCTTTCACTATGAAAATAACTTAGTAAACCACCTTTATTAAGTTGTTTAGGGTATAAATAAGAAACCCCATGAGGACATATTAAATAAATATACATTTGTTTGATTTTCCTCAAGAAATAATTAGTTAAACAATAGTTTAATTAATATATTTTGTTATATTTAACCCAAAACAAGGAAATTAATTAGATAAATCATTATTTATCTTATTATTTTCTAAGAATAATTGTTTAAATCTTATTTAAATAATATTATTTGTTAAATATGACTGATTCACCCTTAAATAATTAAATAAATTATTATTTATTTGATTATTACTCAACCACATCCTTAAAATGATAAATAAATCATTTATTTATTTATTATTAACAAATAAAGGGATTTGACCCAAGTCAAATTCCTTTTCCCTCCAACAAATATAATAAAATATTCCACAAAAGTTAGATCTTGATTTGGTTAATAATATTTTAACTATGCACCAATATCTAGATTAACTCAACATTTTGTTATAAATAGAAGGGTTTTCCCATTCATTTAGCACCTTTTTTTGCCTAAAGATCACTCTAGATATAAAATTTTGGTCTGGCTATTGATCCACCATCATAGTCATATTTTTCCATTTTTGTCTGGGTTTTCTACACCATCAAGAGAGAGGAATTATAGATTTGAAGTGCTGAGGACTTACAAGAACCCATCCCATTTAGGAGAACAGGGAACACCCTCTTGTGTTTTCCTCCCAGGTGCCATTAATACAAAATTCATTTGATATACTCTTGTCTTGTCTATTGGATGCATGGAGTAAATATTGTTTTTTCTACTGTATAATGTCTTCTAATGCATAAATCTAGATTTTTGCAGCATTTATCTTGATCACCTAATTGCAGATCTGAAGATATTAGTAGTCATTTCTGCTTTTAGGGTTGTTTGTTATGTGCAGCTAAAGTGGTCCTTTTTCGTACGCTTGGAATTAAGATTCATACTAACAACTGGTGACTCCACATGGGTTTACGATTACGACCGTTGTCGTTTTTATGATCCTTGCATATCCAGCTGCTTCAAACCCTAGGATTTCTCTTCAGCCCCTTGTTTTTTCTCTTCTTGATGTTTTTTTTAACCTATAAAACGCTAAAATGATAAATTTTTTGACTTCCATGTGTTTTCAGACCTATTTCGCAGGTGACAGACATAAGCCGCAGCTGAGACGGAAAATTTTTCTGAAACCTGCCACCGAGAATGCTAGAAGTGTAGGTCACACTTTTTGGCCCAAAATCTACGACCTGGACCTTTAGGGCACACTCTTCAGCCCAAAAAAATGCGACCTTTGCTAAAAACAGGTTAGAAACTGCGACCTGGACTTTTTGCAGGGATTTTTCTAAAAGTTTTTTGGGTTTGTCTAAGTCTCTGTTCAGGGTTGTCTGACCTCCATCTCCACCCATTTTGAACCTTTACTTGTTCTGCTTCACTCAACTAAGTGGGAACCTAGCCCCCTAGGGCTTCAGTACCCTCCACTTTCTTTGGAAGAGTTTTTTCTATTGCAGGTCGTCTGAAATTTTAGAGTCTTCAGTCATTTTTTCAGATCTAATACCTCACCTTCAGATACACTTTAGATCAGCTTGTTATCCATCCAAATCACCTCATCTAGCTTTGTTTTGGTTTTTCTCTAGGGTTCACTCCATTTCCCTCCAGGAGATAGCCTTTCACCACCTTTTTTACAACAATTTTTCGTCTGATTTGTTGTTCTTTTCTGCACCAATTTCCAGAAGATTTTGTCTTTTAGATCCCTGCCCCTCTTGACCTTAGATCTATTAGCTTTTTTAGTGTGTTTTGATTAGTTTTTTACTCACCTATAGACTAGTTGTTGAGAGACCCACCTCTTTGGGTTTAGATTATTTCATTCTTAGTTGTTTTTGCATGCCTATATACTGTCATTTGTAGGTTTATTTACAGCTATACAACAACAATTTTTATTTTTCTCTACAAACGTCTGGGTTTAAAAATTAAAATTTACACACTTTTACACACACACCCTAAGCAAAAAAGGGCTTGGTTAGCACCACCAAACAAAGACTCTAAAAAAATTGAAATCAATTGATCCTGCACCTCCCTGCCCTTGTTTCGACATTGTAATCAGTTGATCCTACACCTCCCTGCCCTTGTCGGTCTTTTTTCCTTTGTGCCATGTTTGTTTTATCATATTTTCTCAACCTCCCATGGGCTCTAGTTTTCCTCAGGGGGGGCCAGCACCTCCTGCATTTTTTCCCCTCCTGGTAGCACGTATCCAGGATACAACATACCTCCTCTTTTTTCCCAACCTCCTATTTACCACACCGTTACCCAACCCCTTCTGTCTGGTATCCCTGATTACCAGATGCTCATGATGAACTCTGATCAACCTTTAACCATAGACATCAATCTTCAAACTCATTCCCGTCAGTACAACAAGCCTCCTACTACATCTTTCCCCGAGCCGCCTCCTTCGGTCTCTATAGAGCCTCTTTCGATGATCGATTGACTTTATTTGATGTTGACCGGTCAGAACATCCTCCTATCCCTGCTTCTGTCGCCTTCCAAATCCTAGTCAAGATCTGGAATGCCAACGTTTCTCGGTGCATTATTGATGAGGGGGCATCCACCTGCATGATGTCCACTTCAGTTTGGAAGCAACTCGGATCCCTTGAGTTGGCTTCTTCCATGATCTCCCTCCGAGCGTGGGATGGCCACGCCTCCAAGCCCATTGGCTTATTCTGAAATTGTCCTATTACTCTTGTGGGCAAGATTGTTTGCGTTAACGTAGAAGTCATAGATGCCCCATTAGATTACAACATTCTATTGGGTCGTACCTACACTTATGTGATGTCTGTTGTCCCTTCTTCGGTCCACCACAAGATGTCCTTCCCTCATAACGGAAATATAGTCACCATTGACTAGTTGACATACTACGAACTGAAGTCTCAGACCTCCCCTAAGTCCACTATCTCTTCGGTGGCCAAAAATCAAACCGTCGATCCTTTGACCAATGTTTCACCCAGAGTCTACAAAGATTCCTCACAGCTTGGTACTTTCCTTGGTCTTCCTCCTCTTGTCTCTAATCCTAGCTCATCGAATGTTTGCATGATGCAATCATCTCGAACTGCCCTCGAGCGACCTGCCTCGGCTAGTCAACAACTTCCTTGCCCTCCGTAGCCTTCTCCTAGCCCTTCGATTCAGCCTTTCGGTCCTCCTCCTCTTGGCCCTTCAGCTCGTATTCATGAGCCTCTTTACCCTCCTGGAATGGTTCCTCCAGGCCTTAACCATTTATGAGTCGTTCCACCTGGCCATTACCCCTTCGGTCAGATATCGTTCCTAGCTCCCCCACCAGGAATCTATACATCACCTGTTATGGCCACCCTCTCTGTTCCTAACTTGACCCTTGGGATTCTCGTTTGGTACCTTGATCCTCCAGCCGCTACCTCGCCAGGTCAACCCAAACCTTACCTTGCTTTGATCTCGGTTCAACCGGTACCCATAACTTCTCCCACTGCAACAGTGCCTCACCCACCTCAACAGGAACCCCCTCCTATTGTGACTGCTCTGGGTAAGAAGTGCAAAGCTTGCAAGAGGGCCTCCAAGGACAAGGCTGCCCCGACAGACCCTGTACCTACCCCACCCACAAAGCCCTGTGCTTTGTGTGATATCTTCGTCCATGCCACCCATAACTATCCTGAATTGCCCCATATCAAGCCCATGGTTAAATTTGTGTTCCCTGAGTCTACGGTCCCTGAAGCTCCTGCTTCCTCCTCGACCGTAGCTAAGAATCCCAAAACTATTTACACTAACCAACCTTGTGCATTGTGTGATCTCCATGGCCATTATTCTCACCATTTTCCCCGCATTATGCATTACCGTGCCTCGCCCGAGGTAGTTTTGGAGTACGAGATTGAACAAAATCAATCTTCCTCTCCCGTACTTACGCAGTATGCTACAGGCCAGACTGAGGATTTACCCGCTCCCATTGACATTCCTACCCCTGATGTCAAAATGAAGGAGACTACGGCCAACATTCTCTACCTTTCATCATCCATGAGACCTTGGGTGGAAGCTCCCTTCGACTCTTCCACTATTGTTTCGCTTGACCTCCCTTCAGCGATCACCCTGGGTTCAACATTCGTAGATCCCTGATCTACTTGTTCTTTCATCATCTCCTGTGACATTACGCATGTGAACCTTTTTTCTCATGATGATGAGTGAGGTAGCTTTGCCGCGTCATGTGGTCTCCTTTCCTCCAATCACTCCATCTTCTATTGCGATGACGACATCATGGAAGCCACGTCCACCCCTAACTTCATCTTTCATGCCCATCAATGGGATAGCACCACCCGTTTCTATGGTGAATTTCGTAATCTCAGCACAAGTTACACCCCCAGTAGCTCCCACACTCCACCTTACCGACGACGTGTGAGTAGTAGACATCTTACCCAGATCACTCCCTCCCGTGGAGTGCGTTCAATTTCTACTTTGCGCTCAGGTTGCTAGCATTTTTCATCATCCTTCCATTTATTCTCTTGTGAAAAATTTCATATGGACCTACCATCCACACCTTATATCGGTTTTTCTAATGGTGCAAGTCGCTACTCCAAGAATCTAGCCTCTGTTTGGACCATTTTTACCCCCTTGCACTCCCTTGTTCTCTCGAACGGGGCATGCATTGGTACTGCTACCCATAACTAGGCCGAATATGACATAGTATGAGGTCTATTAGCTGATGCCCTTTCACATCGTATCTTCCACCTTCATTTTCTTTTAGATTCCCTAATTCTTTTCATGTAATTGAATGGTGTCTATTGTGTGCATAATCCTATCCTATTTAGAAGATATTTACGAGTGAAAATTTTGATGCGTGAATTTGAAGTCATTACATTCAGTCATGTACCTAGAGCACAAAACCACTATGTAGATAACATTGCAAACAAAATTCTATATTGGCATTTAGCACACGCATTTAACACAAGACAATAACATAAAAATATCATAACGATGCATATCCATAATATGTGTTGTATAATATGTTTTAGAGTCCATCCACTATGATACATATGACATGCCCATAGCAAGTTACAAAACTCAAAATTTGGGGAAACATATGCCCCTACACACTAATCACTATCTAGAGGATCCCGAGCCAGGGTCTCTGTTCCCGCTGCTCGTAGATCATGCATGCCCTGTCCGGCCATCGCCATGTGCCGCATGACCCCTCACCACTTAGACGGTAGACCAATACATGGCTCTATGTACTGGTCATCTAAGTCTTGCCAACCGCGCTCTGAAACACCTGTCAGAAGCCTCTCACATCTATGACGGATATCCTCTAGGAGGGCTGCTACATCCTCATTTTGCTGTGACCTTGCTCCACTAGGTCCTGCCGTCCCTGATACTGTAGGTCACCCCATATATCCGACCAGTTTTACTGGTGTTGTATCTGCATACCAAAAGTGAAATAATCAGTACCACATACAATTTTTTATAGACTTTTACATGCACATAAAAGATTAGCAATTTGTCACTTACCATCAGGCCCCCATATCCGACCAGGTGGCAGTGGAAAATCTGGATCCCCACAATAACTCATCCCACTATAGGGATAATCGTCTATATACAGTGGCATTTGGTCCCAATGAGCAAAGAATTTGGTTCGGAACACCCGTCCGACCACCCCACCTCCTCCTCTGTAGACTATTTGCCCCCACCGGTGCATCCTAGGCTCTCTCAGGCCCCCATCTTGGAGCTGTATGTGAGGTTGAAGTGTTGGGATATTCTCAAAGAAGAATGAACACAAAATTATACCATATGCACAGTCATGATTCACTTGTCGCTTGCATGGCGACAATTGTCATTTCAGCGACGACAGCACCATCTAGGCCCACCCATAGTAGGTCCCACTCAAAACACTCTCCACCAGCATCATTTGCCCTCAAGTGATGTGATGAAGTGCCTGGTTTCCTAGGATGTGCAGCACCGCCGCGGCCACAACACGGGTCTTTAACCTCTCCAAATCCCCGATGGGTATTCGAGTCCCCTTGACATGGAGACCTGGTCAGCAATGGCGCTCTACAAAGTCTATGATATTCCGCCCCTGTGGTAATACTGGCTGAGTATTACCTACCATCCCAAGTGGTGGAAGACCAGTCAGGAATATATATCCCAGACCGCCAACTTGATTTGGTGCCCCTGCATTATAAAGACCTCACGGTCCGCGTCCCAATAGCTGAAAATCCAGGCTAATAAGGGTTCTCTAGCTCTCATCAAAGGGTTCTCTACAAACTTCAAAACCCCAAACCTGGCTAGTGCACCGCGGACACCCTGATCCTCCCGGATCTCCGACCGTAATGCACCCAAGTCTCTTTCCCTCCAGTTGATCCATAATTCTACCATATCTACAAAAAACCATCATATTTGTCAGAATACATATAGGAAATACTGCATCTCATCATAAAAACCCAGTACTCAGCAAAAAAAAAGCACTAGAAAACCCCTCCCTGACAGGTCGCACTTTTCAAGCCCAAACCTAGGATAGGTCGCAGTTTTTTGCCCAAAACCTGCTACTCAGGTCACATTTTTTTCCCCAAAAAGTGCGACCTGACCATGAGGAGGAGTAGGGGTCTATTTCTAAGCCCCGGGGACCTAATATGAACTTTTAATCCACTGAAAAGAAAGAGTAGGGTTAGGCCTCTTACCTGCAACTGACGAATCTCGATTCTAACGGGTGGTTTGTCCGCTACGATCGCCACAAGATTTAGGGCCTTCTCTCCTTTCTAAATTCACCATACCTACACATGCAAATGAGTGAATTTGGAGGGAAAAATCCTTATTAAAAGAGAAACCCCCATTTTTTCTTTCGCTTGCTACGACCAAACCGTAGCTCCGTTTACCAAACTGTCTGTACCATTGGAAAGCTCTCACCGAGCCCTAAAATGGGTATCTATTAGTCTTTAGTGATTTGATACTTCACCAAGACATTTTTTCCAAGAAGCGTCACTTCACCCCTCCTCAAAATCGAATTTCTTCACTTGCAACACTCGTACTGGGTGCACCACTTTTCCTCCATACTTGTCCATGCTCGTGTCGACTTTCGTCGTGAGTTACCATCTTGTACTCATGTTTTTATGGTCCCCACTAGACCGCTTCTGTGTGACAACAACATCGAGTCACCCTTGTTTAGAGCATCCGAGTTGAGTCATCATTGCATTCATGGAGTCTATCCCGAGTCCCGTTGAATCCCGTTATAGTCCTCCATCCTTCATTTCTTGGTCCCTCTCTCGTGTCGCACATTATGGCCTATAGTCCCACTATCCCCTATCCCTCATGATATTATGTCAGTCATTGCTAGGTCATCCATGCTATTTATTCTCTAACAAGGGAATTCGTCTGTTCACTACTCAGTACCCCCCATTTCATTATCATCATTGGTGTCAGTCTGTCAGTCGCTCTACCATTTTCTCTCATGCCTTCATTAAGGATCCCTTATTGCCTCACCTATGGCGGACCTCCTTCTGTCGACATTAGCTCATTCATTCCAGAAGACAGGTCTAGAGGGTGGTGTACCTTGGTTCCAACTTCCACTCTTGTTAGGTGTCTCGGATCAGGTAAAGGGCCCCCTCATTTCCCTTTGACTTGATTGTTTCTCAGCTCCAGCTCCTTTCAGCATGATCGGGATCCGTATACTCGATGGTTCAGTGATGCAACAACCGACATCAGTGATTCCCTAGTGTGTGTGAGATGTCTCAGCCCTCATGAGGGGGTGGCCCTACCCCCACACACTCGGATGACCTCGTCATTACAGCCTTCGATGTAGCTCCATACAATTGATGATGTCGGCCTCAACTGCTTCTAGCGCCTTTTGTTTCCATGTATCAGTCATATTTTCAAAGCCATTTCCTATTTTCAAGGGCATCTGGGTTGCATTTTTATCTCATGTACTCAGATATCATTGTACAAGTCCTGGCTGTTATCCCAGGCATAATATGTATGTGGGATTCATTATTGTGTTGTTTATCTCGCTCATGTTTATGCCAACATGTGTTATATTGGCCAGTCTCGTGGTTTTTTGGATGCCTTATTGTTTGTACTTTTCCTCGGCGGGCATAGGTATGCCTCCCCCGCCTCTTATAGCACAGGTACTCATGCTTCAAAGAGACTTGTCGCACCTGTAAGTCTCGCCTCCTCAGGGACTAGTTATTTCATCACTTGGGTCTACCTTATACTTCTCTCTCTTTGACTTTCCCTTCGATGTCTAGTGATTGAGTTCTTACAACGTACTTCGGTCATACGATTAGCTCCTAATGCTTGCACATTGGGGGGCAATTTGTTACACTATTTTTTGGTAATCTAACCTATTATCATTAGATGGACCCAGGTACACCATGTAAGACCAATTTTACCCCAAGTAAAATTGCTTTCACTATGAAAATAACTTAGTAAACCACATTTATTTACAAGAAACCCCATGAGGAAATATTAAATAAATATACATTTGTTTGATTTTCCTCAAGAAATAATTAGTTAAACAGTAGTTTAATTAATATTTATGGCTATATTTAACCCAAAACAAGGAAATTAATTAGATAAATCATTATTTATCTTATTATTTTTTAAATAATAATTATTTAAACCTTATTTAAATAATATTCTTTATTAAATATGACTAAATCACCCATAAATAATTAAAAAAATCATTATTTATTTGATTATTACTCAACCACATCCTTAAAATGATAAATAAATCATTTATTTATTTATTATTTACAAATAAAGGGATTTGACCCAAGTCAAATTCCTTTTCCCTCCAACAAATATAATAAAATATTCCACAAAATTTGGATCTTGATTTGGTTAATAATATTTTAATTATGCACCAATATCTAGATTAACTCAATATTTTGTTATAAATAGAAGGGTTTTTCCATTCATTTAGCACCTTTTTTTGCCTAAATATCACTCTGCATCTAAACTTTTGGTCTGGCTATTGATCCACCATCATAGTCATATTTTTCCATTTTTGTCTGGGTTTTCTACACCATCAAGAGAGAGGAATTCTAGATCTGAAGTGTTGAGGACTTACAAGAACCTGTTAGCCACCTATAAATTTTTGACAGAGTAAACAGGTGGCTAAATTTATTTCTGAGCCTTAAAGAGATACATTTCCTCTGAAAACATATCACTCTTGAAGCCTCTTTATGTCTTTTGCCTTAGAAATATCGTCACTACTGTTTCCATCAAGAAAGCCTCACTGTTTATGGAAAAATTGTGCTCAAGGAAGCCTCCATTTGCTCCCTTTTATCCCTGCAAATTCCCCCATTTTAACCCCTTTTTACCTTCTCATAATTTCCCCTTCAACCCTCAAAATCCCTTCCTAAGTCTTCTAAACCATCAAATTCCCCTTTTTAAACCATGTGAATCCCTTAATTTGGTGAAAAAATCCCTTTATTCCCCTACAGGAACCACTGTTTAGCCTTAAAAAACATTTTTTTTAGGCCAAAAACCCACTCTTTACCATATATCAGCCTAAGCCCCTTTCGACTAATCCCCTGACCCCTTATCTGCATATGACCCGCGCCCAAGACCAGGTGCTAAAGCCCCGTGCACTAATCGCAATTGGAAGTGTGATAGTAAGCGCGTTCCCTTTGTTAATTCAAAATTCTCTAATGCGATGTTATTTTTTCTATTGGTTGTGGATGCAATATCAATCGTTGATCTGTATAGATCCAACGGCCAACGTTGAGGTTTCACCGCAACCAACACACCTTTCGTTACCCCGCCAATGGCACACAGACCGTTGATTTCCTTTTTAATCCGATGACCCTCACATGATCGTTGATCGCAAGTTATTAATGTGCCAACCTCTACCCCCTCCGATTGCGATCCTCCGATTCGATCCTGGCCGTTGAATCCACAAGAACCAACGACCAGGATTTGATCGCTCTCTGCTCCTTTGCCTTCCATCAGTTCCCCTCTGATACAATCTCCACCGTTGATCTTCCACTGATCCAACGGTCTGCATGTAATCGCAAGTTCAAAACCGTCGGATGTTTGACCCCTGCCTTCTCTGATTGCGATTGGATCACAGCCGTCCATCCCGTTTGATCTGACGATGCTCCTTTCTCCAACCCATTCATTTGACCCTTTTGCCTCCACCTCCTCTTTTAATCTTCGCCGTCCATCCCTTGGATCCAACGGATGAGATTGGTTCCGCCCTTCATTATAATCATTTCCCTTTGGAACAATGGCCCTCCCGCCTTTCAATCTCAACCTTCCATTATCAGATCTGACGACCCATACTTAATCCGCCTTTGACCTCATCCCACCTAATCACCCGTGCATCTTATCTGTTATCTCGAGAAACCTGCACCGTCTGATCAGAGCACCCTCATCCAACGGTGGAGAATGTGTTTCGCATAATTTTTGCATCCGAAGGTTAACGTTCCAAAAAAATGCGAAATAGGCGGTTTTGAAGAGGACACGTGTCGAGCGGCAAGGCATATTTTTTTTTTTTTTGGAAAATTTCAAAACCACTCTATTGCAGTGCGAAAATAGTTTTTTTCTCCTGAAAACCACTTCCCCTCTTCTGCCTCCAAAATTCCATCTGAAGATCCCGATCTTTGATCTGTATAGATCTAATGCCCTCATTCCATCGTGTTTTTCGTTCATATTATTCCACAGGGTTTCATCGGAGTAGTCTTCACCGTTGATCTCCTCCTGAGATCTAACAGTCCATATTCAAAATCACCCTCCGCCTGCCGGTCCCACCATTCAAAGCCCCGTTTCGTTTGATTTTCATTGTTTTCCTGTGTATTTTTCCCAATGGCTTAACTTTATGTTTTACACTAAAGTTATAATTTCTTTGTTTGACCTTCTAAGGCCACTCCACCAGTAAATCTCCATCATTGATCATCATCCCACTCTCTAATTCGATGGTCGAGAATCATTTTTTCTCCAGACCTTCATCAGACCGCCTTCTTCACCATTACACAACGATTTTCACTGTTTTCTCCACTACGACCACTATTTCCACAGCTACGCTGCCATCTCCTCAGTCCTCCACAACATCCACCTCCACTCCCATGAATTTCCTAACAAGTTTATTGTGTTTTTGTAGGGTTACAGACGGTGAAACCGTCCTTTCTACACGGTCACTGTTAGTGTAATACAATAGCAAAAAATGCCATTTTCAGAGCCAAAGATAGCAGGAAAAACTCCTGAGAGAGGTTTTAAACATGTATTTTGTAAAAATATCAGTGTTTAACTCTGTAAAACCTCCAGCGCCATTAAAATTACATTTCCGCAGGCAGAGACAGTCAAGGAAGTAGAAAAGAGTATCAATGAAGGATTAAAGAGTTTTAATACCCATTATTGAATATTTTAAGCTTTGATTCAGTGTTTAAGGGGAAAATGTACAAGAGAAAAGACCTTATGATTGACACAAAAGGCATAATGAGGCTTAAAGCACAAAAATATATCTTATCAGTGTTTCACATCAGCAGAAGGTTCTTTCTCAAGAAAGGACGAGTTCCCATAATATTTTATTCTCCATCAAAGTTCCTGAGAAGACCTCCACCCTGACAAAAAGTCCTAAGATAGCCAAAGCATTTTTTATACAGTATGGTAGACCTAAAGTCATTTATCTGCCTGTTCTTGTACCAGAGTACTACAGAGTACAAACAGCCGAAAAGTACATCAAAGAACATACCTCTGAAGTTATGATCAGCCTGTCGAAGACCACTCTTTCATCCAAAGAGTACCAAGAGTCAATGAAGGGATATTAAAGCAGAATGGGTCTCAAGCACACTTCTACTTTTGTTTTAATGTTTCATTTAAAGTTCCATCTACCTCCTTTACCTCTCTTTCAGCTATAAAACTCTTGAAAAATACATTGTAAAGGTTGTTGTTTGGATAACCGTGAATTGTACGTTGTTTCTGTGAGATAGAGTTTTGTGTATCAGTCATAAAATAGGCTGAGGAGATGATTTCAGATTTAATATCAAGCTATTGGACAATGTTGTATATGACTGGTGTACCTCTTTAATATGACAAGCATTTTCATTGGATCCTGATTTAAAGCAGCGGTGATGTGTTCTATCTTTGTCTTTGTTTTCCTTTTGTAATTCATCATATTTCGTTTCTCTGATAAGAAATCAGTAATCTGGCTTAGGATATACCCTTCCATGGTACCCTAATGCTTCCTGCTCTTCTTATCTTTGATGTTTTCTACTAATTGTGCTATTTGAGAACAAATTCAAGATAATTTAGCCAGTATAGTAGTTGGTTTACCCATACTGATGCATGAATTTAAAATCTGTTCTTAGATGTTCTTGTCTAGTTTTAATTGAAAGAATTGGAATACTGGGAGAATATAAATGATTCTGTCTCACTAGGGTCCTTTTTCTACTGTTAAACCTTTCTAAGTTCCCTTAAGTTGAATGTCAAAGCATTGAAAGTTAAAAGTCTTTCTCTAATCTCAGGCTTCTCCTTTGTGTTAAATTTTAAGTGTTTCTTATTGTCTGAAGAGATATCCCTCTTAGCAGTTTGATCATAGGTGTTTAAGGCATGCCCTGTCCCTAGATTTGATTCCTAAGTGGTCACCTTAGAGGTTTCCTTGTCATTCACCTTCATTCCTTATCATTCCATCCCATACTCTCATCTTTAAGAGATCCTCTGTTTTATATGACTAGCCCATTTGAAAGCCTTGGATATTGCATAGAAAGTAAACCCTTTTATGACTCCATTTCCCAATGGTCTTGAGTTTTCTTTGAATTTTATCCCTTTGCCAAAAACCCTGCTTTGCTCACTTTGTATTATATTGAACCCTTCTTTCATGTTTCCCAACAACCAAAAAAACAAACAAAACAAAACAACAACCCTTGTGCCTTACAACTAGCCTAAGATCTTAAATTTTAACTTCAAAGATACATATTTCTTTGCCTTTTATAGAGAGATCCCTCTCTGGACCCAGGAGGGCTAGAGCCTGAGGTCCCAAAGTGGTTCTGATGTTGTCTTGTCTTTTGGTAGAGCCAAACCTGCCAAAACACAGGAACCCCAACAAGTTGGTTGTGGAAAGTTGTGATATTTAGAATTAAATAAGATAAATGTGAAGAACCAATCCTCATACAAAGTGTAACTTAATTCTTGACAAGATTGTATCCCCAATTCATGAAAAAGTACTTACTAATAGAAAATTTTATATAACAATGTACTCAAATATCTATTAAAGAAAAAGATATATTTATAAATATACAAAACAAATGGTCTCTCAAAAAATTCACAATTTTTTTTGTAAATTTAGCCATACATTAAAAAAAATTAAAAATACATGATTTCTTGGCTTTGCAAAATAAGTTGTAGATAAAAAAAAGCATCAAATATTGTTGAAGGAAATAAATTATTTCAAACATTAGCAAAGAGACAAATTATTTCAATAGTAATCTTGATGTAGTAAATCATTAAAACTACTCCTCAATATATAGTTAATAATACTTGGAGTGACACTATTAAGAATTAATTAGTTTTCAAAAGGGGTGATACCTAAAATTAAATCAAGTATATATGTAGTATCAATCCTCCTCTAAACTACTGACAATATCTTTTCTCTTCTTCATAGCCAACTAATTACTAATAGACAATTACATACACATATATAAATATAACATAACAACTGTACCATTCGCAAACATTATTGTTCAAATCCAAACATATAAATACGTAAACTACTTAAATCGTCCAAACACATGCACAATTCATTCAAGGGAAAAAGGACAAACTAAATTTAAAAATAGAATGATATGGTCATGTCAATAAAAGAAAATATAATGAAAATTTCAAAGTATGAAATTTATCTCAAACATATAGATAATAACTATAATATAAAAAAGTGACAATAATACCCTTAACTGGAACAACCAACCTATATCTGTATAACTCTCTATCTATCACTCATAAAGAGGGATAAAATTCTTGGAGGTGTAAAACTTTCCTCAAATTATACACTCCAAAAATGAAGGGTTTCACCTTCATGGATTTGATCCCTCTTATCACGTGATACATCTAGTGTTAGATAGATCTAGGATGGTATTATTAGTAATACAATCTTAAATTTTAGGAATGTTCCAAAATTGATTTACAAAAATTAAGTCAATTATTAAAATATATTCCAATTATATTATGGAATGGATGTTTTTCGTTTTTTTTGGGAAGCCATTTCCTTTAATATCATTCTTATTGGATTTTATTGGATTTTAGCATTTTAATATTACTAAATGCAATATAATCTTCAATTTTGGGAATATGTCAAAATTTGATTTAGAAAAATAAAGTCAATTATTGAAATATATTCCAATTATATTATGGAATGGATGTATTTCATTTTGTTTAAGAAGTCATTTTATTTAATATCATTCTTAGTAGTTGTATTCGATTTTAGAATTTTAATATTGTTAAATGTAATATAATATTAAATTTCAGGAATATTCCAAAGTTTGATTTACAAAAGTAAAGTCAATTATTAAAATATATTCTAATTATATTATGGAACGGATGTATTTCATTTTTTTTGGACAACCATTTTTGGTGAAACCAAGAGCCTCATCAAAAAATAATAATACAACATAACTTCAAATTTTGGAGTGACTCATTCAGATTCATGAGAATTTCACTACTTGTGAGTGACCATTTCAAAGTAATTAAAAAATAATACAACATAACTTCAAATTTTGGAGTGACTTACTCAAATTCATGAGAATTTCACTACTTGTGAGTGACCATTTCAAATTAATTAAAAATGTTGTGTGTTTCTTATACATGATCAGTTTATAATTAAAAATATTATGTGTTTCCCACACCTTACAAGTTACAAGGAGAAATTCATATTTTAATTCATCCTTTCATGATTTATGTAACATGCAGATTAATTATTTATTATACTTTAAAATATACATTTGACTTCTTAAGTAAACCAGGATTAACGAGTATGTTAATCTATTGATGAACACGATTTATTTTCTTTTTGAATAAATATTTACTTTATGGTGTGGTTTCCATAAACTGATGGGTAAAATTTTGAAGATTCTAGAGTAGCTAGACTAAAGCAGTTATTTACAATTACCTTCTCCTCTGAGGATAAAAGGGAAAACCCAGAGAGGAAAAGGGGTTTTGTGCAATGAGAAGAGAACAACCAAAGGGTTGTAAGGTGAGGGTGGTCTAGAGCTAGTTTGTACCAGTGGAAATCTGCAACCTGACATTGGAAAAGAGGCTGGATAGAGGTCTTGAGGTCTTTCTCTAGTAGAACTGCTAATAAATCCTACTCTAGTGAGGAGCATGGGGGAGCTGAAGACGTAGTTGCCTCTCTCACGTTTGGGAGGATACCATCAATTTTTTTTAACTGAGATAAGTATTATAAACCCAAGACAGGGTGAAAAGAAAGGTTTTAAATATTAATTTTTTAAGTATGTTTATCCCTGTAAAGTTGTGAATGTTGATTGCAGTATAATAGCAGCTATTATTTCAACAAGACTGATAAATAGACTATTTAGAGTAGTGGATTAACTACTTAATTCAGAGTGGCTGTATGTTTCTAAAATACCTTGTGATATCTACTTAATAATAAAAAAATTACATGCATAGAAGAATTCTAAGAAAATATAGATAAAAATCTGTACAGTAAAGAATAACAGATTTGATTCTATAGAAATTGATGAAAAAATATGGAAACTCTCCAGAAACTAAAGAGGTCGCACAGTGAAAAAGGACATTTAGTCTATCCGGGGGGGATTCCCCTGACCAGACAGTCTATATTAAGTAGATATGTGAAAACTTTCACGGACTAAGGGTATGAGAATAAAACCCATTTTGAAAGATGGTCGGGTCATCTGAATTTTTATAAGAAAACTGTTTTGAATAGGTATGGAGCTTAAAATTAGAGTTAGTGCTGATTCTATTGAATATAGTAAGCAAATATATTTAAAAAAACATGGGAAACATTTATATGTTCTATAGAAACACAATTAACGACCTTCACAATAGATTTAAGACCAAGGAAAAGAAATACATTTGAAAATAGTTAAGTATGAACATAGAAACCCTCACAAGGAGGTAATCTGATTGTAAAAAATAATTCATAAACAGTCTGGCCATTTCAATAGAAAAGTAAATAGGCCTAAATGTGAGTGCACAGTCTGGGAGACTGCAGCAATCACAGGTTAAGCAATTGGAGGTGATGTGTTAAACCAACAGAACCAAATATATTATGAGCTATTTAAAGGCTGGGCATTCATAGAATTCATAGCAAAAAAACTGAGAATATACTATACAAATGTAACGAGATTGAAAAAATGTTAAGGGAACTTGATCAACCACAAGTTACAAATGAATATATAGTTCATAGAAAAATACATCTCTAACGGTATCCAAATATGTTATATAAGAAGCATATAAATATATTTATTTCCTAGCTGGAGAACTCAACCAAAACTGAAGGAGAGCAAGAGGAAATTCCATGAAAACGATATAAAATTAAAACAGAGTCTCACTTTCTAACATAAATACCAGCCTTTGTTCAAACTCTCTCTTAAACAAATTAAATGATACATTTAAGAGAAGGTCACTGGAAGGCTAAGTTACATCCAAAGAGGAGAAAGAGCATTAATGGCCCTCATGAAATTGATGGAATACCTTAATTATTCAATCAAACAAAGAGTAGTCCAATATAGGACCAGAATTTGAAACAACTCGGAGAAGACCCCTTTGGAGGTTCCGAAAATACCTGGAAAAATGGAAAAATTGTCATAAACTAGAGTAGGAAAAATATTAAGCATGGTTGCTAGCAAGTTTGGAGTCTCGATACTACCTGCAAGTCGATGTAATGATGTTAGAAAACCTGTAGTTTTGGTTGAAATGAAAACTAGTCAAATGAAAGTGTAAGAACAATAGTAAAAAATGAAATAGATTACCTTACAGATGAGTTAGGGTTCAAATAAGAAGACCTACGGTAGAAAACAATAGAAAATTGTGAGATTCGGCTATGTATTATTCTAAAATTTGAAATTATTAACCAAAGAAAGAGGGTAAGAATATTTTTCTTACCTATCCTAGCCATGCCGACGTTTGGAAACTATTCTTCCAAAAGGAAATAAACCTGAAGAGTCTGAAATGTAAAACATCCATGAAGACCAAGAATGGAAGCTTGAACATAAACCATTTCGAGAAGAAAACTGGAAAGCGAGGAACCCTGTTACACCATATTTGAGCATGTAAGACTGTAAAACAAATTTTTGAACGCCCGAGGGAATGTAAAAGACTCTTTAACCCAGCAAGAGAGACCAACATTAGTATGTAACAAAAAACATGTAGGTATTCGTTACCTTAAGTATTCAGGCCGAGGGTAAAAGGAGGAGACACATTCCATGAAAATAAGTTGTAGAGCTCAGGCTGCCCTCATAGCGACAACAAATAGCAAGAATTTTTAGGGTTTGGGGGTGAGGGTATTACCCTAACCGTCCCAACAAAGTTCATAAACATTGATAAAAAAACCCCATAAACGGTGTGGATTATTCCAAATTTCAAGAATATTAATAATGGAAATAGATTCAATGCATTATAGAATTAATTAAGTTGGAATAACTATGTGTAATAATAATAAAGGTATAGAATCTATGTGATGTGCATTGATACTGAACCAATGGTGTAAATAACTCAAAAATAAAAATTATTATTCCGCACTATACCCATAGTTCTTCCAAAATTAGTTTATGAAGTGTATTTAATGTGAAGTATCAATAACAAGATAGCTAATGATAGGTATTAGCTGTAATACGATATGATATGCATATAGATGTGACGTGTTAATTAGATTTTTATGTGTATTACCTGTGCAATGTAAATAAATGTAGAAAAAAAATTATTCCTTGTTATGGATAGATGTCACAAATTATTATCTAAGAGAATTTCACCACTTGAAAGTGACCATTTCAAATTAATTAAAAAATTATGTGTTTCTCATACCTAACCATTTTATAATTAAAAAAATTATGTGTTTTGTGCACCTTGCAAGTTACAAGAAGGAATTCATTTATGAAATTTTGATTTTGTCACAACTATAAACATAAAAACAAACTTACTATAATTTTTCTTTATCTAATTTAACTTTCTATTGTTATTTCTTACTAACTTATCTCTCATTTAATTATTCTATCCATATATTAATTATTCCTACTACTCGCACATTTATTGGCCACAGTTATGTCACAATAATTATTAATTATATCATCCCATTGTTTACATTATATTAGCAATGTCTTAACTTTATACACACTTCATGAATGTTTTGGGTAATTCTATCCACACTCGGAAGACAATACTACATAGATTATTGACATCAGTTGAACTCAGTACTTAGGATTTAATTTTTTATTGCAATGGGTAACATTGAGCTTGAATTTATTTAGATAACCTTCGACATATCTATGGTGCAATCTATAACATTAAATGTGTATAATCCTTGGTTTCTTCTCCAGCTCGATCTGGAGACACCTGGCCAGAGGATATGGTAACAGTCCCACAACTATCCTGAATTATTTTTCTGTAGCATCTGGACCGTCGGTTTGCATAACCCTAGATCCAACTGGTCGAAGGATGTCTGGGGTGGTTAGGGTAACCACCCACCCCTTGTGTCATCTCTCGAAATAATTCTTTCACCGTCACCATGGCTAACTTGGCTCTTCAAATTTTCTTCATTTTTTTTATAATACTTTTGTAAGCATGCCCTAATGGACATTGGAACTCCCATCCCTCGTCATACTGTAGTCAGGTTTAGCTATTGACATGTAAGATTTATCCACAGTTTTCCTTTGTACAGTTTTGAATTCCATCTTGCTCTTGTCCTGGAGATTCAATCACTTCTTCTGTTATATTGAAATGTGCATTTAGGTTTATAATACATATTACCTCATGTTGGTGTTAATTCAAGGATGTTCGTTTGCCTAGAAGATATTTTCCGAATAGTTTTTTCACACTGTCAGGATTTTCGTTTCATTCTTCTTCGGATTGCTCTGTGCGTTATGGTGTAACTAAACGTATCATTTTAGTTTCTTCGGGTCGAGTGGAAATGGAGTTAGAACATTACATGCCCAACCCAAGCAGGGAACCAATTATTGACCCTGTTGTTGGTCTCATCCGATTCTAAATCTTCTTTTTGAGATGGTGAATTTATCATATTAATTCTAGGTGTATGTTTAGTTTTTATCTTCATTTATGAACCCCACTGCATTTTCTTTTGGACACAGGCTAGGTTCATACTGGAGCCACAGAAGGAGATTTGGGTTCGGCATTACAACACTGCTCTAACTCACATGTAATCCACGACTTCCTAACTCGCTCCTTACTTAATTGCATTATTTCTGTTTTTTCTTAGGGTAAAACCCTCCTTGTGTGCATGGCACCATATGGCCACAGCTATGCCTGTATGAATTTTTTTTTATTTCCAAGTTCATGAAGTTCGAAGAAAGATGGCATATTTATTGTTTTGCTCGAACTTATATCAAGATGGCTTTGTCTATTGATTTTAATAATTGCATGAATTGTTTCCTTTGGGATTTAAGGCCTCCAAATCTATAACTTATTTTATGTTTACAATATAGAAATTTGGTTGTTATTATTTGAATTCAGAATTTGGTTCTTGTATTTTGGTGTGAATCCTCATTAAGGAAATATTGCATTGCTTCATTCTGGGCTTAAGTTTATTTCGCCTTTGTTCAATATCTGTAATGGTTAGACACAGTACGATATTTCTTCGTCCACCAGAGGGTTTACGGTTTCAACATGAAATTTGGGTCTCTTATTGTATGACCAACTCATCTATATAAAAATACAATTCTGTTGTTTTCTTTCATTTTCCTATGTATGGATAGTTTCAATTATTTTTCAATTATTTTGTGGTGGATTTACTTTGTCTGTTGCTAGTTATTAAAAAAATATTTATGACACCTTTCTTTCTTCTTTATTTATTGAAATGTAAGATACAGTAAGTCTGAGGTTAAATTGGCCAGAGGACCATGACCCATGCACTGTCACCATGGGGCTCGATGCTAAACCTCTATGCCTTAACAATTTGATGGTTTACAATAGAAAATTTTCTTATATTCTTCCAATTTCGTAAATTCTCCCTGGAATTTAATGGGTCTCAGACATAATAAATAAATGTTTTGTATTTGATTAAAGAAGACATAATTTGTACTACTGATTACTGTATTTTCTATATGTGTTATGTTGAATATGGTTTCTTGTACAAGACCTAAGCTTGCAGTACCTGTACCATTTTTTTCCTTTGGTGTAACACATATAATAGGTTATATTTTTGGATTTTTATTTCCATTTTTCATATTCTAAATTAAATAAAATTAAGTTATATGTACTATTCAAAATTAAAAAATATGAATCATTAAAATAACAAAAAAATATAAACAAAAAAACAAATGAAAAGGTACTTATCTCTGTACTTTTATTTCCAGCTAACTAATGGTTCCATCCAACCTTGGGAGAGGAAATCATGTCCTATGCTCCCCCCGTGCTCCTGTCCAGAGCCTTAGGTAGTAGACATTATTAATTAGAAGAAAGGCCTCAAGGTTTCAATCCATCCTATACTACTCTAGGTTTTCAAAGCTCCATTGGTTTCCTACCAGCTCTAGACAACTCTTCGCAATATATTGTTGTTAACCCTTATCATCTTTTCTGAACAGAACCCCTTTCCCTCTTCAGGATTTCCATTTTATCCTTTTTGGGAAGTAACTATTAGAAATTGTCTCTACTTTTTATCTGTAATCTTGGAACCGTTTATGATTCAGTTAATCCCTTTTAATCAGGACATTTTATCAATTTTTATTTATAAATAAACTCAAGGCTCACTAACGAATAACCATATTTGTTAATTAATTTTTCTTTTAATAATTCAAATGTATCATAAAAAAAAATATGTCAATCATAATTAACATAAAACAGGGTGTTACATATTCTCCCTCTAAGATAAACACCGTCCTTGGTGTTACTTTATCATTGAAGCAGTCCAGGATATGCCTCTTGAATGAAATTTTCATCCTTCTAGGTAGCCTCATCAGGGCTAAAGTGCTTCCATTGCACCTTAACTTGGGGGATGACTCACCTCTAGAGCGTTATTTCTCTCTGATCGAGAATACATTGAGGTTCTACCAGAAAATCGGTGTTCGGTTCTATCTGTAGAGAAAAAGAAAAAATTTAATTAGTTCCAACAAGAACCTTTGTTATTTTCAAATATTAATGTAATCATGACTTACATGTATACTCTGCCAATGTATCACATGCTTAGGGTCATGTATGTATCGTTTCAACAATGATACATGGAACACATTATGTACCATTATATGACTAGGCAGATCTAGTCGATAAGCCACCGACCCAATCCGTTCCAAAATTTGGAATGGTCTGCAATACTTGGGAGGCATTTTGGCACAAGTATTCCACCTCAAGGTTCTCCACTTTAGATTAATTCTTACATATATGTGGTCACCCACCACAAAATCCACGAAGGTTATATTTCGGTTTGCATATATCTTTTGCCGATATTGAGCTGCCTTTAATTTCTATCTAATTTTTCTCACCTCATGCTCCATTTCCTCCATCATGTCTGGTCCAAGCATCATCTTGGTTTTCAGACTTCTCCAATTTATGGGGGTCTGACATTTTCTTCTATACAATGCTTCAAAAGGACTCATCTTGAGGGATTCTTGATATCCGTTATTATAGGAAAACTCGACTAAATGTAGATATTAGTCTCACTTCATAGGTTGTTTCATTACATACATGCACAACATATCCTCCAAAATTTGATTCACCTTCTCTTTTTTCCCATCTGTTTGAGGATGGTAAGCGATACTAAAATGAATTTGTGTTCCCAATCCGGTGAATAATGTATTCTACAAAGCTGATGTAAATTTTATATCTCGATGTGAGGTAACAATTCTTAGAATACCATGCAGTCTAAAAATTTCTTTCATGAAGATGTCAGCAATTTGTACTGCCTTGTATGTTGAGTGGACAGGTATGAAATGAGCTACCTTGATGAGTCTATCCACTGCCACCATGATTGAGTCATTGTGAATTTTATTTCTTGGTACCCCAGTGATTAAATCAAGTGAAATGACCTACCATTTCCATTAAGGTACATGGATAGGCTGAAGCAATCCTACTGGATGCTGGTGTTCTACCTTGACTTGCTGGCACTCCAAGCACTTGGTCAGGTATTCAGAAATGTATTTACGCATTCGCGACTAGAAATAATCTTTCCTAATTTTTGTTAACATCTTTTGGTATCTGAGATGTTCTGCATAGGAGCTCTGATGATATTCATCCAAAATCAACCCATTTAAGCTCATTTGATTTGGAATACATATCTTCTTTTGTTATAACAAGAGTTTTATATCATTAAGCTCATAATATGATTTCTTTTCTTTCTTTTCACCTTCTCTTGATTGTTTCCATTGAAATTGATATTCAAGGTCCTTCCTTGCTGCCTCCATAATCTGCTCCTGGAACTTAGATTCAACTTGGTTAAAATAGATTTCATAGATGCAGTGCAATTTTCTGCTTAAAGCATTAGAAACACTGTTCTCCTTACCTTTTACATGTTGAATATCAAAATCATATTCACTTAAGAATGCATTCCATCTTTCATGGTGAGCATTTAAATTAGATTGTAATATAGCTAGTTAAACTGCTATGGTCAGTTCTTATCACAAACCTTTTTCCTAGCAAGTAATGTCTCCACAGTCAGAAGGCATGCACTACTGAAGTTAGGTCTAAATCATAGGAAGAATACCTCTACTCGTGATATTTCAACTTTCAGCATTCGTATGTTATAACCTTACCTTCTTGGGTTAAAAATGCTCTTACCCCTTCCTTGCAGGCATTAGTGCATACCTCGAATTCCTTACTTGGGTATGTTACTTTCAGTTCAGGGGCACTAGTTAGTAGTTCTTTCAAACATTCAAAATTGTTTTGACATTCTTGAGTCTACTTAAATACTCATCCTTTCCGTTGTAGAGAGGTAATAGGAAATTCTATTTTAGAGAAACCGTTAATGAATCGCCGGTAATAGCTAGCTAAGCCCATGAATGAAAGTATGTCTACTACATTCTTAGGAAATTTCCATTCCATAATCGTTTTTGTCTTTTTGGTGTCTACAAAAATCCCCTCAGTAGATATAACATGTCCCAGATACTAAATCTGTTCCTTGTAGAAGTCACATTTACTAAATTTTTCATAGAGTTAGTGTTCCCATAACATTTTCAGCACTATGCGTAAATGTTCCTTGTGTTATTCCATATTCTTAGAATACATTAGTATATCGTCTATAAATATTAACACAAATTTATCCAAAAATGGGTGGAAGATACCATGCATCAAGCTCAAGAAGGTTTCCAGTGCATTGGTTAACCCAAATGGTAACACTACAAATTCATAATGTCTGTACTTTGTACGGAAAGCTATTTTAGATATGTCCTCATCCTTAATCCATATTTGGTGATACCCCGACCTTAGATCAATATTGGAAAACATTGTTTCCCCCATCACCTGATCAAACAGATCGTCTATGTGTTGCAATGCGTAATTTTTTTTACAGTCAATTAATTGAGTTGTCGTTAATCCATAGAAATTCGCATAATATCGTACCTTTTCTTAACAAACAACACTGGTGCTCCCCAAGGAGATAGGCTTCATTGAATATATCCTTTTTCCATTAATTCTTGCAGCTACATTTTTAATTATGGAAATTCAGGCACACTTATTTTGTATGGTGCTCGTGACACAGGTGCTGCCCCAGGTATTATTTCTATTTTGAAATCAATATCTCACTTCGGTGGTAATCATGGAATATTTTCAGGGAACACATCCATCAATTCCTGTACAATAGGAATATTTTCCAGCATAAGGGTTTTATCCTTTGAGTTAGAGAACCCCACCTGAATTGCATAGAGCTGACACACATTTCTAATGCATTTACCCAGCTTGGATGCAGTAATGGGGCGCAACCAAAGTGGCTTCTTCATCCCATACAATTCTCTACGTGTATCGTCTTCTGATTTAAAGCAAAAGACTTTATCTTTTCAATCCACTAATGACCGGTGTCTTTCTAACTAGTCTATTCCTAATAAAATATCATAGGAACCCCGAGATAGAATGTTCAGTTCTACAGTTATGTGTTGATCTCCTATATTCAGCTTGCAATTTGGAACTTTTGCATTAACTCACATTTTTTCCTCCATAGCCAATTGAACCAGCCATGTGTTCTTAAATTTCTGATTTTGCAGTTAACAGTTTTCAACTATACAGGGGTTTACATAGCTCAAATTGGCACCAAGGTCAACCAAAATGGAAACAGATTAGGTTTGTAGCTTACTTTCCAGTTCTATCATATTTGGTTGGAAATATTCTTGTCGATCTTCCAGAGCGACATTGATCCTGGGTATGTTTCATGCCACATCTCCCATGGTAGATGCTTCTTGCATATTGGCTGTCACTTCATTTCTCCCTCGATGAGGACAATTCTTAAAATAATGTGCCTCCCCACATTCCCAACATTGTAATGGTGGTTTTTGGGACTGTCCAAGATCTACCCTAATAGAAGCCTCAGCATGCTGCTCTTCACGTGCCCATTTGGGTTTTTGCTGATTTTTCCCAATCTTCCTATTTGTTGAATTCCTTAGCATTTTTATAGTTTCATGTTATGCTATTTTTAAAATTCGAGGCGCCTTTCTGCCCTTTCTTAGGTGACCAGCGTCTGCCAAATTCTCCCTTTGCCTTGGACTGCTGAGAAAACATCCGTGCTTTTCTTATTACCTTGTCCATATTTTTTGGGTTCACAAACTCAATTCTTTCCTTCATGTGAGTAGGAAAACTGCTCAAGAACCATTGTACTTGTTGGAATCACGATTTCCATTAGACCAAAACCCGTAGGCATTAGTCTCCGCTACAATCGCTAGAGTTAGGGTCCACGAGAGGTGTTATTCCATGTCGTGTAACAAACAGGGAGCGTTGAACCCAATGTCCAACAATCTCGCCCCAACACGAGTTGAGTGAGTTTCGAACTCAAGACATGTCACTCTAACTCCATTTGTTGCAATCATGATTATTGTTAGACCAAAACCTGTAGGCATTAGTCTTCGCTACAATCACCAGAGTTAGGATCCACGAGAGGCAGTTAGTCCATGTCACGAAACACACGGGGAGCGTTGAACACAATGTCCAACAATATTTCCCCCAACGCGAGCCGGGTGAGTTTCAAACTCGAGACCTATCGCTATGATACCATTTGTTGGAATCACGATTGTCGTTAGACCAAAACCCACAGGCATTAGTCTCTGCTACAATCGCCAGAGTTAGGATCCACGAGAGGTGGTTATTCCATGTTGCAAAACACATGGGGAGCGTTGAACCCAATGTCCAACAATACTTTTTCCTTTTCATCTCTCAAATATGGCAAGCATATTAACAAGGAGGTAAATTTAGTGATAAATGCATCCATAGACATTTGTCCCAATTTTAAATCATGAAACTCTCGTGATTTTTCATCATAAAATCATTTAGTTAAGTACGTTTCCTTGAAATATTGTTGGAACTCATCCCAAGTCATATTCTGGTCTTTAATTCCATGCACATTTTTCACCTCTTCCCACCATAAAGTAGCCTTTTCTCACAATTTATAGATAGCTAGATGAGCTTTGAGTTTGTTTTTATATTCATAAATTTGGAAATACTTATTCATATTTATTATCCAAGCTTCCACCACTTCTTCAGCCTCTTCATCAAATGTAGGAGGGTTGATTTCCTAGAATTCACCCTCTAATTCCACTTTCTATTTCTTCAGCTATTGATGATATAAAATATTACCAGATTTAGCTTCATTATAATTTCTACTCTTATTACTACACTGGGTATGAATCCCTTCTGGATTGTCATGAACTTGTTGGTGTTGCTCTCCTTCTCCGTGGGTGTCCCTCTCTGGACTGAGCTGTGTAGTATGATGGTTCTGTTTATCTAAGAGGCTCTTCAGTATACTTTCTTTCTCTCTCGTTAACTTTTCATTATCGCTTCTAACCCGAGTCATCTCTGTCTAAATTTTTTGCACCATATCTAACAGTCTATTCGTCTAACGTTGTTTCTCTTCCAGTAATATACGGGTTTGTTGGTGTTGGTCCATGCTTAATTGCACCCACATTTCTGGGTTAACTTCAGGATTGGACAGGGGATTGGCTTCCCCTTTAGTTCTTGGCGTTTAATGACTGAACCCTCTCCTCATTGTAACTTCTTATCAGTCTTCCTGTCACCATGCACAATTTCAAGCAAGAAACAAAATGAAAACACCCACATTATCGCATTGGCCAATCTGGCCCTAGCATGTAACCACACTTTGATACCACTTGTCGCAACTATAAACTTAAAAAAAAACATACCATAATTTTTTATTATTATCTAAGTTAACTTTCTATTGTTACTAAGTTTACTAGCTTATCTCTCATTTAGTTATTATATCCATATATTAATTATTCCTACTACCTAAACATTCATTGACCACAGTTATGACACAATGATCATTAACTATATAATTCCAATGTTTATATTATATTAGCAATGTATTAGCTTTATACATACTGCATAAATGCTTAGGGTAGGTCTATCTACACTCAGACAAAAATACTACATATATTATTGACATCGATTGAACTCAATACTAGGATTTTATTTTTGATTGCAATGGGTAACATTGGCTTCGAATTTATTTAGATAACCTGTGACATATCTATGGTGCAATATGTAATGTTCAATGTGTATAATCCTTGGTTTCTGCTCCACCTCGATCTGGAGACACCTGGGTTGAGGTTATGGTAAGAGTCCCATAGATGTCCCACATTATTTTTCTGCAGCATCTCGACCATTGGTTTGCAGAACCCTAGATCCAATAGTTCGGAGGATGTCTGGGGTGGTTAGGGTAACCATCCACTCCCTATCCCATCTCTCGAACTCATTCTTTTTCCGTCGCCATGGCTAAATTGGCTCTGCAAATATTCTTCATTTTTTTATAATACTTTTGTATGCCTACCCTAATGCACACTGGAACTCCCATCCCTCGTCATACTACAATCGGGTTCAACTATTGACAGGTAAGATTTATCCGCAATTTTCCTTTGTACAGTTTTGAATTCCATTTTTCTGTTGTTTTGGAGATTCGTTCGCTTCTTCTCTTATATTAAACTATATTTTTATGTTTATAATACAGATTACCTCATGGTGGTGTTAATTAAAGGTTGTTCAGATGCCTGGAAGGTCTTTCCCAAATATTTTTTCACACTGTCAAAATTTTCTTTTCACTCTTCTTCAGATTTCTCTCTGCGCTATGGTGCAACTAAACATCTCGTTTTAGTTTCTTCGGGTCAGGTGGAAAGAGAGTTAGGAAATTGCATGCCCAACCCAAACAGGTAACTAATTTTTGACCCTGTTTTCGGTCTCGTCCGATTGTAAATATTCTGTTTCAGTTGGTGAATTTCTCATATTAATTATGGGTGTATGTTTAGTTTCTATCTGCGCTTATGAACCCCACCTAATTTTCTTTTGGATAGGCTAGGTTCATACCGGATCTGCAGAAGGATATTTGGGTTAGACATTACAACACCACTCTAACTCACAGATAAGCCCCAACTTCCTAACTCGCTTCTTACTTAATTTCATTATTTCTGTTTTACTGAGGGTAAAACCCTCCTTGTGTGTAGTGCACCACATAGCCACGGTTGCGCCTGAATGAAATCATTTTTATTCTAGGTTCATGAAGTTCGAAGAAATATGGCATACTTATTGTTTTTCTCAAACTTAGCTCGAGATGGCTCTGTCTATTAATTTTAGTAATTGCATGAATTGTTTCCTTCTGGATTTAAGGCCTCCAAGCCTCTAACTTATTTTATTTTGACAGTATAGAAATTTGGTTGTTATTATTTGAATTTGAAATATGGTTCTTGTATTTTGGTGTGAATCCTCATTAAGGAAATATTACATTGCTTTGTTCTGGGCTTAAGTTTATTTCCCCTTTGTTCAATATCTGTAATGGTTAGAAACAGTTTTGTCTTTCTTCCTCCACCTGAGGGTTTACAGTTTCAACATGAAATTTGGGTCTCTTATTGTATGACCAACTCGTCTATATAAAAATAATGTTTAGTTGTTTTCTTTCATTTTCCTCTGTATGCATAGTTTCAGTTTTTTTTTCAAATTATTCTGCAGTGGATTCACTTTGTCATACAAATATTATATATATATATATATATATATATATATATATATATATATATATATATATATATATATATATATATATATATATATATATATATATATATATATATATATATATATATATATATCACATTGTTCTTTCTTCTCTATTTATTTAAATGTAAGCTACAACAAGTCTGAGGTTAAATTGGCCAGAGGACCATGACCCCTGCCTTGTCACCATGGGGCTCGACCCTAAACCTTTGTGACTTAATAGTTTGATGGTTTATAGTATAAATTCTTCTCTTATTCTTCCAACTTCGTAAATTCTCCCCAGAATTTAATGGGTCTCAGACAAAAGAAATAATTTTTTTCTATTTAATTAAAGAAGACAAAATTTGTACTACTGCTTACTGTATTTTATATCTATGTTATGTTGAATATGGTTTCCTGTACAAGACCTAAGCTTGCAGTACCTGTACTATTTTATTCCTTTGGTGTAACACATATAATAGGTTATATTTTTGGATTCTTATTTCTAGTTTTTGTCTTCTCAATTAAGGAAAAATAAGTTCTTTGTACTATTCAACATTAACAAAATAGTAAAATGAGTTCATATACACTTCTTTCTTAGGTTGTCATTTACACACTAATATAAAAAAAAAGGTACTTATCTTTGTACTTTTCTTTCTAGGTAACTGATGGTTTTTCCCAACCTTGAGAGAGGCAATCACGTCCTCTGCTCCCCCCATGCTCCTGTCCAGAGCCTTAGGTAGTAGAAAATCATAATTAGAAGAAAGGCCTCAAGATTTCAATCCAACCTATACTTCTCTGGGTTTTCAGAGATCCACTGGTTTCTACCACTCTTAGCAACATATTGTTGTTAACCCTTAGCATCTTTTCTGAGAAGAACCCCTTCCCTTCTTGAGGATTTCCATTTTATCCTTTTGGGGAAGTAATTGTGAGAAACTGACTCTACATTTTACTCTGGAATCTTGGAACCTACATTTTACTCTAGAATCTTGGAACCATTTATTATTTAGTTAATCCCTTTTACTCAGAATAATTTATCATTTTTTAATTTATAAATAAACTCAAGCCTAGTAACTAATAACCATATTCGTTAATTCCTTTTTATTTTAATAATTCAAATGTATCATATAAAAGTGTGTCAATCATAATTAACATAAAATAGGGTGTAACAAATTTACAAAATCAAAGCTAATTATTAAAATATATTTCAAATATATTAGGAAATAGATGCATTTTGTTTTCTATGGGCAACCATTTTCATTAATATCATTTTATTGGATTGTATTGAACTTTAGTATTTTAATATTCTTAAATGTAATATAATCATAAATTTTAAGAATATTCTAAAATTTGATTTACAAAAAAAAACAAACAGTTATTAAAATGTATTCCAATTATATTATGGAATGGACATATTTCATTTTGTTTGCTCAAATATTTTCTTTAATATCATTTTTATTGAATTTTATTGGATTTTAGCATTTTAATATTATTAAATGTAATATAATCTTAAATTTTAAGAATACTACAAAATTTGATTTACAAAAATAAGTTCAATTATTAAAATATATTTTGATTATATTATGGAATAAATGTATTTCATTTTTCTTGGGCAACTATTCTATTTAATATCATTCTTACTAGATTGTACTAGATTTTAACATTTTGATCGTGCCCAAATTCACATTCTATAGCTCAATATGAGAGAAATGTGTAAGTATGTATGTATTTAAGGTATAGTTGACATGTGCTTTTCTCTAAAATAATATATATATGTATATGTATATATAGAGAGAGAGAGAGAGAGAGAGAGAGAGAGAGAGAGAGAGAGAGATATCTTTCTAATTAAAAAATAATAAATCTATAATAATTCACTATAGTAAATAATAAATTTTACTATAGCTAATTTATAATAATTTGCCATCTCACTTTAAAAAAATTTCAAGATGCTAAATTAATTTATCCATTTAAATATTTCATTTTAAATAACACAAAATAAAGATATAATAAAAAAATGTTTGTTCAAAACGCGTCGAGAGTGTTCTTTCACTTGTGATTATTACTGAAGAAAATTCTAAATAAATTTTAACAAGTCTCAAAAAATTACAATAGTTATAAAACCATTTTTTGATGTTCATAAACTCATATTAAAGTGGAAAAACATAAAAAATAATTTGGTTAGGAATGAATTTTATATTTTCTTCACATTGAGTTGTGTCTTCCTTTAAGGGTTCTTCTCATAAATAAATTGAATGTGTAAGATAAAAAGAGGTTAGAAAGAAATTAAGTAATGTGTTATTAAACTACTAAATCAATGTGCCATGTAATTCCAATTTGACTTACTAAAGATTAAGCTATACACAATATAGGTGCCCAATAAGATTAAGGCATTGATTTGAATTATGCATTTTAATTGAGGAAGGCTTCTTATTTCAACTTAAGGTGGATGAGGATATTTTGACTTTTTTATTTTAATTTTTAATTGAGGTTCTATATTGATTTTCAACGGAATATGCTCAAGATATTCTTTTTTCTAATTTTTTATCAATTACTGTAGTGTTTTACACATTGCATTGAATTTTAATAAGTTTTAAAAATTAGAATAGTTCCAGTTCTTGGGTATTTGAGATTATTCCAGTTCTAATAATTTTCTCCATGATAAGTTACTCATTATTATTTATAACATTCATTTATAAATAAGAAAATTTTATTTAGAAAAATGGTCCATTACTTCTAATAAATTAAAAAAATTACATTCACGTGGCTCCTCACCCACCAATTTTCTAGGGATTTGATATTATTCCAATTTTAGTAAGTTCCTCCATGATAAGATCCTCATTTTAAAATAAATCTTCCGGGAAATCACATGAGAAATTTTACAACCACGCATTTCGAACTACTAAGCCTCATTATTATTTATAACATTAACTTATTTATAAGGATATTTTATTTAGTAAAATGACCCATTTTACAATAATATGTGTAATTTTTTTTTTCTCAAGTTAAAGTTGACCTATAACCTTTTCATACATAGTTAATAACGTAAATGTGTGCATTAGTAAGGCATTCATCGTGTTGTAATAATTTTTTTTTATTATATTTATGAATCCTTCAGTTGTATCAACCACATTAATATTTTAAAGTGGTTGTACAGTTTAAATAAAGATAGTTATAGTAGAAATATAGTGAACATTTCAATTTCTATCACAAAGTAAATATAATGAATATACTCTAAAAATATTGAATCAAAGAGGTAGTTAAATAATTAAGGTAATTGCACACTCATAATTTAGATTTCGAGTAATATAAAAATTTAGTAAATATCATGTCAATATTTACATAAATTTGAAAATTTAACACTTTTATAGATGAACTAATTGATTCCAATTATGGATTTTAATTTAAATAAAGAAAATTACAACAAAAACATAGTGAACATTTCAACTTATATCGCAATGTATATATGTTGAATATAATCTACAAAGATAGAATGCAAGAGGTAGTTAAATAATTAAGGTAATTCAACACTCACAATTTCAATTTGGAATTTTGTACATTTTTAGTAAATATTTTGTTGATCTTTGGCATAAATTTCAAAATTTTGCAGATTTATGCATGACCTACCTTACAATCCAAAAATTAAATTAACATTTTACAAATATAATATAGTAAAATTCAAAGGATGAAATTCTATAAAAATGAATGAATCTTGATTAGAAAATTATTTTTATCACGTTTACAAATCAAATTTGAAATGCCCCTCAACTACATCATTCGAATATATAGTTTTATTGTAATCTATATTTTAACATAATTTCTCATTTATCACTTTCACTTAACCTTAACCCAATGTTTAATCAATACAAAACATTGAAGCTCATTGCATACAAAAATATATTGAAAATATTTATTAGAGGAAAATATATATTTATATATGTTAAAAAAACCAATATAGCAAAAAAATTTATCAAAATGTTATTCAAGATCTATTTTTAATGTAAATAGAAAATGGAGATGTAATAAAATAAAAATGTAGATTAATTTATTTTATAAAAATATCTTCATAAGAAATTCTAACTTGAATAAGTTGCATAATATATCCATATAGGAATTATCTATAACAATGCTATCAATAAACATGTATGATTTTCTTTCTCAAAACTGGTCTCTTACTGCGTAATACTTCAACTCTATTATAATATTTTGAAGAAATACACAATTTAGATAATTTGTAAACCTCGCTATTAATTCAAAAAAGAATTCATATACATTATTTCTTGACTTTGTAAAGCAAACTTATAGATTAAAAAAATCATCAAAATATTATTAAAGGAAATAAACTATTTCTAGTAATATTAATATAATAAATTATAAAATGTTTAAAATTTAGTTGGTTGGAACAACATGGTCTCCCTTTTAATTAACAACTAATAGACAATTACATATATTCAAAATTGCATATATTCAAAATTACTAATATACAGTTGCAAAAACAATATATTAAAAAATAGTAACACCCAATTTTTAATTTTTTTATAACAATGCTATTCAATATCTATCTTTATACAAAATAAAAATTTGATAATTTAGATAATTTATAAACTCAATATAAAATCCCCTAATGAAAATCAAATGAATTTTCTATTTTATTGTTATTTGATTTACAAAGGGAAGATGAACTTTAAAAAAAATAATTTTTGTTTAAAAATGCAAATTTGTAAATTACAATGACCTAGAAAGAATGCATAACTTGACCTTGAGTAAAGTATGTGAGAAACTCACACACTTGTGGAAATTATGGGCAACGGGCAGGGTTGTTATTTGCACAGACTGTCACTATTGTTAAGAGAGAAAAATACAATAGAAAAATCCAATGGGGTCAGGGAATCAGAAAATATGGAATGGAATACCATGTAATGAGGAGGGATCATGTCTAGTAGAGATCATATGATCACGACCTTTTGCCATACTTAGCTCTAGTCCCAAGTGTGCAGTAGATCGGGGGGATACTTAATGGTGATTGGTCTCATAGGTCAGGAGGAGTGTTATTATTCAGGTGGGAGTTGTGTAATTCCTTTTGAAGTCAGCTAAGTATGATTCAATGTTTTTAATGAAAATAATAACAATAAATATAATGAAAAGATTACTTAGCTCAAGTCCCAAGTGTGCAATAGATCTGGGGAGACTCAATGGTGATTGGTCTCATAGGTCAGGAGTGTTATTACTCAGGTGGAATTTGGGTAATTCCTTCTGAAGTCAGCTAAGTATGATTCAATTATTTTTAATGAAAAGAATAACAATAAATATAGTGAAAATATTATAGTATGTTTAACATAGAAATAGAAAGTGCATATGCAGTACTGAATAAATATGCTTGTATAAAATCACTCTAAAAATAAATATATGACTATGCATGGTAATAATCTTAGCCTTGTGTGTATATTTCCTATGTGATAGGAAACTGTCGAATATACTTGCGGACCTATCCACATATGTGAACTTACATTTATGTGGAGTAACGTCACTGTGCATGGTACCTATTTAAGTACGAGTAAATATCTAAGGAACTAGAGGTATAATAGACCCAGGTTCACCATAAGTGAAACCCAATATTCCTATTTTTGTACGACAGGGCCTTCTATTGTAAGGAAATTATAAATGATACAGTACAAATATAGTTATAAATATATAATGAGAACCAACAAGCTACTTGATAAATTTTATTCCTATCTTTGTACGACAGGGCTCCTATTGTAAGGAAATTATAAATGATACAGTACAAATACAGTTATAAATATATAATGAGAACCAACAAGTTACTTGATAAATTTTCCTCCTGAAATGAACGGAGTAAATCATGGAATATATATAAAGAGGGGATGAGCTTCATTAAATTATAAATGATACAGTACAAATATAGTTATAAATATATAATGAGAACCAACAAGCTACTTGATAAATTTTCCTTCTGAAATGAACCGAGTAAATCATGGAATATATATATATAAAGAGGGGATGAGCTTCATTACATTAGCACCATATATGTATCCATTATAACGAAAAATCAATATATGCACCACCAACAGTTTGAGATAAATCAAAGGAAAAGAATCATATTGTGTAAACACAAGATGCAAAATCTTTTCGGGAAATATAAAAGAACTACAGGCAAATAGTGGTGCCTCTCAAAATCAACATTTCGCAATAAGAAGAAAAACACAGCTATTAAATAATTTCACAAACCGAATTTAAAACCCTTACTAGGCCGAGAGAGGTTGTCTTGAAAAAGTCATTGTAATCAGTATTCGAAATTGCTTGCTAGCTAGCGAGATGTCATTTAAAAACAAAAAAAAAAACACTCAATAATGAGAAGTTCAAGTTACCAAATTAAGAAAATTAATGAACTGTAAGGTTCTTAGAGCCAGCCTCTGGGCCAAAATGAAAACCTCATGGTAAACCTAAATTTCTCAGTGGGAGCACTCTTAGCCTAAAAGCATTGAGGGAATAAACAAATTTATAACTGTGATATCCACCCTCCATGGGAAATTCCATAGAACATGGACACGATCTGGAAGAATACATGTAAGGTTCGCCTATAGTCATGAATAACATTTAATAATGTCTTGAAGAAAAAACGCATGAATTTGATACCTATACTCACCTGTCAATAAAGAGGAGGTCAGGGTTATAACAAAATTGCAATTATGAGTGTTAGAAAGAGAATAGAGTTAAAGCGCATAAAAAACCTTATATGTGATGAATAAGTCAACCTCATTCCACCTTCTTGCCAAACAAGAAAGAAATGGTTGGCTTAGACCAATAATTAACCGCTAAACTGATGAAATTTGGCATATGGTAACCATATACTAACCCTAACATAGATTTTGTTATGGAAACCAGGAATCGAGCATGAAGAATCTAACAAGGAACGTTGGGATTTGAGGAGGAAAAACCCTCTTGCAGTCATGGAGAAACCCCAACCTGGAGTAAGCTCTAGAAACTCGAGGGCCAAACCCTTCTCATCCACTCCCTGTCAGCCAGTAATGGTATGGCTTAGTCTTGGCTAAGATGTAAATGGAAAATTAAAAAAATTAAAAAATAAAAGTTCTGGAGAGTAAATAAAAAGATATTCACTTGGAGATGGAGAAATGAGCAGGAACCAAAGTTGTAGGGTTCAAATTTTGTTGAATTTGTGAATATTAGAACTTCAGGATAAATCCATTCATAGGAGCCAAACTCTATTGCAACATAAAACCCTTAAAACTACTAAAACCCCAGCTGCTTAATGGATCTCAACTCAATAATTCGGATTGACTGACCACAGGAGCGAGCAGAGTGAAGACAACTTGAGAAGCAAAGGATTGCATGGTTGGTAAGGGAATGTACGCTGAGCTACAGAGGTGGTACCTCCCCTTCCCCTTCGACCAGAATGAACACTAAACCAAACACTCCCTCCATCTAAAACAATTACCCTAATTATTGTGCATCTGATCCGTCGATGTATGGACACCTAGCATTAGGATCTGGCCCATTCTCTAAGCTTCATCAAACATAGGGTTTCAACTTTACCAAATTCATTAAACCTTAAAATAAATATTGTGGGTCAAAAAAATTATCTATATCATGTTGTATGGTAAGGATATCCAACTCATCGTTAATATCCAACCATGAAATTTATTGCAGGGTACATGAAATGATATATTATAATTGTAATTTGAATCTAAACTATTGCCATAGTTTTCTGTTGTATTATGCATGTGGATTAAAAATATATATATATTTTATGGTTATATGTGGAGTAATATTTGGAGTCATTACAGGTGGTATCAGATCCAAGTTTTGACATTGGGGCCTAAATTTTTTATGGTGTATTGTTGTACTCAGATGTAATGTTCCCAATTTTTAGCCTAGCTAAAAGGAACATTATAGTTAGCATATTTTTGTTTTGTTGAATAAAATGGGTAAGGAGACCCCTTAACCCCTTTATATGGAGAAATAACACTCCTTGTGTGAAAGGAGGAATAATAAAGCAGCTGATTTGAGCACCACATGGTGTGAACAAGACTGGATGATGCTTGATCTAGACATTTTGACTAAGTCAACAATGATGTCCAAGAGAGGGAATCTCCATGACAAGGCAGCGCAGTTTTAGAGGAGGCTCCACTTGCATGAGCTAGGTGGAAAGTGGGAATGGGACCCATGGTGAGAGGAGTTAATTTGATTTATAAGGAGGAGATGGTAGCCCATTTTCATTATGCATTAGCTTATCATTTTCATTGGGTCTGCAAAGACTTGCATATCCAGGCTGTTTAGCAGGTTTGTAGTGTTCTTGAACCCAAGGGTGTTCTTGGTCGGGAATCCCTACCTCATCCTAAAGGAAGGAGATGGTTTGACCTTCATTTCCTCATTCCATCATTTGTCCAAGCTTACTCCTTCAGCTACAACGTTATTTTGTTGGGCAGAAAACGTTGAGTTGCTAGGTGCAGCAAGAGAGGAACTCATAGAGTCATTCTTTGGCTTGTTCCTAAGTGGAGATCTTGCATATTCTTTGGAGGAGCAGCAGAGGAGACTCCCGGGAATTATCTAAGACCTTTATCACTAAGCCAATCATTCACCATCTCTCACAACGAAGTCTAGGGCTGGAACTATGTTATTTATGTAGGCAGTTGCTGGGAGGGCCATTGGAGCTTATCAGGAGGATTGTTATTGAGAAAAAGGGATCAAACCTTTTCTTGAGAACATTATCAGAGGAGGGCATGAGTATTTCAGATCTTCCATAGCCTCATTCTCATTTTGGTTCATTTGTAGTGACAAGTTATTTGTCACATTTGTACTTTCTCCAGCATTTCTAGCAATCTCTCCTAGATTGGCTAGAAATCTTGTATTAGAGCCAATTCTTCCATTCTTGGGAATTTATTTGTATGTATCATCCATATTTTATGTATTGACATCTACAACAGCAGCTACTCTCCTAGAGATAGCGCAGTCACTGCTTTTTGGCAGTTTGTGTAGTTGCTACATCTCTTGTAGTTCATAGTTTGATCATTGGAGATTGGTTCTAATAGTTTGAGTGGCTTGTCCCTCAAGATATTTCTGTATATTTTTGCTGATATATTAGTGAACATGATGGCTGTATTACATCTCATCTTATGTCATATTCATATTTGCAGAGTTTCATGGTTGTGTTCATGTATTGCTGTAGGCTCTCTATTTGAGTAGTTTCCTAAGGGACCTAGTTTGGGGAGATCTGAATAACCCACATAGGATCATTTATTTGGGCTCAAATTTTGGAATAGAAGTCTTTAATGTATTAAAAAAGGGATCCAAAACCCCTTTCAGCTTATTTTTACACTTCCTTCCTTATACAGTGTCCTACAGGACCATATTGTAGAAATTCCCGAAAAAGGAACATTACAGTGCTATCAGAGCATCAATATTGGCTCAGCCTGTGCAGCCCAAGATAATATGCCATTAGAAGGAGAAGCTCCTCCATCAGAAGAGGAGATGTACAGAGCAAACAAGAGAAGAGGAATGATGGAAGAGGAGGTCTCCCTTCTTCTTTTCCAGACCATGGAGGGTATCATTGAAGACCTTGAGGAGAAAGACAGGGAAAAATGGAAAGATTTTCTGAGACGGTTTATAGATGAAGCAAGACCTAGTTGTGACCACGTTGGGTGTGAGAATTCAGACACACATGCAGATCCACAGGCAGTCCATTTCCCACTTGCACTGCCGAGAGGAGGGAGGAAGGAGATGAGGCCATTGGAGGAGCAGCGCTACAACTCAAAGGTATGGCTCATGATTGTTGGTTTGAAAATTCTGTTTCACATTTTCATGCAAATGTAAAATTATACGATGAAGTCACTAAGGGGTTGGTGAAGAAATTTGATGGAATTCAATGTGAATCATCATGTATCATAACTTCAAACACTTTGCATGCATTGGAAGGAAACATGAAACAAACTCCACTCCACATTTCTAGAGGGGAAGAAAACTGAAATGAAGATTTGTTAGAGATAAAACCCTCATTGTATGAAGGCCAATCTTCCATTTGTGATAACATGTAGATCCCTCTTTCAGAGGAAGACCAAAATCCATGGTCTCTCATTGAAGGGGAGGCATACTCACATATTGGTGAAGAGAATGTGCATAGAAGAACCCACAACGCTGTAACATTGGAGGAAGATCGATCACCACATGGAGATGAGAAGGGAGCCATTGGTTCTATTGGAGGAGCCCTTGTATCTTTGCAAGGAGTTCCAAATGTTCCAACATGTGGAAACCAAGGCACAATTTTGGAGCCATATGTAACAGTTTTTGGGAATTGTGAGATGGAGGAGGAAGAGAAGGATTAGTATCAAGGGATGATACACCCTTATCTATGCCAGAAATTTTTTGCACAAAAGAAGGAGACTGTACAACGCAGTGAAGAGAGGGACAAATAAATCCACTCATACATATAGTCCACTTCTGAACTTGATGTCTCACTATATGGAGGCATTCGACTTGGAAGGCCACCTGATCTAGAGATGATGAGGGGCATATTGTCACTTGATTCACCACTCTTGGATTTCGGAGAGGTGAAGAAATTGGAGGATTCCAACACAGCGTAGAGAGTTTGGGATAAACCCAAGGAGGAGGGAGACACTCTCTCATTTTCAGTATCACCCACTCTCATCAGTTATACTGTGCTGACAGAGTTTTCTGCAGGGATGGAGGATGGCATCTTCATGATGCAGGATGACTACTCCATAGATTTTATGGGGAATAGGATACTCCCTTTGGGGGAGGACTCTTTCATACATAGGAGTGGATGGAGGTCATTCATGCTTACTTTGACTCGGCTTGGGAGATTCCTTTTGGATGTCAGCTTCTCATGGGAGGCCAACTTCCAAAGGACACCATTATTGTTTGAGAATGAGCAGCTGCATGATGCGCATGGAAGAATTTTGGAGGATGACTTTTGCACGGGGGATGTCAAAGTAGTAGGCAGCAACATGAGGGGAGCATCACATTGCATATTACCACCGCTGTCTCTGAGGAGGGTAGATCCAGATTGGAGGTCTCAAATCTTAGTAGAGTACTCCCAGGATCTAGATGCATGCATGACTCTTGATGACCTAGATAGAGATGACAGGTACATGATTGATGAGATGGTCATCTATACCGATGGCAGGATCTTCTTGACTAGAGCTTCTAGTCTCAAGGAGAAACTACTGCATGCAACACATGAGGACTTTCTAGCTATGCACTTTGATGCAAATTTTGCTTTGCTAGAGGAGTTCATTTGGGAGGGCATTCAACATGATCTATATCATCATGTGTATAGATGCATAGCCTAGATGATTTTGGAGAGGTTGGCACAACCATTTCCCTACTCATCGGAGGAGAGGGAGAGCATTCAGATGAGCCATTTCAGCTCAAGGACCAGAGTACATGGTAAAGGAGGTATATGCTCTCATTTTGACTTACCTTTCTTTACGTTATATGAGAAGCTTGATGACCTAAGGATGATCACATCTCCTTATGCTCCTTATTATGATGTACTTGTGGCCCATTGCAGCAATGGGAGTGGCTATTTTCATGATGGTTTGTGGGGGAAGCCACATGCTTCTTGGTGTGCACCATTGGCACCGATTCGTATTTGCATGTTTCCATATTATGAGATATTTGTGGTAGCAAACAAGTGGCCGGGAAATCACTTGTTATTTTTAGTTTAATGCAGGTAAGAGGTGCACTGCGTTGGTCCCATGAGTGGAGCAGTGACCCACTCTCTAGTTGTCTTATGATAGCTTGTTTTCATTGCATGTTGCCTCCTTGTATTGTTGATGCTTATAGATTCACAGGGAGCACTACCAGGAGAGTGTTTTATATAGTGGGATAGCCCATTGGGAGGATGAATCTCCCCATTGTACATGATTTATATTGTAGGAGATACCATGGGCAAACCATGATTGCCACAGTGCTACTTTTCTCTTCTTGTGGGAAAAACCACTTGGAGAATTTGAGGGGGGATATCATGAGTAATCTTCTTGATGGGAAATATTGGACCATTCTTGGAGGCCATACCATTTCAGCCCAAGGATGAAGGCATCCCCATATGAACCACAAATGGAGAGAAAAACATCTTGGGAATCGAAAGACCAACTCTCCATTCAGCCCCAACACATTGCAGAAACCTGGGGTTGAGCTTTTTATTTGGATGATAGCATGGATGAGAGGATCATCAATGGGGAAAATTTCTTCCCATGCATGTCATCACTCCTACCTTGAGGAGGCCATAACACAACAAGAAGGTTTCCACCTACACCTTCTATCTTCCCATGATGTGCACCATTCCAGTTTGCATACTTGGGAGGAAGCATTGGAGGACAGATTTGTTGCGGGATATTTTGAGCAGTGGTGGAGATTTTTGAGGAGGAGGCCACAAAAGAAAAGGGGTGGGGGGGGGGGGGAATTTTGTTCTCTCTATGAAGTTTCTTGAGGACAAGCAACATGTGGGAGGGGAGGAGTGTCATGTTCCTAATTTTTAGCCTCAAGCTAAAAGGAACATTATAGTTAGCATATTTTTATTTTGTTGAGTAAAATGGGTAAGGAGATCCCTTAACCCCTTTAGATGGAGAAATAAAAATCTTTGTGTGAAAAGAGGAATAATAAAGCAGCTTATTTGAGCACCACATGGTGTGAACAGGACTAGATCATGCTTGATCTAGACATTTTGACTAAGTCAACAACGTTGTCCAAGAGAGGGAATCTCCATGAAAAGGCAGCACAGTTTTAGAGGAGGCTCCACTTGCATGAGCTAGGTGGCAAGTGTGAATGGGACCCATGGTGAGAGGAGTTCATCTGCTTTATAAGGAGGAGATGGCAAACCATGTTCATTATGCATTAGCTTATCATTTTTGTTGGGTCTGCAAAGACTTGCATACCCGATTGTTTAGGAGGGTTGTAGTGTTCTTGAACCCAAGGGTGTTCCTGGTCGGGAATCCCTACCTCATCCTCAAGGAAGGGGAGGGTTTGAGCTTCATTTCCTCATTCCGTCATTTGGCCAAGCTTACTCCTTCATTTACATCATTATTCTGTTGGGTAGAAAACGTTGAGTTGTTGGCTGCAGCAAGAGAGGAACTCATAGAGTCATTCTTTGGATTGTTCTTCGGTGGAGATCTTGCATATTATTTGGAGGAGTAGCAGAGGAGACTCCTGGGCATTATTTAATACCTTTAGCACCAGGAAAATAATTCATCATCTCTCACAGCGCAGTCTAGGGCTGGAACTGTGTTATTTATGTACGCAGTTGTTGGGAGGGCCATTGGAGCTTATCAGGAAGAGTGTTCTTGAGAAAAAGGGATCAGCCCTTTGGTTGAGAACATTATCAGAGGAGGGCATGAGTATTTCAGATCTTCCATAGCCTCATTCTCATTTTGGTTCAGTTGCAGTGACAAGTTATTTGTCACATTTGTACTTTCTCCAGCATTTCTAGAAATCTCTCCTAGATTGGCTAGAAATATTGTATTAGAGCCCATTATTCCATTCTTGGGAATTTATTTGTATTTATCAGCCATATTTCATGTATTGACATCTATAGCAGCAGCTACTCTCCTAGAGACACTGCAGTCACTGCTTTCCAGCATTTTGTGCAGTTGCTACATCTCTTGTATTTCATAGTTTGATCATTGGAGATTGGTTCCAATAGTTTGAGTGGATTGTCCCTCAAGATATTTCTGTATATTGTTGCTATATATTAATGAACATGATGGCTGTATTATATCTCATCTTATGTCATATTCAGATTTTCAAAGTTTCATGGTTGTGTTCATGTATTGTTGTAGGCTCTCTATTTGAGTAGTTTCCTAAGGGACCTAGTTTGGGGAGATCTGAATAACCCATCTAGGATCATTTCTTTGGGCTCAACTTTTGGAATAGAAGTGTTTAATGTATTAACAAAGGGATCCAAATCCCCTTTTAGATAATTTTTACACTGCCTTCCTTATATAACATCCTAGAGGACCATATTGTAGAAATTCTCGAAAAGGGAACATTACATCAGAATAAGGAAAAAATAGGATGAGGAGAGGACAGTTACCACCAAAATCCACCGGGGCATCAGATGCTACATTAAATCCTGAAGTGACCCCAAAATTATTGGTGAAATTGGGTGCAGAATGCCAAGAACAGACTAATATGATACTTGAAATGGTTTAGCAGCTACAAATTGAGATCCGATAATAAAAGGTTGATGCACGAACAAGAGAAAATTAAAAAAAAAAATTCAGACAAGTAGAATCACCAGACTGCGGGTCCCAGCCTAGAATACAAAACCAAAGAAGAGTAAGTATACTCGCATAGAGATGAGGCCACACCAGAAGGAAGCCGAACTGAAAGGCTGGAGGGAGAGAGAGTTAATACTAAAGAAGAATCTGGATATGCCTCAGAACAAAGTAAGGTGAAAAGGAAAAAAAGGGAATTACAGGGGGAGTTTAGAAAAATTAAACCCCCAAATTTTCATGCCGAGGTAGAGGAAGTTGTTAATGCATGGATCATTGACATGAACAAGTGTTTCATGTCTATGAGTATGACAAAAACCTTAAGGCCAGATTGGCCATTTATCAATTGTGGGAAAAGGCCACCTTTTGGTTGGAAGAGGCTAAATCAGTGAAGGAATTGGAGGAACTGAAAGTAACATGGGAATAGTTTCATAAATATTCAAAAAGTAAGTATTTAAGTGAGCGATTCTATGATGAAAAGTCCAGAAATTTTCATGATTTGAGTTTGAGACAGATGTGCATGACCCTAGTCATATAATTCATTTGAAAAATGTGAAGGTAGATTGTGACTATTAAAAGGTCTTAAATAATGAGATATACATGAAACTAATGGATTAAATGTTTGTTGTCATAGATCGAACCAGATGATGAATTTCTAGTAGAAACCTAATGTATTCTCGAGCGAAGTGAAATAACACTACAGAAACGAGTCATCTCACAGGTTAAAGTGAAGTGGAAGCAGTTTGGCCCAGAAGAGGCCACCTAGGTAGATGAGGATTTTATGCGGAAAGCATATCCAGAGTTATTCTATGTTGATAATTAAACACCAAGGAAGGTGTTCGCCTTGGGGGGGTTGATGTAACACCCTCGAATTTTGACTTAATTTAATTTTATCTTTCACAAAATTATTCATTTTTGTTAAAAGATAAGACCAAAAAACATGATTAACATTGTTTGATGATTATGTGTTTATATTTCTTTTATTATGAATAAATATTTATGTGACCAAAATTGCTACAACTGATTGGTAAATAAATTCCAAGATTCCAGAGTGGTTAGAGGGGTAGCTGGAAATGATATTTACCCTCTCCTATGAATATAAAAGGAGTATCTCAGTTAGGAGAGGGGGTTCTGTGAACTGTGGAAGCACGAGACTGCTATATAGAGTGGTCCAGATCTTGTTGAGACCAATGCAACTATGCAATTAAGAGACTTGTAGACTGGACAAGAGTCCCGATGTCTAACTTTCTTGATACAAATGCTACCTATACACTTTGGTGTGGAGCACGGGGGGATTAGAGGATGTCATCAACTCTCTCACGGTTGGGTGTCATCATCATTTGGGTACTTTTTGATATAAGTGTCTGAGCACTGTATATTTAAAAATAAACTAATGCATTGGGTAAATATGCACTATTTTCTTTTAAAATAGATACATGTTGTTTACAAATGATAGAAAATACTCAGTTATATTTACCTCTAGGAAAATAAACAACTAACGTAGTACCGAAATAAGTTGTTGATTATAACCATGTGTAAGTATGTTGTGTAATATAGCTTAACACTTGTGCAAACTATCCTATGATATCTTTCAATATCATGTGTAACATCTATGTATTTTCTTAGACCTTTGTATAAAATAAATTGCAATAGAAACCAATTTTTAAATTTGAAAAAAAGAATACTATGGTTCAACCTTGGAACATAAGAGTTCCAAAAACTCTACTCCTCTATGCAGATTGATCCAGATTGACATAACATAAATCAGTTCAAGGGTTTGGCCTCTAGCCCAGTGGAGAACCGGGCCAAAATCCCTGTCCCCTGGCCCTAAACTAAGTTAATGCATGATAAACATAGATACATATTCCCTTGCTCAAGATTAATCATCTTAGAAAAATCAATCAACAAAACAGAATATAGTTAACTGAAAATGTAGAAAGAGAATTTATTGAATTCAGAATTAAATCCAGATATAAATTATTGTACGAGAATTATCTGTGCAGACATAATTCCATAAAATTTATGATATAGTTGTGTAAGACAAACATTGGTCTGTCCATCACATTCAAACCACAAGAAAATAACCTCTATCAAGTAAAATCTAGTGAATATGCATAAACCCACAAAGTACAAAAGAACAAGTGGAGAAAACTGAAGCTTTCTGAAACATAAAATAGATATTCTATTTACTTTTGTAAAAGAGGAAAACCCATAACAAGAAAGGACCAATATTTTGTCATCAACATGTAACCTAGAAAGTAGGAGAACCAAAATCCAGAAAATATACATGATTATTGTTTAACAATGAGGAAAGACCTCATTATAAACAAAAATATAAGTTTGCAAGTTCATGGTAAAATACACCACGAATGTTTATATATATATATATATATATATATATATATATATATATATATATATATATATATATTTCAGTTACATCCAATGCCATATTAATTTCTAGCAGTTCATGAGAAAAATAAAACCATTAAACGAAAACCCTTTTCATATCCTTGACAGGGGGGTAGTAATAGATAACTATAGGGAAAACCCCTTGAAAGACCAAACCTTGTGGAGGCTAACACATGAAAACATTAACAAATTCCATGGTTGGACTATTACCTGCCACGCAGATGCTAACGAGATACCTGAGTGGAAATACAAACACCATTTATTCGGAAGAGAGTGACAAGGTGGAGAATGTGGAGGTGAACTTAGTCAGATTTGAAGGGCAACCTCCACTATCAAATTCATATTTGGATGGTCTAGAATATTCAGGTTGTTGGTGCTCGGAAGGGTAACATACCCCTCGCATCTTACAAAAAAACAAGAAAATAGGAGAGTAGTGAGAACTGTGTCCAAAACCCCAACCGTTTTACCCATTAACCAGTAAGAAAGATAAGAGATTACCTGCGGGGTATAAGCGAAAGAAGGGAATGATGTGAAACCTCGATATAGTTCCTCAAGACCCAAAATATCAAGCTTCCTACCTGTAAAATAAAACTTAAGAGAAGCCAAAAGAAAAAATATATATGCTAACAACAAAATTACCAGAAATCGGCCTCAAAATCTGTAATTTTCAGATAAAAATGAAGTAACAATGATCTTACCGCATGTATGGAAGTGGCTAGAGAAAACGATAAGGCATGGCTGGAGGAGTTGCAGAGTGACCAGCGGCACCATGACAAAATGGAGGTTCATCAAAGTGTTAGGGGTCAGGGTTACCCTAACTAACCCCTAATGCACATAAGTCATCTGATCAGGAGCCCATATATCGAGCATGGTGGAGGAGTCGTGTGTCTGGGTCTCAAGCTGACAACTGTCAGTTTAGAAGCATCAGGAAACATCGAAGCATTCAAGTATTCGACTGGAGGGACAGGTAAAGTTGTAAATCAAACCAACAACAACCCTCGCCAAATCCAAAGACTTGGATTCCCATAAAGAGTTAATATCCTTAAAGGTGTTGGATATTCTGTAAAAATGGGCATACAACCAAATCCCACTGTAATAAATCACTATGATAATTTAAATAATGATACAAGTTATAATTTATATTGAGCTCATGCGGATCATTTCCACTAGCATGATAATGGTACCGTCATCGTAATGTTATGATTAATGGAGATAGACCATGTATTGTATAATGTGTTTTGCATAGTAAATAGGCTGTTATATGTTATGTTGTGCATAGTAAGTAAACTATATAATAATGGAGATAGACCATGTATTGTATAATGTGTTGTGCATAGTAAATAGACTCTTATATTTTATGCTGTTTTTTAAAATAAAAATAATAAAAAATAAAAAAAACTGATTTGTTTGTATTAATGTTAACAAAACTATACAATGTTCAGAAAAATTCCACCAATAAGTCAGGGGAGTAAGACTGATGATGAAACCAACATGCAAAATAACATAGAGAACAAAAAAACACTTCCAAAAATCAGCGGAGCCAAGAAAGATAAATAGAAATTTGCACAAACCTTCCAAATGAAAGTCTTCATAATACCATGTATCACAAAACTGAGGAAATAAAAGGGAAGTGTAGACAAAAAACAACAGGATAAGAATCCACAACTAGGGAAGCTGGAAAGAGTTTGAAGCAAGCAGACGACCACCTCTAAAATTCTGAACCTGGATGTGCCTGAAGTGAAGGAATAAACCCTGCTTAGAAAGAGAGTTCTCCTTGGAGTTAGCCTCCCTAAAGATGTGCAGAATAGGAGGGTTTTAAAGGCAGTGGAAAAGTACTGCACCTGGTGAAACCAATTGATGAGAGCAGGAGGCTGGAAATTGGTAAGTCCAATTACTCCATCAATGATGGATTTGACATCACCATAGATGTGTAAGTTTCCCAACTGTAAATTGAAAGCCACCCATAAAAAGCTCCAAAGAGAAAGGATCTTCGTACTCTTTTTCGAGCCAAAACCACCATTCCAACAAATGAAAAAATGTTCATTTTGTTCAAGATTGATCCATCCACCACGGCCACAAATGTGACGTTGTTGTGCTCCATAAAAAAATCCTAGCTGGATGAACAAAGAATGGGGACGAAGACAAAGGGAGATGTATTTATCGAGAGGGGTATGGATGGGAATGGAATCAAGCCAAGATAGAATGGAATGAAAGATCCTATGTTGGAAAATCTATTGTCCCTCAAAGATGGATTTATTTCTAGCCAAGCATACTTCCCAAAAGAGAAAAAAAGGGCAGGGATCAGGTCTTAGGGGATGAATTTCCCCAGGATTCAATGCACTGCTAAAAACAAAGAGGTCCCCAACCAGGAGTCTGCAGTCAATCCAAAGACGTAAGCCAAATATCTAAAGTAAAGGGATAGTCAAGGAAAAGGTGAGAGATTGATTTAGAATCATGCTTGCAAAATATATAGTGACCGAGCCCCTAGAAGCCACACTTGAGCGAGCTATTCCACGAGAGAATCTTGTTTCTCATGGCTAATAATACGAATAAGAAAATCTTGAGATGGATAGGGTGGATCCAGAAATTCCTAAATAACAATGACTCCTCTGGAGAATGTTTTTGGACATGATGTTGTCATGTATGTCAGCAACCAGAGGAGAAGCCCTATCCATCTTACCAGACCAACTGATCTTGTCACCCGAATGATGTAAACAGATACCACGCCATTTCAATAGGAGAAAAATAGTACCCCACTCATCTGCAGCCCTGCCTCCCAGATCCAATTTTTGTGAGGTTTTCCATATTGGGAAACCCTGTTTCCAATGGGAGATGACCTGTTAAACCATGAAAATGCCTTATTGGGACAAGGCATGCTACAAATGACTACCCAGTGAGAAATCAACATTCAAACCATGGAATTTTTTAGCACCCAGAAAAATTAACTGGCCATTCCTGAAGTCCCATATCAGAGAGATCGAGAGGATGGGAGCCACACGCCAAAAACTAAGCAAAATGAAAGAGATTTTGCACAAAGGAAGGGAATGTGATCTGAAAAGGGATAAAAAATCCCTATTGATGTGATATTGGCCCAATAAAGGATAGGCCAAAAGGTTGAACTAGTGACCGCCCACCATAGGGATTTAGCCAGAAGAACCTATGAGAAATAAGTAATGTCCAAGAGAACCAAACCAACAAGTCGCTTAGGGAGCATAATCAGATCTATATTACAGAGAGGGAATTTCCTAGAACCTCGAACTTTAATCAAGGAAATAATACTGGTTGGAAGATGAAAAAGATGTGCCCAAAAGACCAGAAATTGTTGGAGTAGCATGTGGACGAGGATGAAATGTCCACCCAAAGAAAGCCACTTATGTGTCCAGGTATGTAGCTGCTTATTGTACTCGTCCAGTAGCTAGTGCCAATCCTTGAAGTGGTAACCACATGGCTTAAGATGAAAACCCAAATATTTAAAACCATTGGATATCGGTGCAATATTTACCTAGAATAGGACAACAATAATTTCCAGATTGACATAACAATCCAAAGGAGTGATCAAGATGGATTTGTAACAACTTATTTCCAAGCCAGAAGCATCACCATAACAAAGAAAAATGTAATTCAAAGTGGATCATTGAGCCCAAGAGATGATTCCAAATGCCAAAATTTTGTCCACAAAGAAAGAGTGGGTGATAGAGATACCAGGAGACATTCAGATTCCATCAAAGACACTGCACCTATGAGCCTCCTTGATGCGAATGCTGAGGCCATCCATAATCAAGATGAAAATAAGGGGAGAAAGGGAACAACCTTGGTGGAGTCCACGACTAGACTGAAAAAATTCGGAGGGAAGCCCATTAATGATAACAACAAACCAAACATATGAAATACATGGCATGATCCATTGGACATTCTGAACATACAAAACAATATTGTAAAGTACCATGTGGATAAAAGACCATTCAACACTATCGTAAGCCTTGTACAAATCAATCTTCATGATAGAAACATCCAATATTTTAAAACAAATCGAGTGAAGGCATTCTTGAGATGTGGCAATGACATCATGGATGAGTTTTTCAGATAGAAAACCATATTTATCTTAAGAGATGTGGATAGAAAGGAAGTCAGAGATTCTACGGGCAATGACTTTTGAGATAATTTTTTAAACCACATTTGATCAGATTTGGATCAAGGACCTAAGTGATAGCTTAGATATCAAAGTGTTCGGAAGTGTGCCAAACCTGAGCGACCAGATGGATCTCACCTTCATAATTCTGGCACCATGAACGGTTCAAAAAACTGACACTGTATGAAGAAGTTATCGGAGTTTGAAAAGTCCAGTAAGCTGCAATTTTTGGACTTTGATCAAGTTTGACTGGAATTTGGGAAATTTAAAAAGAGAATATTCCATGGAATATTCTTGGAATATTCCAAGGAATATTACTAGAATATGCCCTAGAATATTCCCCAAAATATTCCATTTCGACTAGTCATATGCTGACATGTGGCATAGTTTTATTGGTTAGTGGATTGAATTTTTTATTTCAGGCCAATGGGAGGCTGCCACGTGGTAGGCCTGGAGGCTACCATGTGGCCCAGGAAATTTTTTCAAAAATTTTGTTGGGTCCCCAGGGCTCCACCCCGAGACCTCTCGCCTACAGCGCCCACACGTTAACCGTCTATGCTATGGTGTTACTTAACACTATATGGCATTGCTTTTTATTTATGGCTGATTGTAATCCGAGTTGGGGCTCAGAGGGGGGGCAGCCTCCCCATAGGCCTGTAGCCCGTGAACCAAGGGCCTAAGCCCGATCATAACCTTCCATGGTATGGTATTGTAATTTGATCACATGCCAAATGGTTTCTTATACCATTGAAACCTCCGCCGACAGTTTCGCAAAAACATTAACGCTACAACGTGGTCACATAACGTTGTTTATTCACCAACAGTTATGTTAAACCCTGACATTAACCATAACCACATGGATTCCGGGGTCATGTGATCCGGATTTATGCAGGAACGCAACAGAATACAGAAATAACCATAAACATAGAAATACAATGGAAATAAGGCTTCATTTCATTAATATCAAATCACAGAAACATGCTTACAAACATGATGGAAATAAAATAGCTAGGGTGCTAGTAGCGAATCTCTGAGAAGATATGTGGCATCTATAGACCTCTGAATTGTGTTACAATGAGGCTCGAGGGCCTATTTATTATGGAGAAACAATGGAGAACTCTAAACGTTCAAAAACCTAACCCTATGAGATTAAGCGCCAAAACTATGGGCCCCATTTGGGTAAATTGGCGTTTCAACTTCCCGGGGACGTAACTTCAGCATTATCTCCATTTGGGCCTCAAAATGGCTCCGGAAGTTCAGGACCCGAAAAACTGCTAAAAATAGTAAGTTGTGAAAAAATTAAAGAGACAATGATGGGGCCCTAAGTGGAATAGGCGGGTGGCCACCAATATCCACCTGGATCATTCATCCCCCCTTAGGAAGAAATGGTCCCCATTGCATTGAGTTCCTCCATGAGATGAGGAAACTTCTGTTGAACTTGGTCCTTGGTGAACCACTTGCCTTGGTGCAAGAGTTGGCTAGCTTTGACAACCCGATACAGTTGGATCTTCTGTCGGCGAGTCTTTTTGATTTGCATGTCCATGATACAGTCTGTGGTCACCTGTTCCATGCAGTCTGGGTTTAAATATTTTGGTGTGAGTTCTTCTGCAATGTCAGAGGTGTGCAATAGAGGTGGGAAGTAGGGACAAAGGCGGACTACGTTGAATACTGGGTGCAGACCAAGGAATGGTGGAATACTGAGCTCGAAGGCATTGTTCCCTACAACCTTGGTGATGGTGTGCAGCCCATATTGGAGCAGGCGAAGCTTGCAGTGGGGTCCAGTGAGGCGTTCCTTCTGCAAATGTAGCCACACATTTTCGCCCACCTAGAAGTTATGTGGCACTCGACGTTGATCATGTCGTCGCTTGTACTTAGCATTGGCTCTGTCTAATATTTCATGAACCTGTTGGCAGATGTGTTGAATGTTCTTAATGAAGTTGTTTGCTTTGTTAGCTTTAGACTGGACATGAGCCGAATTGGCCTAAGTAGCTGCAAATGGCATGGCTACGTCAATGGGACATAGTGGTTGGAATCCCAAGCCCACCTGAAAGGGGATGTGGTTGGTTGAGCTGTGGAGAGCCCGCCTATAAATTTTTTGTACATAGGTAAGGCTCTCATCCCATGTGTGTGGATGCTTTGAATTGTACATGCGCAAAATGTGTACAATCATCATGTTGACAACCTCTATCTCGCCATCAGTTTGGGGATAGAAAGTTGTGGATTTGGTGAGCTTGGTGTCCAACATTGACCAGAGGCTGGACGAAAATGTGCTAAGGAACCTGCTGTCACGATCTAATATGATAGACTGTGGGATCCCAAAGTTCACCCAAACTCGTTCAAAGAAGAGTTTAGCAGTGGCTTCTGCTGTGATATTCTTCTTGCAGGCCGCCATAATGGCCATATTTGATAATCTATCGATGACCAACAAAACACAGTCATTTACATGCTTAGTATAAGGAATGCCTGACATGTAATCCATGTAGATGGGTTCCCAAGGTCGACTAGGGGTAGGTAGCGGAGTATAGAGCCCTTGCTTCTTGATGGTCGGTTTGGCAAGGGTGCAAGTAGTGCAGGATCTGATGTACTTCTCGACATCCTGTCGAAGGTTCGACCAATATAAATAATTCTACAGTACTGCCACTTTTTTCTTGACCCAAAAATGCCCAACGACTCGACTGTAGTGTGCTTCCCATATCATCTTGGCACGCTCGCTTGAAGGAACACAAAGGTGTCGCATGTGAAATAATAGTGCATCTTGGAGGTGAAAATTTGGAACTGGCATACCCCCCAAGAGTGCCTTGTATGTGTAGCTGAATTCTGGATCGCTCTTGTAGAGAAGCAGCCAATTAGAAGTCTCATGCCCATAAGAGTTGAGAATGGTGGTTATGGCCACGATCGGTGGTCGGTTGAGGCAATCTGCAACATTATTGGTGCTACCCTTCTTGTACTTGATGTTCAAATGAAATTGTTGCAGATATGTGGACCACTTCTGATGGCGATCATTTTGCAACTTCCCTTGTGTCTGTATGAACTGCAGGGCTCGGTGGTCTGTGTGGATGATTGTCTCCTTCCCCAAAATGTAATGATTCCATTGTTGAAAATCCCGCACAATGGAATACATTTCTTTGTCATAAGTGGGATACTTTCAAATTGTGTCGGACAATGTCTCACTGTGATATGCCATTGGATGCCCCCCTTGAGTAAGAACCGCCCCAATAGTATAGTCAGAGGCATCTATCTCGATCTCAAATGGTTGTTGCAAGTCTGGTAATGTGAGCACTGGGCCAGAACAGAGGCAATGTTTCGATTCTACGAATGTCTTCTATTGAGATTCTGACCAAAATAATTTTTCTTTCGCTCCTCCCTTGGTGACTTGACTCAAGGGCCAAGTGATATGAGAGAATCCCAACACGAACCTGCGGTATAAATTAGCAAGACTTAGAAAGCTGCGAAGCTTTATTAGGGTGGTTGGGGCTGGCCAATCCCGAATGACTTGGATCTTGGCTGGATCCACATGCACCCCCCTTTCATCAATAATGTATCTTAGATATTGAACCTAGGTCATGCCAAAAGTGCACTGCTCTAAATTGGCACACAACTTTTATTTCCATAGTGTTTGGAGGACTTCTCGGATGTGGTGGAGGTGCTTTTCCTAAGTTTGGCTGAAGATCAGAATGTCATCCAAATATACCACTACAAATTAGTTGGTGAATGGCCGCAAGATGTCATCCATCAACCTCATGAAGGTTGTGGTAGCATTTGTCACCCCAAAAGGCATGACGAGCCATTCGAAAAGGCCCTCTTTGGCATTGAAAGAAGTCTTCCACACATCAGAGGTTTAGATTGGTACCTGGTGATACCCATACTTCAAGTCGATCTTGCTGAAATATTTTTCCCCTTTGAGTTGGTCCGGAAGGTCATCAATCCATGGGATCGGGTACCTATTTCGAATAGTGATCTTGTTCAGTGCCCAATAGTCAATACAGAGTCTCGAAGTCCCATCCTTCTTCTGTACCAACACGATCGGGCTCCCACAGGGCGATGAACTTGGCCGGATGTGACCTTTCTTCAGCAACTTGTAATATCCCAAAATCGGGACTGCTAGCAAGGCATGCCTGAAAAACGAATTTTTCAGGAATGGATGCTACAACAGCGACCCTTGGATCATACTTTTCAGTAGATATATATATATATATATATATATATATATATATATATATATATATATATATATATATATATATATATATATATATATATATATATATATATATAAGACTTAAATCCAAGAGGGGATCAGAAACAAATCTTCCTAGGTGGGTTAAATAGATCTTCTCACAGCTAGTGCAACTAGAAAATTCCCAAGGAAGGGACTGCAACAATACAAAAACAACACTACTGGGAAATAACGCAGTTCAGCCCAATATTTGCAGGAGATCAATATGGAGGCTTATGTTTCAGCTATACATCAGCAAAATATATTTACAAATCATCTTATACAATGTATAACAGAAAGGAGAAAGTTATACAATAAGAAACCCTAAAAAATGAGGTGCTACAACCATAAGAAATGTCTGAATAATCTTGACAGCGTTATTTTCATTGGCTGAAGCAGAAGTGTGTTACAACTCAGATCTAGAGCAGATATGTATACAAAATGATATATGTGTTTCATATATGTATACAAGAAAGGCTCCTTTATACACTCCCCTTGGGGATTTTAGCAAAACATGAATAACAGTGAGTGGATCTGAGATCTATGTTACAGATATGCATTAATATTCAGAAAAATATGAAGCATATGAAGTAAAATAGATCAAATCTAAACTAACATGGATTGGATGGCCAATCCACGGATCACCACAGTGAAAGGAAGAATCCAATCACCAGAGATCTCTCCTCCAAGATGATGCCAAAACTCCCTGCAACTCTACTCTTGCAAATAACACAATACAGGGAAAGGGACTGTGATGTAGACTCTAAGAATGCTTTGGCCTAATGCTAAGATATGGATCTAAAGCCCCAAGGGTCTAGAGCACTCTTGTCAAAGGGATAGATGACTCTGTTAGTGAAAAGGGGTGCTAGAGATGCATAGATCGGAAGAGATCTATCCTCCATTGCTGCAGCTCACAAGGACAACCCAATCCTAAACATGATCAGCGTTGTAGGTGCAAGATGAAGCTTGGAAAAATGCCACATAGTGGACAATACAAACAAGGCTCCTCCAAGAGCTTCTCTAGGAAGAAGGTGGGTTTCCCACTCAGGAACACCCAATGCTAAACAACATTATTCTCAACTAAACAACTAGAGAATGATATATGTCTAACCAGAAAATATACTAAAAAATGATCATCATCAACAACTCTCTCATGCTGCTCTCCTCTTCCTTTTATAGGATAAAAGCCTTGTCAAACCCTAAACCACTTCAATGAGTTAGCTCCTTTCACATGTGAAGCCACCATCTAGAACTGTGTTGTGCATCCATGAGGTACATTGCATCTAGACTGCGCTGTAGATTTGGTCAAGGTTGACCTAGTCTCATAGTTCAAACCCATTCACACCTGCAAGTGTCTATTTTACATGGCCGAGATTTGTCTTTGCTCACATGGGCATTGATTTATTCATATTTTTCGAGAGTTTTACATGTCCTCCTTTATTCATTTATTCAATCAACAAAAAATGAAATAGAATTGTATATTCCTGTTAGCTTGGGCTAAGTAGGAATATTATAGTCCTCCCCTCCCAAATGTTGATTGTCCTCAAGAAACTGCAAGGATAGAACTGAAGAGTTGCATCCCAAGACATGGAGACTGGAATGTATTGGGAAAACATCTTTCCCCAAGCAATCATCCTTACAAAATGAGTCACCTCCCTGCATGGAAACTCCAGAAATGTTTCCTCCACCAATAGCTCTTGCAGTGTAGGTGGGCTGAAAATCTGACCATGGTAGACAAGATAGCCTACTCCACACATTCCTCCTCTCCACTTAAGATAAATGCAGAGTGTTTTCTGGTCTTGGGTTGCAATAATGTTGCCTCCAAGAGGTAATATGAAGACTAGATCTATAAAGATCTTCTCTCCAACGTTATGAAACATCTTAGGCCGTCTCTATATGGCAGTGGAAGTCACCATCATATGAATCCATAATCTTTCCCATTAGAACATGTAATGCAAACAATGTGGGAAACCTCTTCCCAAAAGAACACATCTAACCAATGTGTTTCCTCCCCAATCATGCTCCTCATAAAAACAAGAAGAAAATCAGCAATTGGAACCATGATTAGCATCAAGATGAAGGGAGTATTGAAGGTTTCATGTGGTGCAGTAAGGTACCAACAGTTTCCCATGAAGTTACAGTGAATTTTTTCTAACTGCTGCTTCAGAAAATTACAAGGAAAGTGGTTGCTGGATACATGGTTGTCTATGTAAGTTATTTCATTTACTAATGAATAGTAGATGGTTGTGTACAAAAATTGAACATACATGAAGTAATACAACACTTGCCCATGGCCATATAAGAGATGGTTGTCTCCATCATACATTCTGGCCCATTGTTGATCATGGAGCTCAATGAAAAGCTTGCCCTCTTGTGGAGCAATGCGCTGCATAGAAATGGTAAGAGTATGCAAATCACTAAATGCAACAACAATTCCTTACCATGTAGTAAAAGTAAGATCATGATAGGATCCATGAAAAAACTCTCCATAATGATATGACATACTCTCATGAAGAGAAATGAATCATGTGTTTCATGAAGATTCTTCCTCATTGTTTGGTCAATTTAGTGTGTCCTAAATTGCTGCATTTAATTGTCAATCCGGGAATCGTAAGCTGATGAAGTGCGGCGCACTATATGTGCAAGATAAACTCTTTCTTAACTTTTTGTCGTTTGTAGTCTTTCTAAGGTAAAATGGAAATTCTAAAGTGAAAAGCAAGCTTGGTTATATTTATTTAAGGAAGTGATATCCCCTATAATGATTTACCAATCTTGAAACTTTAAAAGCAAATTGAAATTAAAATGACAAAACTTGAAAGAAAGTAAAAGTGTACTGCTGAAATGAAAAGTGCTGCTAATCTAATGAATCAAAACAAGAAACTAGTGAACATGAAAACTAAACTATTCTTGCTGCCAACTGAACACAAAAGAAACTACGCTTATGGAAATTCAAAATTGCAATGAAATAAATCTAAATCAGATTACATCAATTCATTTTTTGACCCTTCATCATTAGACCAGCTATGACTTGCGGAAGTAATCATAAACAACTTGTGTAACTGATTATTTAATTTGCAGAAAGTAAACTAATACTAAACCATACACACATAATTCAACCCCTCGCCATCAGTCCAGCTGTGGCTTTCGGAGGCAACTGAAGATGTCATACATGATTTAATATATCTAAATTTGCAGAAAAGGAACTAATACTAAACTACACATTTCATCATGCAGCCCCTCACCATAAGTCCAGCTGTGGTTTTCGGAGGTAACTGAAGACGCTATGAGCAGCGTAATATATCTAATTTTACAGAAAGGAAACTAATACTAAACTACACATTTCATCATGCAGCCCCTCACCATCAGTCCAGCTGTGGCTTTCGGAGGTAACCGAAGACACTATGAGTAGCTTAATATATTTAAATTTAACTATTGAATCAGATAAACAAAACTGAAATGTACAAAGCAAGACTGAAGTTAAACAAATGCTATGAAAAAGAAACTAGCAGCAGAATAATGTCAGTCTCATATCATTAGCTAAAATACTATGAAAATGCCCCGGGCTGTCTACCTAAAACCTGCACAAGAAAACTGATCAGTGATTTAACAATCATAAAAACATGAAAGACAAGAATGCAATGGAAATTAATGAACAGAAATGAAGCAACTATGAAATATTAACATGTAATGAGTTATGATACAATGACTGTTTAAAGAAATGAAATGAAAAATATATACATTAATACACAGAACCTCGGCTGAGCAGGGGCCCTCTACGCAGCTTTGGTAACGATCCTCAACACAAATTAAGTTGAAAACAGATTTTTTCACATTAAAAGGCAGTTCATTACAGACTGGTAGTATTACGGCTCAAGGCAGCGTAATCACTACATAACAGAGTACACACATCAACTATCAATTAACAATTCAACAACTATCAACTCAGCAACTATCAACTAACTCTTCGTGCGTATGCAAACGCTCTATATAAAGCAATAAACTGTAACTGTCTCCTGAAGTTTATGATAGCAGCCAGCACGTAGACCACTAAGGCCACGGATATAGGAGTATGGCCATGTTGGAAAACGGATCTATGGAAGGTGGGCGCTTAAATTCAACTCCATAACTTTGCACAGATGTCAATTAACCTCCGTAAGCTTGGAAACGGCCGTATGGATGTTTCTATGCCACGAAACAGAGTCCAGCTGACATAGAACTCCACAGTTGACTTCCACGTGGATGGCTTTGACCGCGGCTTTCCTTGACGAATTTACTTGAACCAATAGGACACGAACCATGTCCTTGTCATTCCTAGCCTGCCCATGTGGCTCGTTTCCTTCATTGACACCTGTAACATTGATTTCCACAAAATAGCTGCGGAAAGTTGCAGCGGCTGCGGAAAGTGACAAGTTTCCGCAGCTGTATGAACAAAATCTAAATCAAATAGAAAACACACAAACATAATTAAAAACCATGTTAGATACCCTTTTGCACATGATATTGACAATTTTTGAGGTTTAGGTGAGTGAAAGAGATATGGAAAAGTGTATGGAAAAGAGACAAATTCGGGACTCAACATACCCCCACTGTGAAGGTGTTGCATGTCCTCATGCAACCAAAATTTTGACACTCTCTGTTCAATTCATGTGCCTTGATACTTCAGCCAACACATCTAACCCCCTTATCTTCTTCTTTGGTACTGCCATCATTCTGGGTTTCTTCATGAGGCACCTGAATTTGATATTCACAAGTGCTCTGCTCAATTTTTGGCATTTCCTTTTTAGCTTCTTATTCTTCTTTTGCCAAATACCCAAATGTAACATAGTATTGTCATGGATAATCTTGTCCAGTTTGCCTTGCTCTTTGAGTGTTTCATTTTCATTTTTGATATGTCGGTTCAAAAGCTCAAGCTCAAAAATCTCCTGTTTTAATGACTGAACCAAGTCATCCTGCAATGTATGAGGCTGAGTAGAAGAGGTACTTGGACCTGTGGCTGCCTTCTCCAGGGATTCTATATAGTCATAGACCTCCTGCTGTTTGGGGTCTACTTCCGATGTCTTTTTCATTGGACTGTCCTCAAAATGCTGCAAGGGAGAATTATGTTCAAAATTTGGCCGAGGAGAACTTTCATCAATATTTTGCTGAGAATAAGATGGAGTACGCTCATTGTCTGATTGGGAGTGAAAGGAGTCAGGTTCACTAACTGACTGAAATGGGCTATTGTCAGTTGGAGACTGTTCAGATGTCTCCTCACCCAAATCAATGAAATGAGGACCTTTAATTTGTGTTTTTCTCAGTTTTCCCTTAAGCCTGCTGCTTCTCCTCACATGTTGTGGTACACTACCCTTTTGTTCTTGTTTTCCTGTTTTTGCCTTCTTGGATAGAGATGACTGTTTTTGAAGAAAAATTAATCTTTCAGACAGAATTTGGTGATCTTCTTCTTCAGAAGAAGAAGTTTTATAGACAGCCTCAATAATTTCTTTCCCTTTTGATATTATTGGCTTCTTAGTTTTGATCTCCTTCTTCTTCCTTTTTACCAATCTCTCTTCCCTATCATTTTTCTTCATAGTAATAGTAGAAGTATCTTGGATTTCATCTACTGTTCTTTTCCTTCTACTTCTTTTTGCTGTGTTAGCTGCGGGAACTTCCTGTGTAGGAGCAACTTGGGTTTCAACATCCATTTTCTTTCTTCTACTCCTTCTAATTGGATTACCTTCAGGAATTTCCTGAGGTTCTTCAAAGAAGTTTCTAACTAGGAATTGTTCCCATGTATCTTTTCTTTCTTTTAGCTCCTTTTCAATCAGAATTTTTATAAGCCCATGATGATATAAATGAGGCTCTACATCTCCTAGATGTTTTTGCACAGTGACAGCCATTTTCTTCAAGCTATTATATAGGAAATAAGGAAGATTGAGAGTTTGGTTTTCAAGAAAATTCATCAATATCCTAGTATGATACATGTACATGGAGCCAAAACGGCCTTCACATGTGATAAATTTCTGAACAATGAGTAGTAAAGTGGCCCATTCATCTTTTATTGCATGCACAGGGATTCCCCTTTTGAAAACAGTGATATCCATACCTTGATTTCGGAGGATTGTTCTCCATGCCTCATCACTGATACTTTTGTTTTTGAACCAACGTTCTCCTTCCTGAAGAAGCTCTGTGGTTGCTGCTATTGATGCTTCATTGACTAAAAACTTGAGGTCTCCCACTTCTGCTTCCGAGCCATCAAATGATCTTGCAAACGCTTTGGTAACTTCTCTGTGGTAACCCCTGAATTTCTGAATAAAACGCAACCATTTAGTTTTCCTCAACATCTCTTTTGCTTGCGGAAATCCCTCTATAAATTTCTGTCCTTCCGGCTCTGCCCTTAATAATTTTCTCATTTTCTTCTCTGTGCTTCACAGGCTTGCCTCTGTGAGGGTTTAAGCGGAAATGGAACGATGGAATACACAGAGTATAGCACAATACTGTGGGGATGTTATCACAAAACGGAAATGAGCACCATAAACAGAATGGAATAAGACTGTGGGTGGATATACGGGAATGACAGTGAGCAAAAGGAACGGAATGGAATGAAACAGAGAGTGAGAATGAGTAGAGTGGGGTTTTGTAAACACGACAGAGAAACGACAAAGAGGTTAACAAAGTATAATGCATTCGGCCGCATTTTGAATTTTGGTGGCTGTGTCATAAATATGAACACGTTTCAATCAATGATTATGAAGTTATGCGGCTTGTAAGATTCCTTTGTCAACTCAAATACGTATCATTATCTACGGTGGGATATTTGAACATGAGTGAGAGTCGGAATTTCAATAATGAAACCGTTTGTGAATAAATGTAAGAGGATAACATAGAGATCGTGGAAGGTTACGGACTGTCAATATAATCATTGCGCGTTATGGGTAGAGCTCATAGTTTAAAATTACATAAAAATGTGTTTTTCGATACTATTTGAAATAAACTTTATTCATACCTTTGGAATCCTTGCTTTTGCCCTTGGTCTTCAACTGATTGATCTTCATTAGTGTCTTGAATGTCCCATTGATCCTCTCCCGCATTTTATTTCATGATTTATGAAAATAACAACTAACTGTACAATCTTTTTGAAAACAGAGTAGTAGTAGCTGCGGAATCTGCTTCTGGCTGCGGAAACTGGACTCAGCTGCGGAAACAGATGTCAGCTGCGGAAACTGACACAGCTATCACTTGGCTGAAATAGAAATGAGAAAATGACAAATGACCAGGTGGAAATGGTCATAAAAAGATTTTTATTGATGAAATGGATGAAATGAAGTGGAATGAAGTGTAATGAAGTGAAATGAAATGAAATGAAGTGGAATGAAATGGAGTGGGTGGTGAGATGAAATGAAATGAAAAACATATTTTTTTTTTGGAAAATATAGAGTGTCAGGTGTCCCTGATTTTCACCCCATATTTTCTGTATAAGACTGCCAATCAATGATTGGTTTTCAGGCTTATACCATTTTTTTTCTTTTTTTCTTTTTTCTTTTTTTTAACTTGAAAAACAAAAGCTAGCTTGGTAGAGAAGAAGGATTCTTTTGTACCAGCCTGATTGCAGAACTTTCTTGAAACAACTTGACAAAATCCTCTTTAGAGAGTGGCTTATGATAAACTTTCAATCTATGGCCATTCACTAAAAGAGGAGTTTGAAACTCATCAATGGTCTTGATTCTTACAGCTCCATTGTTAAAGACCTTGTCAATCTCATATGGCCCAAGCCAATGAGTCTAAAATTTCCCTTGAAAGTCTTTAAACTTGGAGTCAAATAACAAAGCCCAATCTCCTTCTTGAAACTTCTTCTCTTTGATATATTTGTCATGCCACTTAGTTCTTTGATATTGAACTAGATCAGTTCTTAGAATTGCTTCTTGTCTGATCTCATCTAGCTCATTCAATTGCTCCATTCTATGCTTTTGGGCTTCCGATAAGTCCATTCCCAACTGAACTGCTATCTTGAAGGTCTTGACTTGGAACTCAATGGGGAGCAAGACTTCTTTCCCATAAACAAGTTCATAGGGAGAATGTCCCGTTGTATTCCTCCATGTAGTTCTGTAGGCCCACAAGGCTTTTGGAAGCCTTTCTGCCCAATCTCTTCTATGTAGATGAACAGTTTTGGTGATGATACTTTCAAGAAATTTGTTTGTGGACTCCACTTGACCATTTTCTTGTGGATGGTAAGGAGTAGATCTTCTGTGCTTGATTTTGTATTCTTCCATCAACTTCTCCACCAAATTTGATGTAAATTGGCTCCCCTGATCTGTTACAATTTCTCTTGGAACACCAAAGCGAGTAAAAATATCCTCATAAAGAAAATGAACAACTGAATTTTCAGTAGCAGATACTAATGGTTTAGCTTCTACCCATTTAGTAACATAATCGGTGCAAACCAATATATACTTCTTTTGCTTCGATGGTGGATTAATTGGTCCAATGAAATCTAAAGCCCATTTTTCAAAGGGTTCAATGAGTACCTGTGTTTGCAGTGGCATTTCATTTGAAAGGGTAGGTTTCCCTACTCTTTGGCAGCTATCACACCTTTTGACATATTGTTTTGCATCTTTGAAGAGAGAAGGCCAATAATATCCCAAGGAAAGGATTTTATAGGCCGTCCTTTGTCCGCAAAGTGTCCGCCGCATGGTTCATCATGACATGCCTTAAGAATATCAGGCATTTCATCTTCCCTGACACATCTTCTGATCACAAGATCTGGCCCTGTTTTAAACAATTCGTTAGAAATCCATGAATATCTTGAACTCTCCCGAATAATTTTTCGTTTTTCTCTTGGAAATAAATGTGAAGGTAGTTTCCCTGTAACCAAATAGTTAGCAATATCTGCATACCAAGGGGTCTTAATAGTTACTGCAAACAAATATTCATCAGGAAACTTATCTTCTACAGGAGAATCTTCTTTAGTATTCTGAATCCTAGACAAGAAATCAGCTACTGTATTATGTTTTCCCGGTCTATCCAACACAGTAATATTGAATTCTTGCAAAAGTAAAAGCCATCTTGTCACTCTGCCATTAGTAACAGGTTTGTTCATTAAATATCTAATTGCAGAATGATCAGTATGAATAAAAGTTTCATAGCCCGTTATGTAATGTCTAAACTTATTAATTGCATGAACAATAGCTAAAAACTCTTTTTCAGTCACAGTATAGTTCAACTCTGTGGGAGTCAAATTTTTACTGGTGTAATAAATGGCATAAGGAATTAAATCTTTTTGACCCAACACAGCTCCAAGAGCTGTATCTGAAGCATTCGTAGAAATATGGAAAGGAAGTTTCCAATTTGGTCCTCTCAAAATAGGTGCTTCATATATTCTTGTTTTCAAAGTTTCAAAAGCTGATTGACAATCAGGATCCCATTTAAATTCACAGTCTTTTGTAAGCAATTTGAAGAGTGGAGATGCTATTTTAGTGAATTTTTCTATAAATCTTCTATAGTAACCAGTAAATCCTATAAAACTTCTAACATCTCTTTGACAATTTGGAATAGGCAACTTGGAGATGACTTCAACTTTTGATCTATCAACCTTAATTCCATCTCCTGAAATATGATGTCCTAAAACAATCCCTTCAGTAAACATCATAAAGCATTTTTCATGGCTTAATGAAATGTTTGTTTCTTTACATCTTATGAGAAATTTTTCCAAATTTTCTAATGCCTCTTCAAATGAATTACCATAAACTGTAAAATCATCCATATAAACCTCTACACAATCATGGATTAGATCAGAAAAATTCCTAGTACTGCTCTTTGGAATGTTGCAGGTGCATTACATAACCCAAAAGGAAGCACTCGGTAGGAAAAAGTTCCCCATGGAAAAGTAAATGTGGTCTTATCTTGATCTTCAGGTGCTACCTGAATTTGATTATAGCCACTAAAACCATCCAAAAATGAAAAGTACTTTTTACCTGCTAATGTATCTAATACCTGATCAATAAAAAGCAAAGGAAAGTGATCCTTCAAAGTTGCTTTGTTCAATTCCCTGTAATCAATGCATACCCTCCATTTACCATTCTTTTTAGGTACTATAACCAAAGGAGAAACCCATCGGCTATCCGAAATTGGATAAATGAAGTTTACATTGAGAAGTTTTTGGAGCTCTTCTTTCACTATCTCCCTAAGATTTGGATTCATCCTTCTTTGAGGTTGTCTGATTGGTCTACTGTTTTCCTCAATATAGATATGATGGATGCAAGTCTTAGGATCAATACCCTTCATGTCAGTATACTCCCATGCAAATGCAGTAGAATGTTTTTGCAAGATTCTCGTTAGTTCTTCTTGTTGTGACTTCTCCAGATGTTTGTTGATATTCAATGTCTTTTCTGGAAAAATCTCAAAAGCAGAATTACCAAACTCTTCCATAGAGTAAAGAGACATTTGTCTTGATGATAAGTATTCTATGTCAGATTCCAACTGAAATTGTGTGGGGTCATATTCTGAAGTTATCTCAAAATTTTCTAATGTGTTCATAATTTGACTATCCTCACTAATTTCAGAAATGGTAAAGACAGGTTGTATAGTGTTCTCATCATCGACCCATTCATTGTCTCCTATTTCTATAATTGCTCTTGCGGGAGGATACAAATTGAATTTCTTTGTCGAATTACCATTAGAAATGTACATGTCTCCAGATCTACAACTAATAAAAGCATCAGCTGTGGCCAGCCAAGGTCTTCCTAAGATAATTGGATGTCCTCCCAGATTACTTTTGGGAGTCAAAATCATAAATTCTACTGGATATTCCCAAGAATCTAAGGAGACTGAAATATCTTCTAATACACCATCTGGTTTAATAACCGATCGATCTGCAAGTTGCAATAAAGTAGGTGTAAAAAGAAGGTTAGGAAGTTTTAACTGTTCCATAGTCTGTCTACTCATAATGTTGATAGCAGCCCCCAAGTCAATCAATGTGTTTGGAATTTCTATCCCATTTATATGTGTCTTGACAATTGGACTTCCTGGATCTACATACTTTTGCATGGTAATTTTTCCCATCATAATGTCTGCAATCTTTCCTACCAGGTGGATTATTCTTGTGTCCTTTAGCTTTCTTCCTGGTCTTTTGAAACTCAACTCCTTTATGGTTTTTGCTAGAATAGGAATTTCTCGAATGGCTTGTAGCAATGGAATCTTGATATAAACATTCTTCAATTCATCTAGAAAGTCATAGTTAGGCAACAAGATTTGTTTTTCCACCCCCTTATCAATTTGTAGTCTTTCCGGAAAAGGAGGTGTAGATGAAGATACAGGTTGCTCAACTATAGGAGTTGTGGATGTTAGATTTTCTTTTTCTTTTTGAATTTTTGAATTTTGAAGAGATTCTTCCTCAAAACCCTTATTGACTTGAAGAGAGTCCTCTTCAGAGGTATCTTGCTCTTGAATGTCTATATAAGGTTTTTCTAAAACTCTACCAGATCTGAGTTGTACATCGTTGAGAGGAACAATCATATAGGTAGGAAATTGTTGTCCTTCTACCATATAAGTAGTTTGAGGATTCTTATTGTTAGGATTTGGCAATGGCTGAGCTGGAAGTTGATTTGTCTTCTGTTGGTATGGAAGCATGAGTTGAGGATTTGTATTTTGTCGAGAAGGTTGTTGTTGTGGAAATGGTAATGAAAGTTGTTGTGGATTTTGGCTTGGAAATTGTAGAGCTTGTTGATTTTGAAAAGATGGAGGATATTGATAAAATTGAGCAAATCTCCCATAAGGATTTGGCATCCCTTGTACCCATGGATGATATGAATTTTGATGTTGGGGCCAAGATTGTTGCCAAGGAGTCCAATTTGGTGGGGTTTGAAGATTCATAGGGTTATTAAACCCTTGATATTGTTGTCCCTGCCAAGGTCTCCTTGCGACAAAACAGAGAGATTCTATTGAATTTGGATCTTCTTGAAAAACAGCTTTGAGTCCAGGGATTGATGGACAATCCTTGATCTCATGATTTTCTGAGCAAATCATACATGTTTCTACAACCTTTGCATCCAAGGGACATTCCCTTAAAGCATGTTTCTTTCTACATTTCGGACAAAAGATGGCTAAAGCATCTGTTTCTGCTTTCTGCTTGTTTTGGATTTTAAGGGTGTCTAGTTGTTCACGAAGACCCCCTAAGATATCAGTTTTAAACTCATCAAGCATATTACCAATCTCTGCCCTACTTACTGATCCAGTTGCAGATTTGTTAGCCCTAATAAGAGAAGAATCCCTAGGCCCTTTTCCAGTTTTAGATCTTCCCCTTGAGAATTGGATACATAGTTCGTTATATCATGAAATGGGAGTTGAGAAATGTCTCCTTTACCCATCATGTTTAAAATGTCTATCCATTCATCTCTAATGGCTTTTAATAGAAGGGCTTTCAAGGTTTCATTATCTAAGTTGCTCATCTTTGCTCTTTTCAAGTTGTATTGAAATATTTCAATTAAGTCTTCCAAATTTTCATCTTCTTTTTGCATCATTTTGAATACCTCATCCTTGTGATTGGTGGGCATACAATAATCCAAGTATCTATCCAAAAATGTTTGTTTCATATCATTCCATGTCCTGATAGATTGAGTGGCTAATCCCATGAACCATTTCAAAGCAGATCCCTTCAAGGTTGAAGGAAATAGTTTGAGTTTTTGAGAATCTTCCATATAGTCATAAGTTCGGCACACTACTTCAAACTCAAACAAAAATGTTTCAGGATCTTCACTTCGTAATCCATAAAAGTTAGGGAGAACAGATGGTGAAATATTTTTCATTGTTGCATGAGTTTCCTCATCAACTATAGGGAATCCAAGAAAATTGTCCCTATTTCTATCGTTATTTCCTTCACCATTGTTATCTTCATTATCTCCTCCTCCTCTACCTCCACCTCTATTTATTACTTCCTCCGCCATGATAGTTTCTTTAGAGTCCTTATAGTCCTCTAGTTCTTCTACCAAGGAAGGATGAGAGAAAGTTTCTTTGTTTTCTAAGTGGGTTTTAGTAGGTGGTATAAAAGAATCCTCTAATTCAGCTGTTCTTTGACTTCCAAATATCTTAAGGCTAGGGGTAGATGTTGGTGAATCTGGTCTATGCCTTGAAGAAGATGGAGTTATGAAAATCGAACTCTTGGCTTTAGCTATAAACCTTCCCCTAGAATCTCTTGCTCTATGCATGTCATTTTTTTAAAAAAAAGTTGGGCTAATAATTCTCTTTCTGATCTTCCAGATCACGCTAGGTGCAAGAAGAGAGCATAATTAAGAAATTACTAAACCAATAACTCTCTTTTCTGATCCTCCAGATCACACTAGGTGCAAGAGGAGAGCATACTTCAAGAAGTTATCAAGTTTTCCCTTCTTTTATGATTTTATGTTTTTTTTTTTAAGAAATTTGCTACCTAGTTACACTTCCCCGGCAACGGCGCCAAAATGTTTGGTCAATTTAGTGTGTCCTAAATTGCTGCATTTAATTTGTCAATCCGGGAATCGTAAGCCGATGAAGTGCGGCGCACTATATGTGCAAGATAACCTCTTTCTTAACTTTTTGTCGTTTTTGGTCTTTCTAAGGTGAAATGGAAATTCTAAAGAGAAAAGCAAGCTTGGTTATATTTGTTCAAGGAAGTGATTTCCCCTATAATGATTTACCAATCTTGAAACTTTAAAAGCAAATTGAAATTACAATGACAAGACTTGAAATAAAGTAAAAGTGTACTGCTGAAATGAAAAGTGCTGCTAATCTAATGAATCAAAACAAGAAACTAGTGAACATGAAAACTAAACTATTCTTGCTGCCAACTGAACACAAAAGAAACTACGCTTATGGAAATTCAAAATTGCAATGAAATAAATCTAAATCAGATTACATCAATTCATTTTCTGACCCTTCATCATTAGACCAGCTATGACTTGCGGAAGTAATCATAAACAACTTGTGCAACTGATTATTTAATTTGCAGAAAGTAAACTAATACTAAACCATACACACATAATTCAATCCCTCGCCATCAGTCCAGCTGTGGCTTTCGGAGGCAACTGAAGATGTCATACATGATTTAATATATCTAAATTTGTAGAAAAGGAACTAATACTAAACTACACATTTCATCATGCAGCCCCTCACCATCAGTCCAGCTGTGGCTTTCGGAGGTAACTGAAGACGCTATGAGCAGCTTAATATATCTAATTTTGCAGAAAGGAAACTAATACTAAACTACACATTTCATCATGCAACCCCTCACCATCAGTCCAGCTGTGGCTTTCGGAGGTAACCGAAGACACTATGAGTAGCTTAATATATTTAAATTTAACTACTGAATCAGATAAACAAAACTGAAATGAACAAAGCAAAACTGAAGTTAAACAAATGCTATGAAAAGGAAACTAGCAGCAGAATAATGTCAGTTTCATATCATTAGATAAAATACTATGAAAATGCCCCGGGCTGTCTACCTAAAACCTGCACAAGAAAACTGATCAGTGATTTAATAATCATAAAAACATGAAAGACAAGAATGCAAGGGAAATTAATGAACAGAAATGAAGCAACTATGAAATATGAACATGTAATGGGTTATGATACAATGACTGTTTAAAGAAATGAAATGAAAAATATAAACATTAATACACAGAACCTCGGCTGAGCAGGGGCCCTCTACGCAGCTTTGGTAACGATCCTCAACACAAATTAAGTTGAAAACATAGTTTTTCACATTAAAAGGCAGTTCATTACAGACTGGTAGTATTACGGCTCAAGGCAGCGTAATCACTACATAACAGAGTACACACATCAACTATCAATTAACAATTCAACAGCTATCAACTCAGCAACTATCAACTAACTCTACGACGTGCGTATTCAAACGCTCTATATAAAGCAATAAAATGTAACTGTCTCCTGAAGTTTATGATAGCAGCCAGCACGTAGACCACTAAGGCCACGGATATAGGAGTATGGCCATGTTGGAAAACGGATCTATGGAAGGTGGGCGCTTGAATTCAACTCGAGAACTTTGCACAGATGTCAATTAACCTCCGCAAGCTTGGAAACGGCCGTATGGATGTTTATATGCCCACCAGCTTCGAGTCCGGTAGACATAGGAACTCCATAGTTGACTTCCCGTGGATACTGGCTGACCATGACACTGCAGCAAATTGCAGACCAATGAGACCTGGTCCATGTCCTTGTGTTCTAGCTTTGCCCATGTGGCTCGTTTCCTTCGTAGACACACTGCAACATGGTTCCACAAAATAGGCTGCGGAAAGTTGCAGCCAGAGTGCCGAGTGACAAGTTTCCGCAGGTGTATGAACAAAATCTAAATCAAATAGAAAACACACAAACATAATTAAAAACCATGTTAGATACCCTTTTGCACATGATATTGACAATTTTGGAGGTTTAGGTGAGTGAAAAAGATATGGAAAAGTGTATGGAAAAGAGGCAAATTCGGGACTCAACACTCATGTACTTGGGAATCCAAGCCAAGAAGAACATATCACAGTAATAGATGTCTCCATCCATTACTCCATCTTTATCACCTCCTCCTTGTCCATCAAGTGCATCAAGAGTGGAATGATCCCAGGGACACTCCATCTATAATTCCATGCTCCAAAGTGACAACGTTGTTGGCCTATGCAAAATAGGCTCCTGCCAATACATAGCTCCATTCTTTGACATGTTCATTATCAAAGACATCTTCCATAATATTGCTACAAACAAGAAGCTCCTTCCAGATTGGAAGTACTTCCAGATCACCCAAGGCTAAGGAGTAGCCCCTTTGCACCATGATAGTGCGACCTCCTACTCCTACAACATCATGCAAAGTGTGAGAGCAAATCTGCTATTGCTCTCCCAAGAACATCCAAAGCAAGAAAAGATTTTGCTGCCTCCCCATACCTCCATCATATAAATCATGTGGCGAAAACATGGTGATTGATATGAAGAATGTCATATCAACACAATGTGTCCATACTCCTTGCTTCCCAATGATGCAAGTATCCTACCACACATCTTTCCCCCACATACCCTTAGAAAGAGCATGATGGCCAAGCACTTTCAAGAGTAGCCAACGCAGCCAAGCCTCCTACTGCCCGGTATCATAGATCTGAAAGTAGCTTTCCAGCTTCTTTCTCATCATCCACATCCAATCAATCACTTGTGGATCATGGATCTCATTCTGCAAATACTTGGTATCCTCCCATTGTAGGAAACCAACCTTCTCAGATCTTTGAAGAACTTTTCATTTCATGAAATGTTGAAGTGCACCTCCCATAGGATCTCTTGATGAGACCTCCTCCTCACGCATGGACTTCCAAAACTAGTGCGGTCATGGATCTGCTGCAAGTAGAAGTCTCTCTTTGAGCTGTGGTATGCTCATAGAGAAAGTGTCATCTAGAGAGGAGAAGATTTTTCTCATCTCAATATTTCTACCCCTTGTCATTTCTTCCTCCATGGCTTCCTGAATGAAGCTGACATCTGAATGCTCCCATGAGGAATGGGTCTTCCTTCCTTCACTGCTGCTCTTGGAAAATGCAGTTAAACTCTGCTACTCTAGATTAGCAGTAAGTGATGATTTTTGGTCATGCAACAATAGATTTCCACAAAATTATAAAAGATTTCCTGCACTAATAGAAAGTGGAAACTCAATCATACCCTGATGGGCTTTGGGAACATCTTGTATGGCTGCAACATTTCCTTCTTCTACCATGTTGTCTCCCTCAACTGCTGATGTTGAAGGCTGCTCCTCCAAGGTTGTGACAGTGCTGATACAAGTCTCCTCAAGAGATGGCGAGGACTTCTCTTCCTTGTATTTATCTTTATCAAATCTCTTGATTACCCTTTGAGTGAAATCTGCAAAAGAAGATACCTTTACATGTCTCACATGGATGAACCACCAATTTCTTGCTTCACCCTTTAGGTGTAGCATTGCAATCTCCACTGCTTCTCTCTATACCACTGGATGTAGTAGGAAAAATGCACTGAGTCTTCTTGCCCAAGCTTTGGCTGCAGATGTCCCATCAAAAGTGGACAATAGAAACCTATTGCCCTTGATTTCTCCCTTTCTACAGTGTCTCCTCCCTTCCTCCAGTTGAATGAACTCTGGGAAGGCTATAGTCTCCTTGAAGGCTCTAGGTTGAGACTTGTACTCAACAAGGTACTCACTCAGGATCTGTTCATCCAAGTGTCTTCCATGCTTCTTGTCTTCTTTGTGAGAGTAGGAAGTGCATGGTCCTTCCTCTTCTCCTTCTTCTATCTTCTTAACCTCCTTGGGGAGGTCCTTTCTAGATCTGAAAAATGATCAGAGAAATATCTTTATTTTCATCATCTTGATCTCTATCTTGAGACTCACATTCTGAGCCAAAGATCATGCTCTGATATCACTGTAATATCCCAAAATCAGGACTGCTAGCAAGGCATGCCTGAAAAACACATTTTTTAAGAATGGATACTGCAACACTTGAAAGAAGCCCTTGGATCCCTTAGATATAAGTATCTAAGACCTAAATCCAAGACGGGATTAAAAAAAAATCCTCCTAGGTAGGTTAAACATATCTCCCCACACCTAGTGCAACTAGAAAATGCCCAGGGAAGGGACTGCAGCAATACAAAAACAACACTGCTGGAAAATAATGCAGTTCAGCCCAATATTTGTAGGATATCAATATGGAGGCTCATTTTTAATCTATACATCAACAAAATAGATTTACAAAGAAGCTTATACAATGTATAACAGAAAGGAGAAAGTTATAGAAGAAGAAACCCTAAAAAATGAGGTGCTACAACCACAAGAAATGTCTGAATAAGCTTGACAACGTTATTTTCATTGGCTGAAGTAGCAGTATGTTACAACTCAAATCTAGAGAAGATATATATACAAAATTATAGATCTGTTTCAGATCTGTATACAAGAAAGGCTCATTTATACACTCCCCTTGGGGATTTCAGCAAAACATGAATAACAGTGAGTAGATCTGAGATCTAAGTTACAGATATGCAGTAATATTTAGAAAAATCTGAAGCATATGAATTACAACAGATTATATCTGAACTAACATGGATTGGATGGCCAATCCATGGATCACCATAGTGAAAGGAAGAATCCAATCACCAGAGATCTCTCCTCCAAGATGATTCCAAAAATCCATGCAACTCTGCTCTTGCAAATAACGTAGTACAGGGAAAGGGACTGCACTATAGATTCTGAGAATGATTTTTCCTGATGCCAAGATATGGATCTGAAGCTCCAAGGGTCTAGAACACTCTTGTAAAGTGGATAGATGACTCTCCTAGTGAAAAGGGGTGCTAGAGATGCATAGATATGAAGAGATCTATCCTCCACTACTGCAGCTCACAAGGACAACACAATCCTAAATAGGATCAGCGTTGTAGGTGCAAGATGAAGCTCGGCCAAATGCCAGATAGTGGACAACACAAAAAAGGCTCCTCCAAGAGCTGCTCTAGGAAGGAGGTGGGATTCCCGCTTAGGAACACCCAATGCTAAACAACATTATTCTCAGCTAAAAAACTAGAGAATGATATATGTCTAACCGGGCAATATACTTAGAAAATGATCATCATCAACAACCCTCTCATGCTGCTCTCCTCTTCCTTTTATAGGATAAAATCCTTGTCAAACCCTAAACCACTTCAATGAGTTAGCTCCTTTCACATGTGGAGCCTCCATCTAGAACTGCGTTGTGCATCCATGAGGTACATTGCATCTAGACTGCACTGTAGATTTGGTCAAGGTTGATGTAGTCTCATAGCTCAAACCCATTCACACCTGCAAGTGTCTATTTTACATGGTCCAGATTTGTCTTTGTTCACATGGGCATTGATTTATTCATAGTTTTCAGGAGGTTTACATGTCCTCCTTTATTCATTTATTAAATCAACAAAAAATGAAACAGAATTGTATATTCCTCTTAGCTTGGGCTAAGTAGTAATATTACACAGCTCCTGAATCTACCTCTTGATTTCATCATTCTCCAGAAAAAAGCGCCTATAGATAAATCCATTGGGTAGCGAAGCACCTGGGGTCAGTTTAACCAGGTGCTTGACCTAACAGTGTAGAGGCACCCCTGTGGGTGAGGTGAAGATTTCCCCGTACTCCTCCACAACCTCGCCCATTTGTTGTTTTCATGCAGAGGAGCCATGTCTGGAGGTCATGGCCACAATATTTTTCTTTCCCTGGGGGTGGATCATCAGGAAAAAAAATTTCCTGGCTTGGGAAATGAGCTTACTGCATTTTTTTGCAGTAACCAAAGATATAGTGGGAGGCGATGGTACCTCTGGTATCCTATACAACTTATTTCCCAAAGTAAAAATAATGGTGTGAGGCTGGGACTCATACACAACATGTCACTTTCACAAGTATGGTTGGCCTAATAATACATCAGAAACATCAATAGGAGCAATGTCACACAATACCTCATCCGTGAAGGGCTTGATGCTATAGGGAAGGCAACACTGCTAGTTGACGCGGAGATCCTGTCCTTAGTGAAGCCACCCGATGTTGTATGGTTGTGGGTGTGCTGTGGTTGGCAAGCCCAACCGCTTCACAACATCTGTTGAAATGAGGTTATTTTGGCTCCCATTGTCGACAATGAACCAGAGCATGGAACCCTTTACCCACATCTGGGAGTGGAAGAGACGCTCTGCCTCCTCTGGATCTTCTGGTTCCTCCTCCTAGATCTTTGTAGTGGAAACAATGGCGTTGGGATCCGCATCAATAATCTGCTTCCCTTTGTCATTCCCCTTGTCAGGTTCTGATTTAGAGTTGGAGCATGCATCTGATTCAGAAGCCCTCATCTCGGCCACCAACGACTGCTTGGCCCGACACTCACTTGTGTTGTGAGTGGAGCTCTTATGGAACTCACACCACTTTCTCGTGTCCTTCTTTGGCTTTGCGGTGTTTTTCTTTTCTTATGGCTTTGGCAGGTTGTCTTGGGCCGCCATGCCTTGGCTTTGCCCTTTGTTCTGTGGTTTGGGGGCACCTTTCCCTTGATTTTGATTCGCAGATCCAAAGTCTCGCTTCTTTTGTTTGAATTTCTTCTCAATCTTGGTAGCATACTGGTATGTCGTACCAAGCGAGGAGATGTCGAGGAACTCCATTTCCTCCTTAATGTATCTGTGCAGACAACCACGATACTTTAGCACCTGATGCTTCTCTGAATCTTTGATACCCAACTTTGTGCACAGGGTATGGAACAGATTCGTTAGCTCATGCACATCTTGATCCCTTTGTTGTTGTAGCGTGGTCCATTGTATGTACTTGTCCTCATAGCTCCCCATGGGATAGTATTGTTCCTTGATGGCATCTTGGAAATACTTCCAAGTGGCTACAACTGAGAACAGAGAGGGTTCTTTCTCATCCTTTTTCTCACAGTAGGTTTCCCACCAGTCCTTGACATGGGGGGTAGCTTTGAGGAGTGAAAAATAAATCTTATCCCGATTGGAAAAGTCATTGTTGTGGTGGATTTGTCGCATGGGTGTACGAAATCGCACTAGCTTAAAGAGTGTGGTCTACTCTTTAAAATATTGGTAACAGGAAGAAAGTGGGGGAGCTCAAAAGCATAAAATTTAGTGGAAACAATATGCTAAAGTATGCTTTGGTTAAACTAAAAATAAAACACAAAAATACATAAGCTATAAAGAGAGCCAAAACAATAATAATGTAAATGATGGCTCGATGGCCTCTTATTATTAAACGTTTGAAATGGAGAAGAAATTTTACCCACTTGCCAAAGGGCCCCTAAGCAATGGCTCTAGGTCCCGATGCAAGGATGTTGTCTTCCAAGCTTTGCCTCTGATGCAGTCTCCCTCTCTCTCTTTGTTGTGGTGGACTAGGATGTTGGGTGGCCAACGATCAAGTCCTCTTTAGCTCCAGCTCCGGGTCACACACTACTGGTGTTGCTTGGGAAAATTTGGCCAACATAACAATGTGATCACCATTTCTTCATTTCTTGGTGGCTTTATATAGGTGAGTTTCAAATCCTCCTTCCCTCCCTTGGTACATGATGGATGGTGACCCAAGGGAGAGGTGTGATTCCATCGTGTGCTCAAATATTCTTTTGTGTGCTCACATAGTGTCTAAGGAGGCGGTGGTGGCTGTCCTTAGGTGGCTTTCACATAAGGAGTAACTGTCCTTTGCTTGGTGTGGTCCCGGAAAGTGACTTTTTTCTATTTCCAGGAATGCACGCTTATCAAGAAAAAAGGCGCGCAGAAGGCGCTCTTCTCGAAGGATAAAGCACACAATTCAACATTTATTTCTTGTTCAAATATGATTTTCTCAAAACCTTAGAGCTTTTAAATACTTCTTGATTCCATAATGTGTTCCTGTCCTATAAATCCTTAGGCTCGACATTAATTGATGTCGTCTTTTGCTGTACAATTTTCTAGTGTTAACAGTTTCCCCCTAATGTGTGAGGTCTAGGAAGAACTATATAGCTGAAATACATTATAGTTTCTTTTCTGTATCATACAGAGAGAGAGATAGAGAGAGAGAGAGGTCTGCGTGAATTTTGGAATTGACAACACCTTGCACCGTTTCCGAGATAACCATGGCCTAAGGGGCCCCTGGCAAGAAGAAAAAATATACAACATATTTACAAAATTTCAACGAGGCAGGCATGTGCCATGCTCGTGATGCTATGGCTAGTTAAACAAAATTGACAGATACATGTGTTGTATGTGCCACTACTGTGGTAGTGATGCTGGTGGTTGTTGACGATGACTGCTGATGCCCTCAGGGGCATTTTTTATTTGACGATAGGTGGAATATGGTACCCATATGCGTAATGTTGGTATGGCATATCACTGTGCCATGTATGCATATGTGCTGGCTGGGACCTTCCCATATAAGCATTGTTTCCAGAGACACTTATGGAGGCACGGGTCTTCGACGGATTTGATCAAAGTGCAATGCTTGTAAGGTACGATACCATCGTGACATGAAAGCTTTTGCTGTGGTCGAATGTCAGGAGGATCGATGAAATTTGTGGAAAATAATGTCTCCCACAGTGCCACCCGAGGATACCCCTTTGCATCGGGAGGGGTAATCCAAGGTACCGCTTCCTTTTTGGAAAAGAGGTGTCGAGGTTGATAAAAAAGAAGCCTTAACCGAACCATGGGTCTCCATTCTAAGGGGTCGAGGACCTAGGTGTGATGGGTTTAACATAGGCATGTTGGTGAGAGGTGACTGAAAACGGATGATGGGGATTCAGTGGTCTGAGGTCAAAGTATATTTTAGCAGCTTGGCGGTAGTCAAAATTATTTCTGGAAGGAAAATCCCTAGAGTCGGTAGGACCTCTAGAGCGGGTGTGAATCTTCTACGAATCTCGTGATGGTGCATGCATGGGGGTGAAATGCTTGTACCAAGGGGAATGAGGGACTGTTTCCATGGGAGAAAAGGTGAAGTATGAGGACAAAGTGGCGAAGGGCATCGTTTGCGGTCTTTGTACATTTACCAAAAGAATAAAATAATGAGGTTTGGTTTGTACAAAACACAGAGACAGGTACCCCAAAACATGAAAAGGGGGTCGCTCACTGAAGGTGTGAGGACAATGTTTTGTTGGGGGTAGGGGTCCCATTGGTTGGTCTCATGTGCGGGGTTTTTGAAGCGGAAAATGTAACAAATGGGATTATGTTGATGGAGGCATGGTGGGCCAAATGCGATGCACGAAGGTGCGCTTTCAATATGCTTGTACAACCTGGTCATCAGGGAAGGGGGTTTTGAGTTTGAATGGAAAACTTGACCTTATGCATGATAGATGGATGGGCATGAGGTGTTTCTCGAACTAAAATGGTATGTCCATGGTGTCACTTGTGCAGTGATATATGGTCTACTTTGGGTGATGAGCGCCATGGAGGGGAGCCTATACCGACCAACATGGACATTTATCATATGCAGGGTGAGGTGATGATAAATGTGGTCGGGTATGAGGATCCTATGGTTTATTTCTGATGGAGAAATGATGTCAAGATATGCAAAGTTTTCTGGGACTCTATCATGTTGAGGCAAAATGATACCTGCTCAGGATCTTTCAATGGACGTTGTTGTGAACGGTTTTCGGGTTCTTCCTACAAAAACAACTACCTCAAGTGAAAGCATCTTATTTTCATCAAATATTATTGAAAGACATGAAATTTGGAAAGGAAGATGGGAGGGTGCATACCTGTCGATGCTGAAAATTTATTTTTTCGGGAGTGCAAATGTGTGGCATCACCTCTGTTCCCTTGGGGATTATTACTTGGCTCCTAGCTTTAATTTCAGTTGGGGTTGTCCCCAGATTGAGATCATGGGGGGCATTTTTGGTTACTGGCCCCTGTCGAGGATCTCCCCGATTACAGATTACTACTGCCTAGGTGACCTTAGGTAAAAGACTTGACCAAGCTGTCTATAGTAATCGATGCGCCTGATAACTCAAGAGGATGAGGAAAATAGGTTCCCTTGTCCCTAGTTGGTGTATGGTAGCTTGGGGGGAGGAGAGACAAGTGGTTTTCTTTTTGGTGAGTGTCGTTCCTCCTGTATGTATAGGACGACACGAGGTTCATCTCCGATAGATTGGGTGGGGGGATCCTCTTGATAGGATCGCTTGATGGTGTGTAAGGGGTCCCTATATCATGGGATATATGGGAAACGATAGGTATAGTGCCCATAGATTCCACAGAGAGCGAATGTGTGATTGGTATGCAACGCTTTGCCTTTACCTTTGGTTGTAGGTTCCTTTTTACGGGGATGCGGCGTCGAGATGTCTGCTTCAGAGCCAAGGAGTGGTTTTAACTCGTCCAACTCCATACATATGTGGTTAGGGTGGCCTATAACATCGCATATGGTGTAGAATGGTGATTCCCTTTGAATGGTGGGGGTCACCATTTTCTTTCCTCTGTTTGTGGTTTTCTTGGCCGTGATTACCAGTTTCGCAATGGAAACTTCCTTTGCATGGGCGGTCTCGACCATTTCTTGGGTATGTTGGGGTTCCTCGGGATTGAGGGGTTTTAACCCTATGGAAGTAACATTGGTGGCTCCTGTTCTGGAAGGGGGAACGACGTACCAAATTTGGAACGCAAATGATATGTTGGGTAACACAGTGTTGCCAAAACTTGCTGGGAGACGAAGCCAGCTGGGGGGTAGAGGAAAGGGGTTTGGGAGGCGACGTAGGCTAGAGAGGTTGTCGTGGATGATGCCTTGTGTCATTACTGCTTGAGTCCATGTCTTGACTAACCTTGGTGCTTTATGTGGACATCATGCACACCAGGGCCCCTGTGGCATTCTGTGATACCTCGGGGATAATGGGAGGATCTCCTAGGAATGACCCTAGGACAGACGATGGTTTGAATTGGCCGGGGCCATATTCCTGGTACCGTGAAAGACCATATGTAGCTGTATCTACATAGGGTAGAATTAGATCCATGTTGGTTAGGGGATGCTTTTCACTATGCATCAGCTGGTCTACCATAATAATTCAATCCTTGTGGGGGAACATCATGATGCAAAAGCTGGAGGATTCTATGGCAGAAATGGCGTACATGTAACTCCACCGAAGGAGTATATTGTAATCCAAGTGTGTGTCCAAGACTTCGATGTCTATGTGGACCATATTGCCAGCTAAGCAGACTGGTACATTTTGGAAGAGGTCGACGGGGGTCGAGGGATGACCATTATACGCTCTGAGTGTGATGACGGAAGGTTTGAGTTCAGGGGATCCTAGATTTTGCCACACTTTTTTTGACATGATGCATGTGGATGCACCCTCATCAATGACACATCGGTGAATAGTTATATTCTGTACCAATACTAGAATCTAGAAGGCGACCATGGAGGGAACCCTAGCAGTGGCTTTATCTAAGTCAAAAGCGATCATGCACGTATCGGCAGAGTCGACAGCGCCTAATGTGGAAAGTAGGGCTTTCCGTTGCTTTGGGAATGACTGCAGTAATTCCAATGTGGACATAGCAGCAGGTGACTGAGCTAAATCATCTACGGTGATATAATTGTGGACCACTTTGGAGTAGTTACCTGCTCGCCTATTAGGCCCTTTTACCATTTTTGGAAATAGTTCTACGGGAATATTTGGAATAGTTAAAGGTACATTCAGTGCGCTTGTACTAGCCCTTGATGTATTGGTGTCTAGTGGGGTGTCGTAGCTGCAATTCCGAGTTTGGAAAAAAATTTCTTCCCAAGCCATGTAAATTTCATGGTTGCTTTTCCCGGAGTTGTCTGGGTTTTGCTGCTGAGTGCTGACCATCCCTTGATGGGGGAAGGGTTCTTGCATCACCGTAGTTTGCTGGGAAGATCCTCTTTGTCCTTGGTTACTCTATAGCTTTTTAAGCTCAGGGAGTTCAGGACAGTGGTGAGTATAGTGCCTATACTCACCACATATTGAACAAGAATGGTTTGTTCGTAGAGGGGGGCTTTTGCCTTGCCTTTGGGCATTTCTTGGCTCCCAGCTCTGATTCCGGTTGGAGTTACCTCCAGCCTAGGATCGCGGTGGGCACTGTTGGATGTTGCCCCGCTGTCTAGGGTTACCTTTGGGCTTGTTTTTTGTCCTTTTCTTAAACATGTTAGGAGGGTAGTTCTCCTGATCATACTGGTGTGGTTGAATTTGGGACGGCTGCACAAAGTTCACCTGTACATTTTTTTGCATAGGTGGGTTGTGTGCATGGGACTGAGCATAATGTTGTCCCATGTTTTCACCTGGCCATTGGGGGGGAGCTATTCCATCAGTCTTTCTTCCTGCGTACTAAGTCCCCTTAGCCGGAGGATAAATTCATCCTTGGTGATACGTTTGCGCCCTATTAGTCAAATTTTGCTGCGGCATATGATGACTTTGAAATCTGGGTTGAGACATGTTTTGGGTAGAACCATGTGTGTAACTGGGATTTTGACTGCTGCTGCCTAGGTACCCTTGGGTCATTGACCCAATAAGTCCATCTACAGAGTTAGACATGCCTGGAAATTCTTGATAATATTGTAGGCACGGGGCGTTAGGTAGGATGTTGTAGATGTATCCTGACTGTGTATAGATCAGTTCAAGTTGCAGGGCTTTACTGATTGCGTCCTTTTCGAATGTGGGGTTGCGCTGCGCCACATCCTTTGAAATATCCGGTGTTAGAGTTTTCAAAAATAAATCTAAAAGGACTGGGTCGTCGATTTTAGCTTTACATATACTACGATGTCGCCTCCATTCATGAAGATGCTCTGAGATATGGATGGAGGGGGATTGTCTAAAATGAGTCAGTAATTCCATTCCCTAATTGTGGTGAATGGGCAACTGAAAGTATGTGAAGAACGTGATAGCGAGGGTGCTAAAGGTTCCATGTGAAGCAGGAGGTTTCTCCATGTACGATTTCATGGCCACTCCTGTAAGAGTGTGTTGAAATAGCCTCAACTGAATAGTATCGTCAATGATGCTATTCGATGAGCACCACAGGTGAAAGGTCATTATATGATTACTTGGGTATTTCACTTGCTTGTCTTTGAACTTTGGTATGTCCAAAGGGAGCTTCGTGGGACATGGGAGGCAAATTGGGGTCGTGTGCGATGGGGTCATTGGTGAGCTTGGTTAAATCGGGTAGATTCAATGCCGCTAAGAAGGGTGACTGGGAGGTTGACCCCATGGAAACGTGTGAAGACACGAAGTTCTAGTTAGAAAGAGGGTTAGTCTGTGACGTACCCTGTTGTGAATTTAGCCGACTTCCCATATGGGATGCGCTCCTCTGCCCCCCAGGGGACGAGGGGGGAGTGGTGTGCGGTGTGGTGTTGGGAGAAAAACTAGGGTTCCCAACTAAGGTTGCTCCAAGAAAGGATGAACCAACAATTGTGGCAATGTTCCATCTTTGACGCCTAAACAGCAAAAGACCTGGAACCCCTCCCGATAATAGGGGGAGGTCCAAAAGACACCTAGACCGACGAGGTTCCATTAGAATCACTTGGGTGTCAACCAGGTTAGGTTTTGGAAAAATTTTGAGGGGATCGAGTCTATGATCACGATAAATTTATGGCCACATACATAAAACAAAGCGAAAATGAAATGAATTTTCCCTCTAACTTAATCTATGTGATCAATCAAGAAAAAAATGGTTTTGTTTGTTTGAGTGATACTAAAAATTCTAGAAGACCTATTATGTCCTCACACACTCAAAAGTAACTGGGCCTTGATAATATTTCTTGCAAGTGTTGGCACAACATCTTGTAAGAGCTGGCAGCGCCCCCAGTTAGCCGAAGTGAATCCACCAAGATAAGGGTAGAGGGTCTGGCACTTGCCTGCACCGTCACCTATAGGGTAAAGGATGCCCTAGTTTTTTGCCACTAAGAACCACCGTCCCATGTGAGCATTTGATTCTTGGTCTTCTTGGTAGTTAGCTAATAGTACCGAGTATCAGGTGGGTCAGGTAGCCCCAACTGATATTGCACGCACTGCGCCTAAGCCTAACCCCCTCTGAATCGGGTCTCTGCCGCGCTTGGGTTTTCATTTATATGGGCTGATAGGTGGATTTTAAAGCTCCCTAAATACAAAAATTCTTTGTTTCAATGTGAAGTGTGATCAAGGTGGCTTATTGGATGCCTATCTCTTTGATCCTAACTTATTCTATCAATTCTTTTGTGGCCCGTGTGGGGAGAATTTAGTGAGTTGGTTTAAGTTATTTTTAGGTGGCTTCTTTGCTTAGTGGGTGAGTGTGTGTGAGCGTATGGTGAAAAATCTCATAATTTCAACATATGGATATCGGTGATCCTTTACAGAAGTCCCCTAGTTAAACTATGTGACGTTGTTCCTTGCTCAAATGGAAAACATTTGCGGATGAGGGGCCGCTTCCAAATCTTCCTAGTTAATCTATGTGAGTAACTAAAGGGAGATGGAAAATCACAAATGTAGAGTGTTCATATGCTTGTCTAGGGTCACCAAATGTTTCAAATACAATAGAGATTACTTGCTCTAATTGGTGATTCAATCCTAGTCCCGCAATTTCCTAAATGCAAAAATTGAATTTAATCTAAAAAATTTCTACACTAGCTTATGCATGTGTGGTCTTGAGCCACTTACTTGGACTAGTTAAAGTAAGTGTGCATACCATAATTTACAAAAACATAATTTTTTCGGAAATAAATAGTTAATTCGCCCCCTACTTAAACTATGTTAACACTTTTTACAAAAACCAACTTAAATGAAAACTAACTAAATGGCCACAGAAAGCAACAACAAGTGAGTTCTCAGAAGCTGTGGGGTATCAACACAGGTGTTGGCAGATACACTAGGGGCTGCCCAACACACTTACAATCAGAAAAAATGCAGAATATAGGGAGAAAAAATCTCAGTCTAAAATTTGCGCACAAAAATCCTTGTCAGGTGCACTTTCCTGCGCACAGGTCAGTCCTGAATGTGCTCAATGTGCCTCTGTGATGAAAAACTGCGTGCAAAAATCCTGCAAGTAAAAATATTAGGAGCCACCTTCTTTAGTCTGTCACTTCAGTGAGTCTAGGGACTGCAAGATGGGTCAAAGGACTGTCAGCTCCACTCCAGCATAGACAAAGGGTCTCCTGTAAAAGATGGCACAACCACATAAACTTGGAACACATCAGTGGAGTCGCTAATCCTGTTGTGGTGGATTTGTCACATGGGTGTACTAAATCGCACCAGCCTAAAGAGTGTGGTCTACTCTTTAAACTATTGGTAATTGGAAGAAAGTGGGGGAGCACAAAAGCATAAAATTTAGTGGAAACAGTATGCTAAAGTATGCTCTGGTTAAACTAAAACTAAAACACAAATATACAGAAGCTATAAAGAGAGTCAAAATGATAATAATGCAAACGATGGCTCGATGGCCTCTTCTTATTAAATTTTTTAAACGGAGAAGAAATTTTACCCACTTTCCAAAGGGCCTCGAGGCAATGGCTCTAGGTCCCGATGCAAGGATGTTCCTTCCAAGCTCTGCCTCTGATGCAGTCTCCCTCTCTCTCTCTGCTGTGGTGGACCAGGATGTTGGGTGGCCAACGATCGAGTCCTCTTTCGCTCTAGCTATGGATTACACACTGTTGGTGTTTCCTGGGAAACTTTCGCCAGCATAGAAATTTGATCATCATTTCTTCATCTCTTGGTGGCTTTATATAGGTGAGTTTCAAATCCTCCTTCCCTCCGTTGGTACATGATGGATGGTGACCCAAGGGAGAGGTGTGATCCATTGCGTGCTCAAATATTCTTTTGTGTGCTCACATAGTGTCTAAGGAGGCGCTGGTGGCTGTACTTAGGCGACTTTCACATAAGGATTAATTGTCCTTTTCTTGGTGTGGTCCTGGAAAGTGAATTTTTTCTATTTCCAGGAATGCGCGCTTATCGGGAAAAAAGGCGTGCAGAAGGCGCTCTTCTTGAAGGATAAAGTGTGCAATTTAGCATTTATGACTAGTTCAAATATAATTTTCTCAAAACCTTAGAGATTTTAAATACTTCTTGATTCCATAATGTGTTCTTGTCCTGTAAATCCTTAGGCTTGAAATTAATTGATGTTGTCTTCTGTTGTAGGATTTTCCAGTGTTAACAGTCATGAACCGAGAAATATCCTTCTAATAGATTCAACCATCTATCTATAGCATTTGCATCTATTTAACCCTCAAATATGGGAATGTCAAAGTTTACTTGTACCTTAAAGGGAGTCGTGCCTCCAGAGTGGTTGTTGGATGTAGATGCACTGCCAGTGGGCAGTCGTTGAAGGATCTGGGCAAAGTTATCCGTCATCGCATTCCTTTTTTTTTCGAGGGCCTCCTAGAGAAATATTTTGATAGGATCTCCTGCTCGCTCATCTTTCTTTTTGTCCCCCATGGGCGTCCCTCGAGGTTTGCGAGGCCGATATTGCAAAGGTTCCACCAAATCGAGCCCTACCTCCTTATACCTCGACCTCGTTGGGGAAATGCAACGAAGTATCGAGAAAAAGCATAACGCTCTGATACCACTGATCCAAATTTATGCAGGAATGCAATAGAATATAGAAATAACCATAAACATAGAAATACAGTGGAAATAAGGCTTCATTTCATTAATATCAAATCACAGAAATATGCTTACAAACATGTTGGAAATAAAATAGCTAGGGTGCTGGTAGCGAATATTTGAGAAGAGATGTGGCAACTAAAAACCTCTGAAATATGTTACAATGAGGCTCAAGGGCCTATTTATTATGGAGAAACAATGGAGAACTCTAAACATCCAAAAACCTAACCCTAGGATATGAAGTGCCAAAACTATGGGCCCCATTTGGGTAAATTAGTGTTTCAACTTTCCAGGGACGTAACTTCAGAATACTATCTCTGTTTGGGCCTAAAAATGGCTCTAGAAGTTCACGTCCTGAAAAACTGCTAAAAATAGTAAGTTGTGAAAAATTGAGAGAGACAATGGTGGGGCCCCAAGTGGAATAGGCGGGTGGCCACCAATATCCACCTAGATCATCATGTGCCCACACGTAACAGTTAAATTAATCACTACTGGTTAGGATGGAGGATTATGTGGAGTGCGCCCCAAATTTTGGGATTTTTCCACTTTTAACTAGATTTAAGTCCAGTTCCTCTAATTTGGTGGAGGATTTTTAGGGGTGACTGGGAAAAATGAGTTGAGGCTCTATCTTGAGCTAGGTTCGACAAATTTTGAAGTGTGAATGGTCAATTTTGACTATATCAGACATTCCAGAATCATTGGTGAGGGATTAAGAGCCACCAAAGGAATTATAAGAAATATTTTTCTTCATATAAGGTTTAGGGGCCACCAGGGCCACCATGGGCCATCAGTAGTTTGAGGCTTAGCCAGTGCAGCTAGTGGCCTTATTCAGAAATACAATAGTCAATTTTGTATGTTTCAGATGTTCTGGAACTAATGGTGTGGTTTTCAAAGAATTTATAGGACCTTTGAAAGCCGATATTCTTCAGTGAAGTTCCAGGGGCCACTAGGGTCAGCAAGTGCCACCAGCAGTTCAAGGCCTAGCCAGGGCAGCTAGATGCCTTATTCAGCAAACCAATAGTCATTTATGAGTGTAATGAGATTTATGAATCCAATGGAGGAGTTTTCAAAAACTTTTGAAAACTTCTATAGCTCGAGAAGCCACATAGAATTTTTCTTTGACCCTAGAGCCAATGGGTGCCACCAGGTGTTGGAGGCGAAACTCGAGCAGCCAGAGGCCAATTTCAGAAAAAAAAAAAATAGTCTATTCTGACTATTTTTGACATTATGAATCCATTTAAGGGATTTTCAAAGTCATTTGAAGACTTTTTAAAGTCTAAGAGCCACACATAAGTTTTGGGCAGCCAAGGGCCAACCATGGAGGGAGGCCTAGATCCACACAGAAGTTTTGGGTAGCCAAGGGCCAACCATGGAGGGAGGCCTAGATTGGGGATGCAGTGCTCATTTTGAGAAAATTATCAGTCCATTATGGAGGTATGATATGTGCTCAAGAAATTAGGTGTGGTTTCAGGGATAGAAAAATAATTCTAAAGGAGTTAGCGCCATAGAGAAGCTCAGGGTAGCTCAAGAGCACCAATAGAAGGAATCAAGTCTAAGGAAGCCTAGATCTATTTACAGAGTGATGAAATCCATGAAAGGGGTATGATGGTATTCTAAACCCATTGGTTCAGTTCATTTAACCAGTGGAGCTGAGTTTGTAACTTGTAAAACAATTTTTTCCATAATCCCAAAGAGCCAAGTCAAGATGACAAGAGCTCAAGGAGACGTAGCCCACAATATTCGGGTGAAATCCTAGATCAAATTTGTTGTTATGTGTTGATATTTATTTGGTGCATTATATGGATGTTCGAAATGTTTAATTTCAGCAAAAAAAATGGACTTAAATCACTTAAACAATTAAAAAGAATACACCTGTTTCAAGTATAAAATTCTGCAAATGTCAAGTATAAGCTAGATATTTTATTTGTTTAACTGAGTGGGAGGTTATTGAAAAGAATAAAAAGTTATCCAACCCATTTTCATATCAGGTTGTTATTAGAGCACTTGGTTTCTTGCTCGACAAAGCACACGGTTGCTTGTTTTACTTGAAAGGTGTTTTAATAGTACAAAGAATTTGACTGTTTGCAAACTGACTGTTGCTTACAATTTTGAGTTTTCTAGAGGTGAAGGAAAATCTACTAATAGGTAAGTCCAAGATAGTACAAGAAGGAAGGAGGGCTGAAGGCATATTCCTTACCCAAAGGACCTCAAGTCATCCCTTGAAGCACAAAATGTTTTTTTTCCAAAAGGCTGCTTGAATAAGAGCTTGACTCTACAACCATTTTGTTTAGAATCTTTGTCAATTGTTTTTGAAAGCTTTTGAATTTTTGATTGAAGTTATTTTGTTCATTTTTATAAGATGTAAAATTGTACAAGTGAGGTTTCAAAATCTTTCTCCTTCACAAGATTCTTCAATGAAGACATGAAGAGAGACTTCTTCAGGATGAAGGAGATGGTGCAAATTTTATTTGAAGATAGAAGCGAAATCACTAGAATTCATGAGCAATTGGTTTCTATGAAGCAAGAGAAAGAATAAATTCTTCAAATATTGCATGATATGGAGATGCAGTTCCATCAAGCCCAAGAGGCTTTAACCAAGAACATGCATGAAGCAGATTTAATTCACGCTAATTTGTCTTCAGTTTCCTCTTCAAAAAGATGTGTTGGTTCATTTGAAAAGCACACTAGAGGTATAGGGTAAAATTTGATGTTTAAAATGGGCTATGAAGGAAAGGGTTTAGGAAAACATGCACAAGGCATGGTTGAACCTATTTTGGTTGAGGAGAGACCTAAGAAATTTTGTCTTGGTTGTGTTCAATCTAATGGCGAAAACTCCAAATCCATGATGACATGTGAGACAACTTCAAGATGAAATTTTGTCACAAGTTCAAATACACAAACATGTCAAGTTTGTTTTCAAGTTGATTGCCATTTTTTGAAGCGTATGTTGCAGCAAGATGTTGGTAGACATGCAGCTTATGGTGAGCATGAGAGTTCGGACAGTATTCAAGACATGAAAATTGATGTTAGTCTTCAAGAGAAATCTGGAACCTCTACAATTTCATCTCCTCATGAAGGTAAAAAGGATGAACATGCAAAGAAATATTTGAGGTATAATTCTTCCCATAGTCAAGTTCATTATGTTTCTGCAAGAACGAAAATTCTACATGCTTGAATGGAAAAAAGAGTTGTTGTGCATATTGTGGTCTGTGTAACCATGATGTTTCAGAATGATGGAAGCAATTCAAGGAAAATAGGAAACAGTTCAGGCAAAGGCCACTTGCAAAGAAGGTTCAAAAGACTTGCACACATTGCCAGAAGAGGGGACATGTTATTGCCCAATGTTGGACATTGCATCCAATTAATCATCCCAAGAATTTCAAGCAAGAGGATAGAAAGACTGGCGAAAGTGGAACCAAGGATTCCATCATTGATGTGAGAACACATGTTTCACATAAACAATATTTTCAGCAGCAAAATTCGCAGTAGAAGTGGCTTGGTAAGAAGTGGTTTGACTTCTTGACATAGTAAGACATACATTCATTTGTACATATGCAAATTTTAGTTATGTGTGCATGTTTTCTGTTGTAATATCCCATTTTTTTGAGCCACCTTGGATTGATGATCAAGGAAGTGATGTTCAACTACCTTCTGTAAATTTCTCTCCAGAAATTTCAGAGTGATTTCAAGGAAGACAATTCTTGACCGGAGGACAAGCGCATCCAAGTAGGAAAGTGTCAACTACCTTTGAGTTATGTTTCAAAGGCACTAAGCCATGTAAGACAAAGTGTATGGAGGCTGAAAAGAAGAGGTTTTTGTACTCTCATCTACTTTACAGATCAGTATATCAGTCTTTTGGGGTCCAAAAGATTCCCAATGGGGAGGTGTGATCATATTTGGATCAAGGACCTAAGTGATAGCTCAAATTTAAAAGTGTTAGGAAGTGTGCCAAACCTAAGCAACTAGATAGATCTCGTTTTCCTGATTCCAGCACCATGAACAGTTCGAAAAACCAACACCGTATGAAGAAGTTATCACAGTTTGAAAAGTCCTATAAACTGCAATTTTTGGACTTTGACCAAGTTTGACTGGAATTTGGGAAATTTAAAAAGAGAATATTCCAGGGAATATTCATGGAATATTCCCTAAAATATTCCATTTGGACCAGTCATATGTTGACATGTGGCATAGTTTTATTGGTCACTGGGTTGACTTTTTGATTTCGAGCCAATGATTTTGGGTCCCCGGGGCTCAACCCCGAGACCTCTCGCCTACAGTGCCCACATGTTAACCATATGTGCTATGGTGTTACTTAACACTATATGAGATTTCATTTTATTTATGGTTGATTTTAATCCGAGTTGGGGCTCGGAGGGGGGCCAGCCTCCCCATAGGACCGTAGGCCGTGAACCAAGGGCCTAAGCCTGCCCATAACCATCGACACCAACGGTCTTGTAATTTTATCACATGAAAAATGATTTGTTGTACTGTTGAAACCTCTGCTGACGGTTTTGCAAAACAAATTAACGTTACATCGTGGTCACATAGTGTTGTTTATTTGCCAACAGTTATGTTAAACCCCGATATTAACCATAATCGCGCGAAGTCTGGGGTCATGTGCCCACACATAATAGTTACATTAATCACTACCAGTTAGGCTGGTGGATTATGTGGAGCGCGGCCCAAATTTTTGGGTTTTTCCACTTTTAACTGGAGTTAAGTCTAGTTCCTCCAATTTTGGTGGAGGTCATTGGGAAAAATGAGTTGAGGCTCTATCTTGAGCTAGGTTCGACCAATTTTGAAGTGTGAATAGTCAATTTTGACTATCTAAGACATTATAGACCCATTGGTGAGGTTTTTAGAGCCATCAGAGGAGTTTAGAGCAGGTTTTTTCTTTAGATAAGTTCTAGGGGCCACTAGGGCCACCAAGGGCCAACAGTAGTTTGAGGTTTAGCTAGTGTAGCTAGAGGCCTTATTCAAAAATAAAATAATCAATTTGGGATATTTTAGATGTTAAGGAAATAATTGTGTGGTTTGAAGGGCCTTTAGAGGAATTTTGAATGTCGATATGCTTCAGTGATGTTCCAGGGGCCACCAGGGCCAACAAGTGCCAACATCAATTCAAGGCCTAGTGAGGGCAGCTAGAGGCCTTATTCAGCAAAAAAATATTAATTTATGACTATAATGAACATTATGAATCCAATTGAGGAGTTTTCAGAATCCTTTGAGGATTTCTAGATCTCGAGAAGCCACAGATAAGTTTTCTTATACCCAAGAGCTAGGGGGTGCCACCAGGTGTTAGAGGTAAAACCGGAACAGCCGGAGGCCAATTTTAGCAAACCAATAGTATATTTTGAATATTTTTGACATTATGAATCCATTGAAGGGATTTTCAGAGTAATTTGAAGACTTATGAAGGTCTATGAGCCAGAGGGAAGTTTTGGGCAACCTAGGGCTAACCATGGAGGGAGGCTTAGATTGGGGATGTAGTGCTCATTTTGAGAAAATTATTAGTCCATTTTGGAGGTTTGATATGTGATTGAGAAAATAGGTGAGGTTTTAGGGACAAAAAAATAATTATGAAGGAGTTAGTTCCATACAAAAGCTTAGGGTAGCTGAAGAGCACCGACAGAAGGAATCAAGTCTAAGGAAGCGTAGATCTGTTTACAGAGTGATGAAAATCATAAAATGGGTATGATGGTATTCTAAACCCATTGGTTTAGTTCAGTTAACCATTGGAGTTGAATTTGTAACTTGTAAAAATATTTTTTCCATAATCCCAAAGAGCCAAGTCAAGATGACAAGAGTTCAAGGAGACGTAGCTCATGATATTCGGGTGAAATCCTAGATTAAATTTGTTGTTATGTGTTGATAGTTATTTTCTGCATTATATGGTTGTTTCACATGTTTAATTTTAGTAAAAACAAATGCACTTAAATAACTTAAACAGTTAAAAACATACACCTGTTTCAATTATAAAATTCTGCAAAAGTCAAGTATAAGTTAGATACTTTATTTGTTTAACTGAGTGGGAGGTTCTTGAAAAGCATAACAAGTTATCCAACCCATTTTCAGATCAAAATTTCATAAATATATAGGGAAAAAATCCCGAAAGTCCAAAGGATGTGAGGACTTCAGAATGAGTTCTAAAAAAGTTGAATTGATGTCCCCTAGATTTCTGCCTAGTGATTTAGACTCTTCAACAACATTGAAGAGGTCATCCTCCATAATTTTGAAAAAATGGATATACATTTCAACCGGACAGTTGTCGGGACTAGACTTTTGTCCTTGGAAAAATATTTACGAAACAACAACAACTCATCAATATAGATAATAACGATAATCTAAAAAAATGACATTACTACCCTTAACTGGAACAACCAACCCAGATCCATCTAACTCTCTGTCTATCACGCATGGAGAGGGATCAAATCCTTGGAGGTGTAAAACTTTCCTCAAATTATACACTTCAAAATGAAGGATTTCACCTTCATGGATTTTATACCTCTTAGCACATCATAGATCTAGTGTTAGATAGATCTAGGATGGTATTATTAGTAAGACAATCTAAAATTTTAGGAATATTCAAAAATTTGATTTAAAAAAATTAAGTTAATTATTAAATATATATTCCAATTATATTATGGAATGGATGTATTTCATTTTTTTTGGGAAACCATTTCCGTTAATATCTTTCTTATTGAACTGTATTGGATTTTAGCATTTTAGTATTACTAAATTCAATATAACCTTAAATTATAGGAATATTTCAAAATTTGATTTACAAAAATAAATTCAATTATTAAAATATATTCCAATAATATTATGCAATGGATGCATTTCATTTTTTTAAGAAGTCATTTTGTTTAATATCATTCTTAGTTGTTGTATTATATTTCAAAATTTTAATATTGTTAAATGTAATATAATCTTAAATTTTAGGAATATTCCAAATTTTGATTTAAAAAACTAAATTCAATTATTAAAATATATTCTAATTATATTATGGAATGGATACAATTCATGTTTTTTTGGACAACTGTTTTTGGTGAAACCAAGAGCCTCATCTAGAAATAATAATACAACATAACTTCTAATTTTGGAGTGGCTCATTCAAATTCATGAGAAGTTCACTACTTGTGAGTGACCATTTCAAATTGTGTGTTTCTTATATGTGATCACTTTAAAATTAAAAGTCTTATGTGTTTCCCACACCTTACAAGTTACAAGGAGAAATTCATATTTTAATTCATCTTTTCATTATTTATGTAACACCCGGTTTAATTTCTTTAGATACTTTAAAATATACATTTGACTTTTAATTAAACCGGGATTAACAAGTATGTTAATCAATTGATGAATAAGATTTATTTTTCTTTTTTAATAAAGATTTACTTTATGGTGTGGTTTCCATAAACTGATGGGTAAAATTTCCAAGATTCCACAGTAGTTAGAATAAAGAGGTTATTTACAGTTACCTTCTTCTCTGAGGATAAAAGGGAAATCCCAGAGAGGAAAATGGGTTTTGTCCAATGAGAAGAGAACAACCAGAGGGTTGTAAGGTGAGAGTGGTCTAGAGCTTGTTTGTACCAGTGGAACTCTACAACTTGACACTAGAGAAGAGGCTTGATAGATGTCTTGAGGTCTTTCTCCAGTAGAACTACTAATCAATCCTACTCTAGTGAGGAGCACGAGGGGAGCTGAGCAAGTAATTTCCTCTCTCATGGTTGGAAGACTACCATCAGCTTTGGTTAATTGAGATAAGTATTATAAACCCAAGACAGGGTGGAAAGAAAGGTTTTAAATATGATTTTGTTAAGTGTGTTTATCTCTGTAAACCTGTGAATGTTGATTGCAGTTGAATAGCAGTTATTATTTCAACAAGACTGCTAAATAGATGATTATTAACAGTGAATTAAATACTTAATTTAGAGTGACTGTATGTTTCTAGAATACCTTGTGATGTCTACTTAATAAAAAAAAAATACATGCATAGAATAATTCTAAGAAAGCATAGATAAGAATTTGGACAGTAAAGAAAAATAGATTTGACTTTGTAGAAATTAATGAACAGAGATGGAAACTCTCCAAAAACAAAAGAGGCTGCACAGTGAAAAAGGATAGTTAGTATATCCAGGGGGAGTCCCTAGACCAAACATTCTTTCTTAAGTAGATATGGGAAAATTTTCATGGACTAAGGGTATGAGAATAAAACCCATTTTCAAATATGGTCAGGTCATCTGAATTTTTATAAGAAAATTGTTTTGAATAGATATTGAGCTTAAAATAAGAGTTAGTCTTGATTCTGCTGAGTATAGTAAGAAAATATATTTAAACAAACATGGGAAACATTTATATGTTCTACAGCAACACAGTTAACAACCTTCAAAATAGATTTGATACCAAGGTAAAGAAAGACATTTGAACATAGTTAAGTATACAATTAGAAACCCTTAGAAGGAGGTAATATAATTCTGAAAAAAAATTCATAAACATTTTGGCCATTTCCAGATAAATGTAAATAGGCCCGAATGCGAGTGCACAGTCTGGGAGACTGAAACAATCATAGGTTAAGTAATTGGAGGCGATATGTTAAACCAATAGAAGAAAATATATTATGAGCTATTTAAAGACTAGGAATTCATAACATTCATAGCAAAAAAAATTAGAATATACCATACAAACATAACGAGATTGAAAATTTGTTAGGGGACCTCGATCAACTGTAAGTTACAAATGAATATATATTTCATAGAAAAATACATCTCCAACTATATATAGATCCGTTATATAAGATTCATATAAATATATTTAAGATTCATATAGATATATTTATGTCCTAGCCAGAGAAATGAACCAAAAATGAACGAGAGCCGGAGGAAATTCCATGAAAATGATATAAAATTGAAACAAAGTCTCACTGTCTAACATAAATACCAGCCTTTGTTCAAAATATCTCTTAAAAAATTAAATGATACATTTAACAGAAGGTTCTTCGAAGAATAAATTACATCCACAGAGGAGCAAGATCATTAGTGGCACTCATGAAATTGACGAAATAACTTAATTAATCAATCAAATAGAGAGTAGTATAATATAGGACCAAAATTCGAAACAACTCAGAGAGGACCCCTCTGGAGTTTCAAGAAATACTTGGAAAAATGAAAGAAATCTCATAAACCAAGGTAGGAAAAATATTAAGCATGGTTACTAGCAAGTTCATAGTCTCGATATTACCTGCAAGTCAATAGAATGATGGAAGTTTGGTTGAAATGAAAACTAGTCAAAGGAAAACATAATAACAATAGTAAAAATTGAAATATATTACCTTACAGATGAGTAGGGTTCGAAAAAGAAGACCTGAGACAAAAACCAATAGAAAAATGTGAGATTCGACTATGTATTATTCTAAACTTTGAAATTATTAACCAAAGAAAGAGGGTAAGAATATTTTTCTTACCTATCCTAGCCATGCCGACGTTGGGAAACTATTATTCCAGAAGGAAATAAGTTTGAAGCTTGTGAAATGTAAAATCTCCATGAAGACCAAGAATGGAAGCTTGAATGCAAACCCTAACGAGAAGTAAACTAGAAAGCGAGGAACCCTGTTACACCATTGTCGAGCATGTAAGACTATAAAACAGAGTTTTGAATGCCCGAGGGAATGTAAAAGGCACGTTTAACCTAGAAAAAGAGACCAACATTGGTATGTAACAAAAAACATGTAGGTATTTGTTACATTAAGTATTCAGGCTGACAGTGAAACGAAGAGACACATTCCACTAAGATCAGTTACAGAGCTTAGGCTGCCCTCACAGCAGCCACAAATGGCAAGAATGGTTAGGGTTTTTGGGTAAGGGTAATACCCAAATTGTCCCAGCAAAGCAAAGATCATAATCATTGATTAAAAACCCCATAAATGGTGTGGATTATTCTAGATATCAAGCGTATTAAAAATGAAAACAGATTCGATGCTATGTAGAATTAATTAAGTCGGAATAAATGTGTGTAATAATAATTAAGGTAAGAATGCTTAAAAAAACAGGGTTCGCTCTGCAGGTGTGCTGCGGCGGTGACCTAGCAATCATCCGCGCAGGTGCACTCCCCTTTGTTGTTGTTGCATTATCCAGAGCACATGGCCCTTGTGGAGGCCATCTTGGAGGCGATCTCTCTGCTTGATCATGCCCAAATTTTCTCTGCATTGATCAGCTCCTTAAATCCACCTCTTCCAAGACCAACAATCTCTAAGTTTGTCAAAAAACTTGAAGGCATTCAGGAAGTCTCTCTACCTCTAACTATCCCATGTATGGATGCTCTTCGGGTTGCTAAAAAAGGTCTAATCGGGCAGTTCACTGGCCTGTGGCCCTCACCGAAGACAATTCAAAAATGGGTCGAACGCAACTAGGTGAAAAAGATCAGTGGAAAAATATCAACAAGATTCTATAACAGAGGCTATTTCACATTCCATTTTGAATCAAAAGAAGAAAATAATTTGATATTTAGGAATGGGCCATATTTCATGGAAACCAGAGGGCTCTACCTCAACAAATGGACTCCATAATTTGACCCAGAACTCGACGTGCCCAATGGTATTCCAATTTGGGTTTGTCCCCCCCATCTCCCCCTACATTTTTGGGTCAACGATTCCATTCGAGCAATTATAAATGTGATAGGAAAATTTATTGATAGAAGTGAGTCGAAGGACAACATGCAAGCTTGCTCCAGGATCTGCGTTGAAGTGGATATCGGAAAAGGACTTCCGGAGGTGATCAATCTTAGGTCGACAACTGGACCCACATACAACAACTAGACTATGAAAAAAGTCCATTCAAATGCAAGGTATGTCATGAATACGATCATTTTGCTAATAGATGCTCCAAATTCATTGACATTGAAAACCCTGATTCAGAAACCCAATGGGAAACTATTAAAAAAAAAAATGCTCTAAACCCTAGAAACACTGGGAATCCTCCTCTGCAATCCTCCCAATTTTCTCCCACTCACAAAGAATCCTTGTCCAACCCCTCCCCTTCCCCTCAACAACCCTATGATCCCCCTCTTAATCCGAGTCCCTCCATCCCCTCCCTTTCCACCACCAATCCCTTCTCCTCCCTTGACCTCTCTGAAGAGGACCCTCCTCAACCCTCCATCCCCTCCCATATTCTTGGTTCCTCTCCTCAGTTCTCCCCTTCCAAATATTTCCCTCCTTCTTGCTCCTCAAAACCTTCTTCAACCCGGATCAAAATAAACGCAGCAAAAGAACATGGGGTCATCTTGGAAATTCTTAAAAATCTCGTCCTGGAAGGAAGTATTCCAAGCACCATAGAGACGAAGCAGCCCAAAAGGACATAGCTCTTGGAATTCAACATCCTATAGAATCCTTCATTCTAGGTAAAAATAACAAAGAAGCAAGTCAGAATGAACAAGGAGGGAAAACAGGTCCTCAACCTGCATTCCTGAAATGATGAAAGCCCTCTCTTGGAACTGCAGGGGTTTAGGGAACCCCTCAAAAAACTAAGCTCTAAGAGACCTTATGAATGAAGAAAAACCTAACATCATTATCCTTCAAGAAACTAAGCAAGGATATAAAGACATGGAAAACATTATAAACAAAATGAAGAACTATACGGGAACTCTCATGGAATCCAGGGGTGCCTCAGGAGGAATAGCCACCATTTGGAATCACAATGCTTAGGAGAAAAATGGAGCTGTGAAAACTCAAAATGGATCAAAGTAAACCTTCAGAACACCAAAGATAACATTGAGAATGTCATGTACAATATATATGGGCCTAATCATTACAGGGACAAAAAAGCTTGTTGGAGCACTATGAAAACAGATATAGATAACAAGGACAACAAAAATATCATCATTGGTGGGGATCTCAACTTGATCTTACATGCCAATGAAAAAAGAGGTGGTTGCTTTAATTCTGATCCCTCAAGAGACCAAATTGAAACCATTATCCAAGGTCATGATTTGGTTTATGTCATTCCGAAAAACCGTAAATTCACCTGAAGTAATCGTAGAAATAGAGCTGGAAACATAATGGAATGACTTGACCTTTTTATTATGGTTGTTCCTCTTATTTCTTCCTACTCTGTTGCCTCTTTGAGTATCCTTTCCTCCTCAGCCTCTGATCATCACCCTGTCACCCTATCTCTTTCTGATCAGTCCTCCCTCAGTCCTCTTCCTTTTAAATACAACCCCATCTGGATTGAACTCCCTGAAGCCAGACAGATCGTGCAACACACTTGGCTATAGCATGTGGAGGGCTCCCCTTCGCACATATGGGAAACAAAGTTGAAGAATGTTCAAATGTCTCTTAAATATTGGGCCAAACTCCACTACAAGGAACCCAACAAAGCTAAAAAATAAATCAAAACAAAGTTGGAAGCAATACATAATAAAATTGATGCTCATGGAGTGAATCAAGAAAATTTAGATCAGGAGACAAATATTTATTGGAACTTTTATAAATTCAATAGGAAAGAAGAGGAAAAGTGGAGAGTAAAATCTAGATACCTCTGGCTTCAGGTTGGTGACAAAAAACTTCTTTCTTCCACAAACAAGCTACTGTTAGAAGGACAAGGAATAACATCTCATCCATAATAGATAGTGAAGGAAGAGTTCAGACAGATCAGGAGTGTATCAAGGCTGCCTCTTTCAATCATTATAAAAACCTGCTAATTGAATCTGTTGCGCCTGAGGATTATTCGGATCTCTTACACCACTTTCCAAAGCTAATAACGGAGGAGATAAACAATTCCCTTAAAAAGGACATAGAGGAGGCTAAAATTCTCAATGCCATTTGGACTCTTCATCCAGATAAGTCTTCGGGACTAGACGTCTTCTTTGTTAGCTTTTTTCGAACCTTTTGGGTATTAATCAAAAAGGATTTAATGAAAATGATTCAATGGGTACAAAGGAAGAAGAATATTGGAGGATTTACCGACTCCACCTTTCTTGTCCTTATACCCAAAGAAAACCATCCCTCCTCCTTTTCTAGGTTTAGACCCATATCCCTCTGCAACGCCTCTTACAAAATCATCACTAAAATTCTCGCCACTCACCTCAAACCCCATCTCCCTAACCTCATCTCTGAAAATAAAGGGGGATTCATCTCCCAAAAAAAAAATTATGATACCATACTCCTTGTTCAAGAAGCCATTCACTCAAGTATGATGCGATTAGAGAAAGGGTTCATCCTGAAGCTCAACCTTTCCAACACCATCGATAGGGTGATACACTCTTTTCTCCTCTCTTTCCTTCAAAAAAAGGGTTTTTAAAATGAATCTATCTCTCTCATCAATGCATATATTTCTATCCCTTGGATATCTCCCTTAGTCAATGGAAGGCCAGCAAAATTATTTCAATCTTTAGGAGGTCTCAGACAAGGTTGCCCCCTCTCTCCCTTTCTCTTCATTATAATGGTTGAATCCTTCAGCATGGCCTTGGATCACAAGTGCAGAGTTGGTCTTATCACCGGAATCAAATTTAGTAATGGAGTCAGGAATATGAATCACTCATAATTTGCTGATGATGCCCTTTTGATAGGTGGAGCCACATGCATTATCGCTCAGAGATTCAAAACTCTTCTTGACAAATTTATGCTTTACTCAGGAGGGCTGATAAACTAGCACAAAATTTGTATCTATGGATGGAATGTTGCAAATCACACTATCCATATTATTGCACAAATATTTGGAGACTCCTACAAATTGAACTAGACCTATTTTAATTACCTTGGCATGCCAGTCAGTGCTGGACCCTTGAAGTCTAAGGTATGGAACATCACAATTGACAAAATGAAAAAAAAGGTGCAGCAGCGGGGATCCTCCTGGATCAACATCGCAGGACTTTTAATCCTCCTAAAATTTGTCCTCTCCTCCCTACCTTTGTATCACCTCACCTTGCTGAATGATCCTATCAACATACATCAAAAAATTGAATCAGTTTTAAGGAAAGTCCTATGGCAAGGAGGGAAAAATGAGAAGAAGAAATAAAACTTAGTCAAATGGAGGAAAGTCAATCAAAACCATGAAAATGGTGGGCTCGGTATTTGCATCCCAAAACTCTTGAACAGTGCATTTGGGGGAAAATAGCGTGGCATCTTATCGGTGGACAACACTCCTGGTGGAAACAAGTTTTGGAATCCAAATATCTCCTCTCACCCAGGCATAATATTTTTGAACAAGATATCCCAAATAGTCCTTGTTCTAGAATTTGGGATTTATGTTAGAAAGCCATTCCTTTTACCAGCTGAAACATCTCCAAAGTTCCTCAAGGTGGAAGAAATACAAATATTTGGAATGATAAAATTATGGGGCATTCCCCGCTCAATGACAACCCTTGCATTCATCGAATTCAAAATTACCTCTGAAACCTTGATATAATCACCTTAGCGTAGATTTCTAGTTAGGATGAACATCCAAATGCTTGGACTTGGATTTTCAAATCACCCCCCCCCCCCCCCCCACATCTTGAGGCAAAACTGGTAAACCTAAAAGCAATGCTTCATGGGGCTGCTCCTTTGGTTAAAGGCATCCAATATAGTCTTCGATGGGATCCCTCTGGGTCTTTCTTCTCTATCAAAGTTTCTTATGGTCATATTCTAAAAGAACATTTCCCCTCTCCTCAATGGCCCACCTGGAATCTCATCTAGAAATTATAAGTCATTTGAAAGATAAAAAAAATTATCTGGACTCTCCTCAAAGCTAAGATATTAACTTCAGACAATCTAAAAAAAGAGGTATTTATGGTCCCTCTAGATGCCCCAACTGTCAAAGTGATGAAGATACTTCCTTTCATCTCTTCTTGAGATGTCCTTTTGCAAAGAAGTGCTGGAATGATATTACCACCTCTCACATATTGATTTAGACTCCAACAACTCTATCTCGGACCTGATAAAAAATTGGAAAAAAAGGATATCCTTGGGGAAGAAAGAGAAATAACATAGTTAAAAGAGTCTGGGATATCCTTCCATATGTGTTTCTCTGGAACATTTGGCTGGCGAGGAATAAGATGATTTTCCAAAATAAAAAACCATGTCCAAGGAAAGTTCAGAACAAGACTTGGAGTCTCTCCAGTGAGACAATTCTCTTAAAAATCACTGGTTATAGCAATTTCAACGATCTTCATGCAGAAGAAAGAACATTTCTAGGGTGAGTCTTGGATAATCCCGACCATTTAAAATCCCCAGTCATTCAAACTCCTAAAAAAAAAAAACTAGAAGATAAGACTCAAGGAAAAAGAGTTTATCGAATGGCTGGATAGTTGCAAAAGACCAACCCCTTTCTTTGATGGAGCATCAAAGGCAAACCCGAGTATTGATGGGGCCGGAGGTCTCATAAGGGATGAAAATGGTAGCGTGTCGATATCCTTCGAATGGGGTCTCGACTCTTTGTCAAATAATAAATCCGAAGCCTATGCTCTACATAAAGGTCTCCAAATGATAAAGAGCCGCAACTTGTCAAATGCAATGGTCTTGGGGGACTCAGCTATTGTCATTAACATGATGTTAAATGACTCTCAAACCAAAAACATAGCTCTTCACAGTATCATCAACAGATGTCGCATATTGATCAAAGGCATGAAGGATCTCTCCTTTCACCACATCCTCAGAGCCAACAATAAGCTCATGGATAAATTGGCTAACAAAGCCTGTAGTAGACTAGTCAGTCAAATGTATAGTTAAGATGGCCTCACTCTCTCTCTCCTGCCATGATTTTATTTCTACCACCATATCTTTCTTGTTGGATTCTCCGCAAGATTTTTTCTGAACTGAACAGATCGTCTCATCCTTGCAACATGTCCCCTCTCGTGACCATATCCTCTCGTATTCCTCACCTTGGCCTTCTCCTCATCTCACTCACTCTATTTATTTCCCCCATCTCCTTACATCACCACTTCATCTTTGTGATCGCTCCCTTCAGTATTGGCTCCCTCTCCTCCTTGTGTGGCCGTGTGATCTCCTCGCTGACTTCGCCATGCGTTCCCCTGACCATACCACCATTCTCCACACAATATTCTTTGCCCTTAGTCTTGTCATTTTATACTCCCTTACTTCTATTTGTCATTTTTTTCCTGGCCTCTGTTTGCCTTCTTCGTCTAGAAACCTGCAACTTTACATCCTTTGCACCCTTGCGTTCTTTCTCTGCTCCTATTCTTGTCCAAAAACTGTCTCGATTTCCCCTGCTTCATTCACAGACAACATGGCATGCAAGGAAAATTGCTTCCACTCTGCTGATCTACAGTAAGAAATGGAGTAGATCCGAGCTCAGCAGAGGATCCTGGAAGAAAAACAAAAAGTGGATATGGCCCTCCTTCAGCATCGGGCTCAATATTTTCAGAATCAACTCCTGGAGCTCACCAATCATTGTTCACACATGGAAGAATCTCTTCAGATCCTGAAATATATTCTAGAAAAACGTTCTGCTCCAAGTTCTAGCTCAAACAATGTAAGAAATGTCGGTCCTGATGATAACATTAATGCATCAACCGGGCGTAAATTCAACATCGACTAATCCTCATTCCTCCTCTCTCTTTTTTGCATATGTCTTTCAAATTTTCTTTCATGATTTCACAGTTTGTTAGAATTTATTCTGAAACTGCAATGCAATATAGTTTGAATAGTTGACACAACGAAGGCTCGGCATTTTGTATTTTCATTCCTCCTTGTTTATCCCCAACAACATCGAATTGTAACAAGGAAATATTTCTTTTCTTTTTTTGAATATAATATAGCAACCAAAATTGTAATAATAATAATTATAACAATAAAAGTACAAAATCTATGTGATGTGCATTGATACTGAACCGGTGCTGTAAATAACTCAAAAATCAAAACTATTATTCCACACTATACCCATAGTTCTTCAAAAATTAGTTTATGAAGTGTATTTAATGTGCCATATCGATAACAAGATAGCTAATGATAGGTATGAGTTGTAATACAATATGATATGTATGTCAATGTGACGTGTTAATTAGATTTTTATGTGTATTACACGTGCAATGTAAATAAAGGTAATTATTTTTTTAATTCCTTGTTATGGATATATGTCACAAGTTATTATCTAAGAGAAGTTCACCACTTGTAAGTGACCATTTGAAATTAATTAAAAAAATTATGTGTTTCTTATACTTAACTATTTTATATTTAAAAAAATTATGTGTTTTTCACATCTTGCAAGTTACAAGAAAAGATTCATTTATTAAAATTTGATTTACAAAATCAAATTTAATTATTAAATATATTCCAAATATATTAGGAAATAGATGTATTTTGTTTTGTATGGGCAACCATTTTATTTAATATCATTTTTACTATATTATATTGAACTTTAGTATTTTAATACTATTAAATGTAATAAAATCATAAATTTTAAGAATATTCTAAAATTTGATTTAAAAAAATAAATTCAATTATTTAAATATTTTCCAATTATATTATGGAATGGATGAATTTCATTTTGTTTTCTTAACTATTTTCCTTAATATCATTTTTATTGGATTGTATTGGATTTTAGCATTTTAATATTATTAAATGTAATATAATCTTAAATTTTAAAAATACTAGAAAATTTGATTTACAAAAATAAATTCAATTATTGAAATATATTCCGATTATATTATGAAATAAATGTATTTCATTTTTTTTGGAAAACTATTCTCTTTAATATCATTCTTACTAGTTTGTAATAGATTTTAGCATTTTGATCATGCTTAAATTCACATTCTATATCTCAATATGAAAGCATTGTGTAAGTATGTATGTGTTTAAGGTAGAGTTGACATGTACTTTTTCCAAATTAAAATAATAATAATAAATAATTGTTCTAATATATAAAAATAGTTAATCTATAATAATTCACTATAGTAAATAATAAATTTCACAATAGCTAATTTATAATGATTGACCATTTGAATTTTTTTTCAAGATGGTAAATTCATTTATCCATTTAAAAATTCCATTTTAAATAACAAAAAAGTAATGATATAATAAAAAGAATGTTTAACTAAATTTGAACAAGTCTCCAAAAATTACAATAGTTATAAAACCATTTTTTGATGTTCATAAACTCATATTAAAGTGGAAAAAATTAAAAAATAATTTGCTTAGAAATGAATTATATTTTGTTCACATTGAGTGGTGTCTTCCTTTAAGGGTTCTTCTCATAAATAAATTGAATATATGAGATAAAAGGAGGCTAGAAAAAAATCATGTAATGTGTTAGTAAACTACTAAATCAATGTGCCATAGAATTCCAATTGGACTTACTAAAGATTAAGCTATACACAATCTAGGTGCTCAATAAGATTAATGCATTGATTCCAATTATGCATTTTAATTGCGGAAGGCTTCTTACTTCAACTTAAGGTGGATGAGGATTTTTTACTTAAAAAAAAAAAGTTAATTGAGGTTCTAGATTGATTCTCAAAGGAATATGCTCACCATATGAATGCTTATGAATTACATATTGCATTGACTTTTAATAAATTTTAAAAATTATATTAATGCCACTTGGCTCTGTGCCCACCAATTTCTTAGGCATTTGTCATTATTCTAATTCTAATAACTTCCTCCATGATATGTTACTCATTAATATTTATAACATTAATTTATATATGAGAAAATTTTATTTAGAAAAATGGTCCATTACTTTTAATAAATTAAAAAAATTACATTGAGGTGGCTCCTCACCCACCAATTTTCTAGGAATTTGATATTATTCCATTTTAGTAAGTTCCTCATTGTTATTTATAAGAAAATTTTATTTAGCGAAATGGTCCATTTTACAATAAGACGTGTAATTCTTTTTCTCATGTTAAAGTTGATCCATAACCTTTTTATACATGGTTAATAACCTAAATGTGTGCATTAGTAAGGAATTCCTCGTGTTGCAATAACTTTTTTTTGTTATATTTATGAATCCTTCAGTTGTATCTACTACATTAATATTTTAAAGTGGTTGTACTAGTTTAAATAAATACAACTATAGTAGAAATATAGTGCACATTTCAATTTCTATCACAAAGTAAATATAGTGAGTACACTCTACAAATATTGAATCAAAGAGGTAGTTAAATAATTAAGGTAATTGCACACTTATAATTTAGATTTCGAGTAATGTACAAATTTAGTAAATATCATGTCAATCTTGACATAAATTTGAAAATTTAACAAATTTATACATGAACTAATTGATTCCAATTATGCATTTTAATTTAAATAACCTATGGAACGTTGGGGAGATGATGACTGGTCAGTAACAGCTAGGGAGGCACGAATCTTGGCTACTCTAAATCTGAAACCTCAAATGTTGGACGCATCCTTATGGAAGGTTCAACCAAATTTGAATTCAATTCCATCAAATTTTAATCCCCCACCGCAGCGTTTTCTGAAATTAAATTTTGATGGGGCCTCCAAAGGCAATCCTGGACAGGTAAGGATTGGAGGAATATTCAGAGATTCTCTTAGTAAGGTTTGTCGCATCTATTCTTATCCTATGGGTTATATTACCAATAATGAAGCTGAATTAATGGCTTTAAAACAAGGTTTAGTTATTGCAATCCGGGAAGGTTACCAAATATTAGTCATTGAAGGGGATTCCACAATGGTAGTTGGTATCCTTAAAAAAAATCCAACAAGGAATTCCATGGCAGAAAATTAGTAGGAGTTGGAGAACAACCAAAATTTTCGATGATATTGGCAATCTCCTTTGCCATATAGGATATGATATCTCTACTCATGTTCGCCGGGAAGGGAATGAGGCAGTGGATTATTTGGCGAATTGGGAATGTAAGAACATAAACAAAAATCTTGATATTAACCATTCTCACTAGGCTTGGATTGTGGAATTATACCCTTTACAGTGTATCTTAGATAGAGATCGATCTCACCCCCGATCGGGGTTCCGGACTGATGGACAGGGAAGTGGGCTTCCACGTGGTGGATGACCTTACATTCACTTGCGTGATCATATGGGCGGCAGTCCTCCGGTAGTAGACCTCCACTCTCTGCATTTAATTGCATGCAAGAGCCTGTCAAAATCAACCAACTACTGTCAGAAGGGTTAATGAAGTGTTACGCGCAGCGGGTGATGGGTTATTATGATATTTTCTTTCTCATTAGCATTTGCTCACGGTATAGTTTTTTCATTGGCGTATTCCAGTAGGCGACCGATCCAGATTTGCAGTAGGTTCTCCGGAAACAGGGTGGAAGCTGTTTGTGGTATGTCATGGAAATTCTACCTTTCATGCTCTGCTTTCGTTTTCCGTTTCTGCCTATGTTTACACTGCATGATAAATACCTCTTTCTTCCAGTGTCTGAGGATTTGTATTTGGATTACTGTGCCCGTAATGTTTCTTCAAGGTGGTTTCGAATAGGGAACATGGGATTTATATATATAGAACCTCATTTCAGAAGCCCTCCCAGTTTGATTTTATTTGTCCTTGTCTTGGTCTTTTCTCTTTGTTTTGTTCTCAGGGCTTTCTCGTCTCTTCCGAGTTGTTGAATTTGAAATTCATGCTCCTTCTGTCTGGGTTCATGGTTGGCAGTATTTCCAGTTCACCCACTATTGATAACCTTTCTCATGGGATTTTCTTTATTATCGACTATCTGTTTCGGAATTGCATGTTTTTTGGGCTTCGTAAAGTGCTCCCTGGTTACCCTTGGTCGTCTGTTGGTGTAAAGGTCCCTGTAGTGTCTATTGGGTATGGTTTTTTGGGATGGCACCGCCATAGTTTTCTTTCAATTTATACTACAGGCTTGGTTTATGTCGTAGTCTTTCAAAACATTGTCGCGACGGTTGGATATGTCACTGCCAGGTGGACAGTTTGTGGCTCTCTTGCTATCTCTTGTTGGAAATTATCTTTAATTATGAGGAGGCATTATCATAATATTCTTTGTAAATTCGTTACATGCGAGGGTCGTTTCCTGGTTAATTTCAATAACGGTCTTCGATGTTCTGTCACCCTGTTCATTAATGGTATGGCTATGCGAGCTAGGTTCGCTACAAAGGAGATTTATTCAGTTTTATTGCATTACGTTTCTGACTTATTTCTGCCCACAGGCTTGTTTTCAAGTTACACCGCCTCCAATATGGTTAAAGGGAAAACAAGGAAGGTAAATCACTGTAGGAAGCCTCATCAAGAGGCTGGAAGGAGCAGGAGGGGTAGGAAGTCAAATGAACAACTGTTGCAAGACATTGCTTAGGTCGATGAATTAGTAAATTTTCCTGAAATTAAGACAAAAATTCACGGTTGGGAAATAAAAACAAATAGCGAGGATGAAGATATGGAAGACTAGATTTCCAAAATGGATTTTATAACAGATCCAGGGAGTACTCAGGGTAGGGTGTCCCTCTTTCAAAAATCGGTGAACACCTACTGGAAGATGAAATGCCTTCTTGCAAAGGCAATGGCATGTCAAGAGGAAAAGAGCATCAACTCTTCAATTCTGTTTGAACTACAACAAATGAAGTTGGACATGCATGCAATGTTCAAAGCTTAGATTCAGCTGAATGATAGGGCTGATAAGATAGAAAAGCAGTTGCAAATACCACAATGCAGTGAGGAGGTGCTGGGTACCACTACTAATGCTCCTGTTCCTGTAGTTTCATCTGTGGATCTTTCTGGTTAATGTTTTAGATTTATATATAATTTTGGAGTTCATCACTTTAAATACTTGTTTTATTTTTAAATATTATGGACATATTGTAGTTATTAAAGCTTTAAGTAGCAAGATAAGACAATTTCATTTTTGGTCTGCATTTAACTCGATACAGTGGCCAACAGACCTAGTTTCCTCTAGGCAGGTTGAGGTCACTGTATTTGTTTTATTTTGTATGACAATTTGCCCTATATATATTTGATAATAGAAAGATACTACAAAGCTTACAACAACAACAAAAAATTAAATAAAAAAAATTACAACAAAAATTTCAATTTGGAAGTTTGTACAATTTTAGTAAATATCATGTTGATCTTTGGCATAAATTTGAAAATTTTACAGTTTTATGCATGACCTACCTTACAATCCAGGAAATAAATTAAGATTTTGCAAATATAATAGAGTAAAATTCAAAGGATGAAATTCTATGAGAATGAATGAATCTTGATTAGAAAATTATTTTTATCACGTATACAAATCAAAATTAAAAGGCCCCTCAACTACATCATTCTAATATATAGTTCCATTATAATCCATATTTTAACATGATTTTTCATTTATCACTTTCACTTAACCTTAAACCAATGTTTAATCAATACAAAACATTGAAGCACATTGCATACAACAATATATTGAAAATATTTATTAGAGGAAAATATATATTTATATAAGTTAACAAAAAAACAATATAACAATTTTTTTTATCAAAATATTATTTAATATCTATTTTTAATGTAACGAGAAAATGGAGATGTGATAAAACAAAAATATAGATTAATTTATTTTATAAAAATATCTCCATAAAAAATTCTAACATGAATAACTTGCATAATAAATTCATACACTAATTATCTATAACAATGTCATCAACAAACATGTGTGATTTTCTTTCTCAAAATACTTCAACTCTAGAATAATTGTTTGAAGAATAAGATAATTTAGATAATTTGTAAAACTCACTATTCATTGAAAAAATAATTCAAATACATTATTTCTTAACTTTTCAAAGCAAACTTATAGATTAAAAAAAATCATCAAAATATTCTTCAAGGAAATAAACTATTTCTAGTAGTATTACTACAATAGATTATAAAAAATAATCTTATATATATGTAGTAATACCTTAAGGGACACTGTTGAAAATTTAATTAGTTGTAACAACATGGTCTCTATTCTAACTAATTACTAATATAAAATTACGTATACTGCATATATTCAAAATTACTAATATACAATTGCAAACAACAATATATTAAAAAATACTAACACGCAATTTTTGATTTTTTTTATAAAAATGTTATTCAATATCCATCTTTAACATGTATACAAAATGGTAGAGAATCAATCCCGAGTGACTCACCATGCCTTCTAATCAGCAGAAAAACAATGCATTTCGCGCGCCTCCCCCTTCTTCAATAGCAATAGATCAGGGGATCAAATCTGTTGGCCTAAACAATGAGATTTTCACAGAGCTTCTTGAAGAGTCTCTTTGCATTCCAAACCTAATTTTTCTAGATCCCCTATTGCACACTGATACTCCACATCAGGATCTGTCGGCATTCGATATCCTTTCTCTACGCTTTGACCATCCCAAGAATGGTGTGACGACCAACAGATTGTTTTAGTAGGCGGTTGAATGTGGTTGTTTTCAAGTGATAAATCATGAAATACCATCAGAAATCATTGCGAGAACATAAAAAGAATTCAATCGATTATTCCAACATCCTCTGGGGAAGAAATAGATCATTTGTCAATTTCATGAAATCTGTTTCAGATCTGAAGATATTTTCGGTGATGTGGTCGAAAATACAAAGGTGCACAAGACATTCTAGGTCGATTAGAGTGAAGATTTAATGGAAGAAACCTTGCGCCATGTCGGGCCCCTGCTCTTCAATGGTCCATCGCTCCACTGCATGACCCCAGGGTTTAGATGCCAAGGCGGTCACTTCACAAGGGGAAATGACAAATGCGAAGAGGCAACCATGGTTAGCAACAAGCCATTAGGGCTCGATGATCTGGCCTCACGGATGAGTTCTGGTAGCTAGGGGACCCCAGATCTCTCAACCCCCTCTTTTCCTATCCATATCTCTCTTCTCTCTGGTAAAACCATACTTCTTTGCGTTCGCTCTTCGGATATTGTGAGGAACCTTTCGCATGCCATTGAACTCAGGCTAGGGATTCCATCTACCTTTGAGCGTCTTCTCCATCGAGGTAAAAAACTAGAGGAATCTCTCTTGATCTCATTATATAATATAGAAAAATATGCTTATGTGGTTCTTACCCTTTGTATATGAGGAGGGGCAGTTGGGAAACCATCTTCCACCCAAGCTTTCTCTTACAAGGATGTTTTCCATGCATAGCCTCCCATGAAATATGCTCAACCCTCGGAGGCCCCAAGCATTTTTTGGTTGATTAATTGGAGGATGTCCCTTCTATAGAAATTTACCACCCAACTCTTGAAAACTAGTTTCAAATCTATGCTGAATCTACCATTATTTTCCGATTCAGTGGATTATGGCCTCGCACAGCAAATCTCTACCAATGGATTCACTCCACTTGGACCAATAACAGCAAGGTTGTTTTCTACTTGAAGGGATTCTTCATAGTTATGCTTGTTTTCAATGAAGATTATCAAAAATCCTTAACTGGTGGTCCATGGTTTTGGGGTAAAGAAGTGATATTCCTCACCCCATGGTTCCTAGATTTCGACCCTTCTATGACAATCAATACCAAGTTTCCTATTTGGGTCAGGCTTCCAAATCTACCTGCTCACTTATGGCACTTCTCTGTCTTTCAAGGAATTAGAAACTCTTTGGTTCACTTTATCGCAACAGATCCCTCTAAGGAGGAGACAGGAATATACACCTATGGCAAAATATGTGCTGAAATTGACATAAGTAAAAATGTGCCTGATCGAATGAATATGAAAGTAGGTGATTTCCTTTGGACTTAGACCTTCGGCTATGAGAACATTCCTTTCCAATGTAGTCACTGCCATCAAACAAGGTATCTTTAGAACTCCTGTACCATGTTCCTTGGCCAAAATAAGAGAATAAATAACAAATCAAACTCTAAAAGCTGGAAACCCTGTGATCCGCCTCCCATGGATGACATTGAGTCCTTCAACTCAGATAAGGATGAGATTGAAGCAGATGAGGATGCAGCAAAGTAGGATAAGGATATGCCCTTGGCAGACCCTGGGGAGCCCAACATTACTTCGAGTGCTCATAAACGAACTCATGAGTCCTCCTCCTCTGACTCGAATAAGGAGACTCTGCCTTCAGTCAACAACAATATTCAAGTGGTTTTAGCCCACCCACCCCATGATGGTGTTGATCAACGATTGTCATTGATGTCAACCCAAGCAGCACCAGGGGCTACCCCAATATTGCATCGGAATTTTGACCTACCAAATTACTATATTTTGGGTCAAGAATTATTTTGATGGTTTTTACTTGTCGAGATGTTTTCATTGATATATGGCACGCCATGTAATTCTTCACGATTTGAAAGATATTCATGTTTGAAATTGTAACACCAGTTAGTAGGCTAAAACCCCATGGGGTTGTGGCATGGGTCATTGAAAAGTTAATAATTAATAATTTTTAAACTCCTAAAATCCCTCCCACATTCACTTGTTGAATCCCCTCTCAACCTAAACATTTATATATATTGTGATCCTCATATCCTCCTTATGTAGGGATTTCACTATCTGAAACAGGTCATCGTGGAATTTTCGCTCTAACGTTTTTTCTACGAAGGTTCAGAAGCTGAAATTTCAATGAGGCAAAGCCAAAATCCTGAGGAAGCTCCTGTACAAATTTCAGATCAAGGTGCACAACAGTTTCGGAGATATGATCTGTGGAAGTCAGTGTTTTTGCAGGCTCCTGAAATTCATCTCAAAGAATTGGCCTTGGTAAAATCGTAATAAATCTCTCTCTGAGTATCAGATTGGAATTCTGTAAAATGTGGCAAATAGTGCACATAAATTAGTTTTCTCTCTATTAGTTTTAGTTTGAAATTAAGAAACAGTGACACGTGGCATGTCGTACAATTTTCTCTACTGAAATAGTCCATAATTAGGGAATTGTGAGAGATTGGGCATAAATCTCCCTTGAAGAATCCAAATTGGGTCAGACCAATGGCATTAGAAAGAAGACTCAGTGGAATACTATAGGACCAAAAATAACATATTGAGGAACTGAAATAACAGAGATACACCAGATTCAATATCGAGCTCCTAGAAGGAAAGAAAGGCTAGATCATGTGTTGTCAAGGGCTGCAAAGGACCAAACTTTTTAGGGTAGAAAAGAAAAGCAAGGTGCAGCAGAGGGTAGAATGAAAAGAGCAGCAACCAAGGTGCATAATAGCAGTAGGAATTTCATCATATGAATTCTTCAAGTGGGCAGCACTGCATACAGTCACTGTAAAGGTATCATTGTACTAAGTCATTGTAAATACATTATTGTAAAAAATTGTACTAATGTCTATCTGCCAAGAGTTGAAGAGGTAGTGTCAGGAGCTATAGGATCATCATTAGGTGGTTGTGTCATAGTTGGGGTTATGGTCTAGTGTGTCTTCTTCTTCTACATCATTCTATGCCATTGTAAAGTGGACCATTTTCCTTGGTACGGGAGTCCATTCTTCTTTTATTCTTCTACAGGGTGGTAGGGTGGTGCTAGGGTGAGTTGTAGGTCATTGGATGTTGGGGAATCCATTCAGTTGACTACTGAAGAATCTCGGGCGTTGGAGCGTCCATCCAATGGGAGCTAGAGAAGAATTCTTTTTGTAGATTCGAGGAAGTTGGAAATTTATTTTCAATTGGAGTTGAATATTAAAGAATTATTAGAAAAGCATTAGGTGGGTTTTGTCCCGGAGTGGGTTTCCACCTTAAAAACTGTGTGCATTTTTGTTCCTTTTTTTTACTGATATCATTGTACATACACTGATAATAATTTAAGATTAACTAATTCTCTAATTGAAAGAAATATTGATTCACCCCCCCCCCCCCCCTCTCTTAGTATTTCCAACAATTGGTATCGGAGCTTGGTTCCTTCAATAGCATTTTAATGGATGGAAGGAGGTCATGGAGCATACCAAGAATGGTGTACCTCTATTTAATGAAAATAATTATGCACTCTAGAAAGTAAGAATGGAGGTCTATCTCTTGGCACAAGGTTACGAAGTATGGGACACTGTTCAAAATGGATTTACATCAACCGCGGATAAAGAAGGTAAGAAGAATTTGGTAAATGATGCAAAAGAAAAGAATATTATTATTAGCGGACTTATTGAATCTGCTTATCATAAGGTGTTGGGCTGTAAAAATGCCAAAAATGTATGGGACAAGCTTGAGAATATATATGCAGGTGACTCAAATTTTAAAGAAGCAAAGCTTCAAATATATAGATCAAAATTTGAGCAACTCATAATTAAAGAAGATTGCAACAATGCTACATCCTTCCAATACGTTGATGAAATAACCAATACTCTGGAAGGATTGAGAGAGCCAATTGACAAGAAGACTATTATATGGAAGATTCTTAGAACGTTACCAGGGAGATTCAACCCAAAGGTATCGATCTTAGAATACAGTGCAGATCTGGACAAACTCAGCAAAGAGGAATTACATGGATTTCTCATAGCATATGAAACGAGACTTAATGAAGAAGAAGGTACTTCACATCTAGAAACTGTGTTCGTTGCATATAAGAAAATCAATAAGGAAAAAAAAACTTCAATTGAAATGACATGCACCTGCAAGTGTGAAGAAAAGGAAGATGATGAAGAAGGTTTTTGAGATGAAGAATATTCTTACTTTACGAGAAAAATAAAAATTGGTAAGGGAAAATTCAATGGTAAACTTCCATTGATATGTTTCGGCCGTGGTGAGGTTGGGAGTTTTGCATCAAAATGTCTGAACAGAAGTGATGGCAACTCAAAAGGAAAGAAAGGCTTTTATAAATTCAACAAGCAAGGATCCAAAAGGAAATTTCTCTCTAAAGAAGATAGCTCATCATCCGATGAAGATAATGACAACGAAGAAGAAGCCAATGAGAGAGTATTGTTTATGGCTAAGCACAATAAATAGGAGGTATCAAACAACGAAGAAGAAGGATTGACCATAGAATAATTTTCTAAGGAAGTAATCAAGCTTATAAAAGAGCTCAAGGTAGAGAAGATCCATTCAAATACTCTTGAAGAACAAGTTTAAGGTCTCAAAATTGAAGTTGAAGAACACAAATGCATTGAAGAGTCACTTCAAAAGAAGTTGGAAGAAAGCAACCAAGAAAGGGAAGGATTAGAAGCCAAAGTAGTCTCACTGCATAAGGAAGTCAAGAAAGGAAAAACTATCCAAAACTATTCCAACAGCTGAAGGGCATTGGAAGAACTCATCAACAATCAATGATCTTACAACGACAGAACTTGCATCGGTTACAAAGAAGAAGAAGCAGGACCTTCTACAACAAAATACAATGAACCTATGAGATCTGACATGCATGTAGACTTCATTGGACAAGATTCGCAAGAACAACCTTGGAAGACAATTCCTCGACAAATATTTCCATCCAGGTACCAACATATTTTTTATGGCTACTGTTATTCATGTGGAAAATTTGGTCATAAAGCTGTAGAATGTCGCATGTACCCCAAGAACGAATACAATTCCAGGAGATTTTTCAAATATGAACCTCCGAAGCATCAATGAAACATCAATAGATTTGAACATTTAAGAAATAATATTGAATGTTACAAATGTCAAAACTTTGGACACGTAGCCAGAGAATGCAAACTTTAAAATCCTCCAGAAGAATATTTGAAGCCGAAGAACGAATGAAAATGGAAAAAGAAGAAGGCTGATAATTGTGCTCTCACTCTCAAGGCTCAAAACAACAAAGATGTGTGGTATGTTGATAGCGGTTGCTCAACGCATATGACTGGAGATAGAAAGAAATTTGTATCTCTGAAAGAGAGGAAGGATGGAACAGTTTCCTTTGGAAATGATGGAACTTAAAATGTTATAGGATCAGATACCATCACTCTCGGAAGCAAAGATTTTGTAGGAAAGAATGTTCTATTGGTTGAAAACATGAATCACAATCTTCTCAGTGTTGGACAAATGTGTGATCAAGGACACACAATACTATTCAACAACAAAAAATGTGAAATCAAGAAAGGAAGGTATGGTGAAATTGTTCCTACAGCAAGTCGAGCTCCAAACAACATATATGTTCTGGATGAAGCAACTAAATCATGTCTAATAGCTAAAGAGGATGATATAATATTTGGTAGTAGTGATGATCGACTAAGTAAGAAGTTTGCTACAAATATGCAAAGTGATTTCGAGATGTCTTTAATTGGTGAGTTGACATACTTCTTATGGATTCAAATATCTTAGCAAGAGAAAGGAATATTTATATGTCAAGCCAAGTACATCAAGGAAATGCTCAAGATATTCAAAATGGAAGATTGCAAACCCATCCTTACTCTGATTGTAACATGTTGAAAATTGAGCATAGAGGACTCATCTAAGGATGTGGATCAAAGGTTGTACAGATCTATGATTGGTAGTCTTCTATATGTAACAGCCTCCTGGCTAGATGTTATGCAAGCAGTTGGACAAGTAGCAATATTCCAAGCAGCACCAAAAGAATCACATATTATTGCCATCAAAATAATTATTTGACATCTAAAGGGAACAACAGAATATGGCTTGTGGTATCCCAAGGGTAACAATTTGATTATTCATTCCTTTACAGATGCAGGTTGGGCAGGAAGTGTTGATTATCGTGAGAGTATTCATGAAGCATTGGAATATATTCGCCATAAGCTTGGGATTCTCCCAAGTTCTTATTAGATTTTCCTTATTCTGAATATAAGGGGGGAGTGGAAGTGTGTACAGGTCTGCAGGATGGTTGTGTGTCAGGGGGAGTGGAAGTGTGTACAGGTCCGCAAGATGGTTGTGTGTTAAGGGGAGCAACCCTTTGCCATTGATGTCAAAGGGGGAGAGAATGTTGTAGGAAGAGGTGTCAAGATCGCAGGGGGAGTACTTGTGCTGCAATCAATGCCAAAGGGCGAGATTGTTGATCAGCGATTGTCATTGATGTCAACCCAAGTAGCACCATGGGCTACCCCAATATTGCATGGGAATTTTGACCTACCAAATTACTATATTATGGGTCAAGAATGTTTTTTTATAGTTTCTACGTGTCGAGATGTTTTCGTTGACATATGGCACGCCACGTAATTCTTCATGGTTTGAGAGATATTCATGTTTGAAGTTTGTAACCCCATTTAATGGGCTAGAAACCCATGGGGTTGTGGCATGGGTCATTGAAAATTCAATAATTAATAATTTTTAAACTCCTAAAATCCCTCCCATGTTCACTTGTTGAATCCCCTCTCAACCTAAACATTTATATATATTGTGATCCTCATATCCTCCTTATGTAGGGATTTCTCTATCTGAAACAGGTCATCGTGGCATTTTTGCTCTAAAATTTTGTCTATGAAGGTTCAGAAGCTGAAATGTTTATGAGGCAAAGCCAAAATCCTGAGGAAGCTCCTACACAAATTTCATATCAAGGTGCTCAATAGTTTCAAAGATATGATCTGTGGAAGTCAGTGTTTTTGCAGGATCCTGAAATTCATCTCAAAGAAGTGAGCTTGGTAAACACATCATAACTCTCTCTCTGAGTATCAGATTGGAATTATGTAAAAAGTTTTAGATATTGCATGGAACTTAGTTTTCGTTCTATCAATTTTATTGCCAAATGAACAAACAGTGACATGTGGCATGCCATACAAGTTCTCTCTACTGAAACAGTCCATAATTAGGGCATTGTGAGAGATTGGGAATAAATCTCCCTTAAAGAATCCAAATTGGGTCAAACCTATGGCATTGGAAAGATGACTCAGAGAAATACTACAGGACCGAAAATCGCATATTGAGGATCTGAAATAAAAGATATACACTAGATTCAATATCGAGCCCCTAGAAGGCAAGAAAAATCTAGATCATGTGTTGTCAAGGGCTACAAAGGACTAGACTTTCTAGAGAAGCAAAGCAAAGCAAGGTGCAACAGAGGGTAGCATGAAAATAGTAGAAACCAAGGTGCAGAACAACTGCAAGAATTTCATCACATGAAGTCTTCAAGTGGGCATCACTGCATACAGTCACTGTAAAGGTATCATTGTACTAAGTCATTGTAAATACATTATTGTAAAAAATGTACTAGTGTCTATCTTCCAAGAGTTGAAGAGGGAGTGTCGGGAGGTCTAGGATCATCATTAGATGGTTGTGTCATAGTTGGGATTATGGTCTAGTGTGTCTTATTCTTCTACATCATTCGATATCATTGTAAAGTGGACCATTTTCTATGGTACGGGAGTCCATTCTTATTTTATTCTTCTACAGGGTGGTAGGGTGGTGCTAGGGTGAGTTGTAGGTCATTGGGTGTTGGAGAATCTGTTAAGTTGGCTACTGAAGAATCTCAGGCATTGGAGAATCCATCCAGTGGGAGCTGGAGAAGAATGATTTTCTAGATTCTAGGAAGTTGGAGCTTTATTTTCAATTGGAATTGAATATTAAAGAATTATTAGAAAAGCATTAGGTGGTTTTTGTCCTGGAGTGGGTTCCCACCTTAAAAATTGTGTGCATTGGTGTTCATTTTGTTTACTTATATCATTGTACATAAACTGATAATAATTGAAGATTAACTAATGCTCTAATTGAAAGAAATACTGAATCACCCCCCCTCTTAGTATTTCCAATAGATGGTTGGGTCAAATTACAAAAAAGAAAGGAAAAAAATGTCGTATTAAGGAGTCAACCCATTCTGGGAAGATTCTTGTGTCTATCCCTTATATCTGCCACGTTTCTCTTCATGATCCTCTCTGTTACTATCTTGGTTATTTAACGATACTGAGGTTGATAGTTTATCATTTCCGACATCCCCATTATCTAGCTTCTCTTGCTTGTAACTCCAGTTTGTACTATATGTTTTTTTAATACAATTAGACTTATTTACAAAAAAAACATGTATACAAAATAGAGATTTGGTAGTTTAGATAATTTATAAACTCAAGGTAATGTCCCTTGGTGAAAAAAAATGACTTTTTTTATTTTATTGTTATTTGATTTACTAAGGGAATATGAAATAAATAACAATTTTTTTTTTAAGAATGCAATTTTTTTAATTTATCATGAGTTAGAAAGAATGCATAACTTGACCTTGAGTAAAGTATGTGAGAAACTCATAGAGTTGTGGATCGTCATGGGTAGAAGGAAGAGTGGTTACCTGCACAGACTCTTCCTATTGTTAAGAGAGAAAAATACAATAGAGTCTAGTTATCTTAGGCATGGAAGAGGGGAGGACATTTTTTTTTTTAAATAATTGCAGAAAAAATTACAACAATCTGAAATCCCAGGGTATACCATGAATCTGAAAGGATTAATAATATATAAACAAAGGATTTATCTTCCTAACATACCTATGTTGAATTAAGTGATTTTGGATGAGTACCATAAGGGACCTTATTCAGGTCATCCAGGTTACCAAAAGATGGTGATAGCATTGCAGAAAATTTTCTTTTGGCCTAGAATGAAGAAAGAAGCAACATATTACTTGGAAAGATGTTTGGAGTGCCAATAAGTCGAGGTAGAGAATTAACATCCCACAAGGTTGAGAAACCCCCTTCCTATTATATAATGGAAGTGGGAAGTGATGTCCATGGATTTCATCAAAGGACTACCTCGTACTAAGTACCAGCATGACTCCATTATGGTAGTGGTAGACACACTAACCAAGGCTGCACATTTTATTCCAGTGCAATCCACTTTTGGGGAAGCGCAAGTGGACAATATGTTTATGAAAGAAATTTTAAACTTCACGGAATACCAAAGTTGATCGTCTCTGATAGGGATGCAAATTTCACATCCACATTCTAGAAGACAATGTCTGGGGGGATGGGAATAAAGCCGAATTTCAGCACGACTTATCATCCCTTGAGATATGGGCAGACAGAAAGGGAAAATAAAATACTAGAGGACATGCTTTAGATGTATGTAATGGATAGTCCCACCAAGTGGGAGGATTTTTTGCATTTTGCAGAATTTTCTTACTACAAAATCTGTAAAAAATCTATTAAAATGAGTCCATTTGAGGCTTTATATGGAAGGAAATGCCATAATACACTTATTTGGATTCAACCAGAGGAAAAAATGGTAATTGGACCTGAGGCATTACATGAAATAGAACATACATGGAGGAAAATTAAATAGAACATCAAAGCAGCTCAAGACCACCAGAAGAGTTATGCAGATAAAAAAATAATACACAAAGAATTTAAGGTTTGGGATTATGTGTACTTAAGGATCAAGCCTTGCAAGAGTACCCTAAACACCGACAGTTGTGCTAAGTTATCACTACGATACTAAGGACCCTTTGAGGTTTTGGAACGAGTGGGAATAATAGCTTATAAATTGGCTCTACCTAGTCATGATAGAGTTCATAATGTTTTTCATGTGTCATTATTGAAAAAATATGTTCATGATCCTTCTAACATTGTTGAATGGACTTTGATGCATGTGGAAATAGAAGGGGACTTTCTTCCAGAGCCACTTTGTATATTGGAACGAGAAGAAACTGTGCTCCAGAATAGAATAGTAGCTCGGGTGAAAGTGCAATGGAATAATTTTACACCTAAAGAAGCTACATGGGAGTCACAAGAAAGTATAAAAAAATTGTTCCCATATCTATTCAAAGAATAAAAAGAGTTATATGCTAACATCGAGGATAATGTTTTTATTTTTAGGGGGGGGAGGGGATTATGTAGTACTTGTGTTTTACAACCTTTATGTTTATGTAAATAATAAAAAGGTCTAGGTGGACCCATGGAGAAATTATGTTGTTGGAAGAAATATTTTAATTAATAATTATTTATGAAAATTATGGAAATTTTGTAAAGACAGTAATTGAGATCTAGAAATTCTTAGCAATGAGGATATGCTAGAATTTCAAACTTTCCCAAAATTCTCCAAAAAAATCCTTTGGAGGAAAATAAAAATATTAAATTAGATAGAAGGAAAATATCTAAGAATCCCTAGTAAAGAGGAAATCTACTCGGAATATGGTAAGAAAAATTTCACTCAGGAAAAGCGAGTTTTAAAGAAAACTTTTGTGAAAAAAAAAGTAAAGCCTAGGATATGGGAAACAACATTCCATAATAATGTGACATCGTTATGGAAACTTGCTAGCGAATGTGGGCTTAAAAGTGCCATAAATAGTGTGACAAGAGGTTGTCAACAATGGAGAATATTTATCTCTACTCAAGGGAAAGCTTTGAGGAGAAGCTCGTGGTTGGGAGGAAAATTTCCTCTTTACAAATTGGTATGCAACAAGTCGAAATTTTATATTTAATTTCTTTTGTTTTAGCAATTGCTAGAAGAATCAGCTTGTCTAAGTTAATAGAAAAAATTCTACCTTGTAATTAAGGGATTAATGTTAGGCTAAACCAAGTTGGAAATCATGGTACATGCTAGTCACATATGCCTTGTTAATGTTACATAGAGTGTCAATACTATGTGTTGGAATCTTGGTATAGACTAGTTGTGTATACTTGGTTAATATTATATACATTATTAGTTATGTGTATTGTACAGTGCCACTACGAAGTATTTTATAGTGCCAATACTGTGTTAAACTTAGTATTAGTACTTCGTTCTATACAAAACCTAAGGCACTCTAGGTGGCTACAATTACAATGTGTTTAAGTATAAACCCCAAAGGGTTATGGTCAGATAGTAAATACTATGTAATTATTAATATATGCGTAGAAGTAAGATAAATTGAATATAGAACTTGCAAATTCTATGTACTGAGACAAAGTAAAATGAAATGAATAAATGGTATAATGTAGAATAAACTAAAAATAAATTTATGTAGAAATTACAAATACATGTAACAATTTCTAGGAAACTAAACAAGTAAACCATTATTAAACAAGAGAATTATGGAGGCATATAACATACAAAAGGATTAAAAAACTGATGAATTCATTATAAAAACTGAAATTATGATATAATTACATATACATTCATCACGGATATGAGGAGGAAATGAAATTCCATAATTCCAAATATAAATATATGTAAACTCTCTAGTACAATAATCCTTGTACATCCTTAAGGATTACACAATCATATGTATATGACTAAATTAAAAAGAAGAAATACTAAATCAACTCCTTAACTGTCAAAGGCCAAGTATGGCATTGACATATAACTATAACATCACTTGGATAAGCTAAGTGCTAGAAGGAGAGCCATGGTGGAATAACATGCTCCCAAACTTAGGAAGAAAATAGTTCATAAGCGTGGGAAATGAGGGAAACTAGAGTGTCACAAAGACCAACAAAAACTCATAAATAATACCCACAAGGGAACTAGAATGTGAGAATTAAAGATAATAAAATAGAATAATAAGTACAATTTATTTATGTGTAAAGGAAATAAAGATGCCTTACCTGAGCATGCTGTCATTCCATTGATTTATCCACATATGCATACAAATCAAAGAATGTTGTGAGTGAAGGAGTCCTCCAGCATATACACATAAAGATAGACAAATGATAAATTCAACTATAACTTAAAGTATTAAAACTAACCTCAAGATGATAGGTTATCATCTTCATCTCCTTCAAAAAGTTTTTGGGTTTGAGCGAAGGATTAAACCTGGGTGGCAACAACCCATATTAAACTCAGATTATAAAATGAAATGTTATGTAGAAGGAGAAAATTATAAAACCAAATTAAATATAAAGTAATAACCAAATTGAGAAATAGAACTTGGAAACAAAGGGGTTGTGCCAAACCTCAAATGAGAAATAAAATACGTGTTAAGAGACTGTGTGAAAACCTTAAGGGGAATAACACCCACAAAAGTTATGCATTCTTCCTAAGTAGTGGGGAGGGAAAGAGAAACCCAAAATTTCTTACGTAGCTGCCATGCACAGTACAAGGAGGAAAAACCCCATTTTCCAAAACAACTCCATGAATATATACAAAAAAAAATATTCAACAGTAGATAGAGTAGAGAGTAGTATATTACTCTGTCTAACCACCTAAGAGAATTAAACCCAGGATTTAATTAAAACAGAAGAATCAAAATTCCCTTCGAATTCACAAGAAAATGTACAGTGTGGTGAAAGGTGCACACAACTGAGAGTAAAAATAATATATAACGAATGTAAAACCCAGATTTAAATTAACTAAAGGGTCGAAATCCCTTTATATTCACAGGCCATTGGATAATAATTATGTGTACAAAGAGTGCTATTAAAAATGACGAAAAATTGAATATATACAACCCATAAAGCTAATTGGAAAAACCCATAACTAAATGGGATAGAGGATAGGCCTCACGTTAGGAAACATGTGGCATTCACAAAAGGAATTAACCCAGAAATTAAAGAGTAATAAGGTATTTCCTATGCTCTAGCCAGCATACTCGTAAAAATGAAATCAAAATTAATAGCGTATGGGAAGAAGTTGCCAAACAAAATGAAAATTTTTAAAATGCCAAATTCAATTTTAAACCTAAAATTTAGTAGGTATTCACATTTTGGATTTTGCATCAGAAGTTACACAAATTTGATACCACACAGAGGATTCATTCACATCAGCTGACATATTAGATAGACAATAATTGAACCAAAAATTGAATTTGGAGTGGGACTTATAACCCAATATACAATTTTAAAATTTAAATTCGTAACTCAAAACCCAAAAATTTCTGGGTATAGTAGACATACAAAAATCGGAGCTAAAATGCTAGATGACATTTATATATACAAAATCAAAATTTAAATGATGATCCAAAGTGTGCACGCTGAACTCAAGAGGCGTAAATAAGGAAACATAACCTCTTATGAGATGAAAAGGGTCAGAGGGCTGCCAGTTGAACTCAAATACATGCCATCAAAATGTTGTGAGGAAAGAAAGAGGTTTTTACCTAAATGAATACGCAATGGAGTCATAGGACTCCTCCCTGCAAAGATAATCAACCCACAATTAGATGGTTATTCTAAAATTAATGAAATTCAAGACATTGAAACATAGGGAAAAGGTAAAATAGAGTACCTGAGGTGAACGTTGATTCATATGAGGTGAAGGCCGATTTATATGAGGTGAAAGTTGAAGTTGCCAATGTCCTTAGGTTACCTACACACAAAAAAAAAAAAAAAAATTAGACTCAATCATGAAGATTAAAAAAAAAACTCAGATATACAATGATGCTAATGAGGAAACACGAAAACAAATACATTAAAACCCTTAACTTTGAGGCCATGGCGACGCAGAACAAAATTATGTCCACGGTCGACATGCTAAGCACCCTTAGGATCGATTGTGAGAAGTAATCGAAAGAAATTGAGCTACCATGGATCTAAAAAGTCGAGTTGTAGGTTGAGCTATAGAGGCATATCTAACTCAGGCTAGAGGACTGCAAAGCACGCAGAGAAAATTTCAAAATAAGGCAGAGTGAGGTAGGTTAAACCCTTAGGATTTTCATAACCAATTTGAGACGTAGATGAAATGCCTACGATATCCATTTTCGATCTATGGCATCGAAAAGGATGAAGGCCACATGAGGGCACATGTTTCCTGATACAAGGAAAACGATGAGCAAGAAAAGTCATCAGGTAGGGTCACATATATTAATTTTGAAATGGAACCATACGATGAGGGTTAAAACCTTCGTACCCTTCGTACCAACCATAGCGGGATCATACCTGTTTTTAATATAGGAATAGGGGTATAGAAGGTTTAAAACAATGGGACCATAGGTAATGAAATTATTAAAGTTAGGGTAGAGTATAGGCTAAATAATAAAAATGGTTAATGTATACAAGGATATATAAGGGTATGTAAATATATGACAAGGATAATGTATAGATTAATTTATGCATAGATAGGTTAGTAAGATTAACCTATGGAAGGTGAAAATAAAGAGTTAAATGATTAGGACTCTTTAAATGACACATGATAACACAAATCAAGGTTAAAAGGGGTAATTATTAGAGAATAATAACACATGAAGTGACTTTGTAATAAACCTTTGGCTACGTTTTTATAACCTTTAACAAATTTCCAAAAACCCTAGCGCTGCTGCCTCCTACTGCGACCTGCTCTGCGTAGCCTGAGACTGAGCTCTACCCTCTCGGCCATTTCTGCCTCTGACCCTGGTCCTCCTGACCTCTAGGTCTCTTGATATTTTTTCAGATCTGCTTGGATCTACGCCCTTGGAGATTCTTCCTGCAGGATCTAATCGGATCCTCTTCTTCTTCATCCCGGACTTGAGATGCCTCGCTTCTTGTATTTTCTTGGTGCAGATCGGTTTTGCTAGTTTGACCTTCTTTGCCATGGAGGCCCAAGGCTCACCCATCGGTCCCTCGCAAGCTCCATCCCCGAAAGCTGAAGCAACCTTCTCCTTTCTACTTGCTTCGCTGCCCAAAAAGAAGAAGTCCGAAGTCGCTAAGTTCGTCAAAAGGCTCGACGATGTTCCAGAGGTAAACCTCCCTCCTGAGGGTCCAATCCAGGTCGCTTTGTCCCTGGAAGATCGTGCCCTGGTGGGTCAATTCACAGGCCTTTGGCCCTCGCCAAAATCGATGGAAAACTGGGTCGTCAAGAACTCGGTTCCACTGATCAAGAACAAAGTCACCTCTTATTTTCTGGGCAGAGGCTTCCTCCTGTTTGAGTTCAACACAAAGGAGGACAAAGACCTGATTTTCAGGAATGGGCCCTATTTCATGGGACCTCAGGGCCTCTACCTCAACAAATGGACCCCTGACTTCGATCCGGCCGTGGATGTCCCAACGGCTGTCCCTGTCTGGGTTCGGCTCCCTAATCTTCCAGTGCATTGTTGGAACTAGGAGTCCCTCAAGCACATAGGTAATACTTTGGGAAAATTCATTGATAGAGCAAACAACAATGATCAGTACGATTGCACCCGAATCTGTGTCGAGGTGGACTTAGAGGTGGGGCTTCCGGAGGCCATCAAATTAAAGGTTGGCAGTTGGATGCATGTGCAAGTGCTGGACTATGAGCAACTCCCTTTCAAATGCCGTAAATGTCACATCTATGGCCATTTTGCAAGAGGGTGCCCGAACAAAGGGGAAGCAGAGAAAGGAAAGGAAGATGGCTGGAACCAGGTCAAGAGGCCAAAGACATCTCACAAGAAATTTGGGGTTCATGGCCCCCAGCCTGCCTCCACCCAGAATGTTCCCCTACCAAAAAGTCAAGAAAATAGGTATGAGGTCTTAAGCTCTGCTGAAGAGACTCCTCGGGAAGAAGATAGGCAAGATAAACCATTAGAAAAATGACTTCAGCAGAAGCCAGACCTGAAGAAAGCACCATGGCAAGAAACAAGGATAAGCAAACAGAAGCCTCTGAGGAGGAACATGACTCAGAGGAGTCTGAGGAGGATGGAGAAATAGGAGATACGCATACATCGGTCAGAAGATCTGCAAGGGGCCGCAAATCTGCTAGAGAAAAGAGAGATCAGGAAACTTACAAAGACAAGCTTCAGGGTAGTCAGCCCACTCTGGAGAAACTCCTTGGAAAAAATCTAAAGATGATCAAAAATCAAGCGCAGGGCTCCAAGGGATCCCATCATCATAAAAATAAATGATGAAGATTGTCTCCTGGAACTGAAGAGGAATGGGGATCAAAGTGAAAGAAGAAGCAACGAGAAGCCTTATAAGAAGAGAAGCCCCAGACATTCTTCTGATTCAGGAGACCAAAATGGAGGACAAGGATTTTCTCCAAATCAGTAAATTTTTTTGGAAAGGAAGCAGCGGTCATGCAGTTTCAGCACGGGGAGCCTCTAGGGGTCTGGGCTCTCTCTGGAACCCTCTCAAGTATAGGCTGGTCACTAAGCTGCACAACACCCACTGGCTGTTTTTGAAGCTCGACCTTTGGACTCGAGGGAGGCTGTCAGCCTTTTCAATGTCTATGTTCCAACAAATATAGGGGAGAAAAGGGAGTGCTAGGACTCCATCAGACATCTGTCGGAGTCAGAAAAATTGGAAAACATCATTGTTGCAGGTGATCTAAACCTTACCTTGCGCATGGAGGAAAAGCGAGGAGGCACAATCATAAGGGACTCTGCAAGGGAATGGCTGGAAGACCTCATGCAGGACTGGGATCTGCTAGACATCCCCCTAGAAAATGGTAAGTACACCTGGTCTAACAAAAGAATAGGTCCTGGTCATATTGCTACTAGACTTGATAGATGTTTGGTGCAGAGTTCCTTCTTTTTGCTGGGCTTAGAATTCAGATTGCATATCCTCCCATGCAGTGTTTCAAATCATAAGCCCATTTTGCTTGAGATTTTGGGCCACAAAGATCTGGGCCCCATCTCCTTCAGATTTAACCCTCTTTGGGTCAAGGAACCAGAGTTTCTAAATTTGGTTCAGGACTGCTGGAATACGCCAGTGAAAGGTTCTTCTTTCTTCATTTAGGAAGAAAAACTTAGAAGACTGAAAGCGGTTCTTAAAACTTGGGCCAAGTCTCTTCCCTCCCCTGCAAAAGAGAGAAAGCAGGCCCAAGTCAATCTTGCCCAGCACCATGCCCAAAGTGAAGATGTAGAAATCACTAAATAATTATTAGACAAGGAAGCTGTGCTCCAGCAAATCTTCCATAAATCTTACCTTTCGGAGGAAGAGCATTGGAGACAGAAGTCTAGGAGTTTATGGCTTAAAGCAGGAGACATAAATTCTGCCTTCTTCCACAAACAAGCTCAAGCCAGAAAGAGCTTCAATTCTATCGCAGAAATCAAAGATGGCAACTCGACACACAAAGACTTTGATAGCATAAAGAGAGCAGCTTTCAATCACTTTCAAAACCTGTATAGAGAAGAGGGCCTGACAGACCCATACTCTAAATTTTTGGAGGCGGTTCCCCCTAGGATCTCATCTTCAATGAATCAACAGCTTGAAGTGAAGATCTCTATACAAGAAATAAAATAAGCTCTCTCCGACATGGAGCCTGACAAAGCCCCAGGCCCGGATGGCTTCACTGCAAGATTTCTTCAAACCTGCTGGCAGATTGTGAAGAAATACCTCTACAAAATTATTTTGAAATCTCAAAATTGCCAGAAAATTGGGGGCAGCACCAATTCAGCTTTTCTTGCCCTCATTCCCAAGGAAAAGGGTGCTAAATAATTTAATCGGTTCCGCCCCATCTCTCTTTGTAATATTGGATACAAATTAATCACAAAGGTTATTGCCAACAGACTAAAAGGCATCCTTCCAGCCATCATCCCAGAGAACCAAGGTGGATTTTTTCAGGGGAGACAGCTTGCTGACAACTTCATCCTTGTGCAAGAGGCGATTCACTCGAGCCAGCTTCGCAATGAGAAAGGTATGGTAATTAAATTAGATTTGGCTAATGCATTTGATCGGGTCAGACTTAGCTTTCTTTGGGAAGTCATGAAAAAATTTGGCTTTAGAATGGGCTTTTTAAAATGGATCCGTGCTTGTATTGCTGACCCTTGGATCACCCCACTGGTGAATGGGAGAGCAGCTGGTTTTTTTAAAGCTTCAAGAGGGCTTAGGTAGGGTTTCCCCCTCTCTCTGCTCCTCTTCGTCCTTCATGTTTCTGTCCTGAGTTTCTACCTAGATCAGAAACTGGTTGACCAAGAGATCTTAAGGCTCAATATAGCCAGAGGGGTTAAAAATGTTAACCACACCCTGTTTGCGGATGATACCCTCTTGTTAGGGGCTGCCTCTGCCAGATCTGCTTTAAGATTCAAGGAGGTCTTGGACGACTACAGTGAAGCTACAGGCAACAGTTTAAACAAAGGTAAGTGCAAAGCTTTTTGCTGGAATATCTCTGCTTCCACCCTTTCTACCATTTCAAGAATTCTGGGCTTTACTGCCTTCCTCAACTGGTCCTCCTTTACTTATTTTGGCCTCCCCATCTTCCTCAAATTGGCATACAGCAGAGATTGGATTCCTTTTTTGGAAAAATTTAAGGCCAAAATCCAAGCTTGGGGATTCTCATGGTTAAATCTTGCCGGCAAAACTGTCCTCATCAAATCCGTTCTGAGTAGCCTCCCCATTTTTCAATTCTCTGTACTTCTTGCCCCTTTAGGCATCATCAAAAAAATGGAAGCCTTCATTCGCAAGTTCTTCTGGAAAGGGGGCAATCACAATGACAGGAAAATCCCTTTGGTAAGTTGGGAGAAAATCTACAAGCCCTAGACTGAAGGAGGCCTTAACTTCAAAGATCTCAGCCTCCAAAACATAGCCATGGGAGCCAAGATCTTCTGGAGAATCATTGGACCACATCTAGGTTGGGCGCAAAGAGCTCTATGGAGGAAATATTTCATGGGAAAGAGGAAGAGATGTTTGGATGCCCTACCCACCACAGGCTCGCAGCTGATCAAACTCTGTCACAAAGCAGCCCCTTTAATCAGAGACAGAGCATATTGGATTCCAGGAAACGGAAAAGAAATTAAGATATGGGATGACAACATTATGATGCATCCTCCTTTATCGTCCCATTGCTCTCTGCATGCGTTGCGTTTGTGGTTGGAAAACGCAGGCTGCATTACTCTTTGGGACATTTCACAATGGGAAGGCAGAAAATGGTTACGTTGGAGACTCCCTCCCGTCCCTCCTGAGCTGTCTCAAGCACGTGATCTTCTCCTTTCTTTGTTAAATGGTATGGCACCTCTGCGCGTGGATAAGAAGGATGCCCATGGTTGGGGAGCCGCCCCAGGGCTTTACATGATTGCAGAAGGATATAAATTCCTTGACGATCGTCCTAACGTCCCTCCTAATCTTGCTGTGTGGAACGGGATCTGGAATTTCAAATCCATGCCTAAGGTTGATTCATTTTGTTGGTTGTTATGCCACAGAGGGATTTTAACAGCAGATAGATTGAAGAAGAAAGGATTTCATGGTCCCTCTCGATGCCACTTATGCTGTGACATTGAGGAGAACGCCCAGCATATCATATTGGACTGCAAATTTTCAAGAGAAATCTGGCATGGCCTTTTGAGCTACTGGAAATCTGATTTCATTTTACCCATGTCTATATCCGATCTTTTTGCAAATTGGCGGAATTACTACCCAGAGGCGCTCCCAAAAAATGAAAATTTCAAAGCTGCATGGCTCTCCCTGCCAAAATTTGTCTGCTGGAAAATCTGGCTCGAGCGTAATAGAAGAGTTTTCAGAGATGAAAGTCTAAATCCTCAGTTTATCATCATCAAAACAAAATGTCTTTGGAAAGAAATTCTGGGGGAACATTTTCCAGATTTGAATTTGAGCCAGCAAGACTTAGAATGGGGTGCCTCGATGGACCTCCAATTCTCTAGCGAAACAAGGCATCACAAGGTCATAAAAGAGTGGCAATTCAGAGGGAAGGAGAATGATCCATCAGATTTTCTCCTCAGGAAATCCAGATTCTCTTTGTTCTTCGATGGAGCAGCGAAAGGAAATCCTGGATTGGCTGGGGCAGGAGGAATTATAAAAAATAAAGAGGGCATAACTATGGCAAAGTTCGCTTGGGGACTAGGGCAGTCTACCAGCATGCAAGCTGAAGCCTTGGCACTTCTGCAAGGTCTTAAGCAAGCAAAGGCTATTGGTCTCTCATATGTCAGTATTATAGGAGATTCTCAATCCATTATCAAAGTCTTAGTGGAGGATTCCTCTCCTGCAGACATTAGACTGGCAAGAGTGATTTCAAGAATCAGAACCCTGGTGAAATATTTCCGAACTACAACCTTCCTCCACGTTTTGAGGGAAAATAATAAAGCTGCTGATTTGGAAGCCAACAGGGCAGTTCCACTTCCCGCTGGCTATCTCTTGGCAGACGGAATTGAGAACTGGGATTCCATTCCATAAAGATTGTCATGTTTTTCTGCATTTTACTGAATCATTTTGTTTGTCTATTTAAGATAGGGAAAATAACGGAGATAGAATCGATAGTCTCGAGTAAATCTTACGGTTTCCCAAGTTTTGGGGCCTTTGATCAGTTAGTGGAAGAAATTTTAAGGGCTATGCCCAATCAAATGTAACCGGTGAAAGGCATTTTGGCCAAATTCTAATATAAATCCATACCCGTTCTTGTAAAAAATAAAATAACACATGAAGTTTAAAGGAGGGATGACACTCATTAAACCATAAATTTACATGATAAAAAATAAAAACAAATTGGGGACATGAAAGAAATATGCTTCCCTCTGAGAGATTGAGGTCTAGAGTGAGGTTTCTAACCTCAATTTACATTTTATATATATATATATATATATATATATATATATATATATATATATATATATATATATATATATATATATATATATATATTTCATATTTTTAGGAATCAAAGAATACTAAGAGTGGTGGTGTGCATCGGTATTATACTATTTTTACTCAATTAATCAAACAAATGCAATAAACAACACAACAAAGCATCATTCTTATAAAATTTTGAACATGGAACTCATACGAGAGAAAACCACAAATATTCTTTTATTATGGTGAAAATTCAAGCTCCAACCTAAATTTACAATAATTTTTGTGAGCACCAACTCACACTAGGGACCAACCCGATCATATATGCAAGCCCCAACTTGCTCGTGGCACCAAGTCACCAACCCATGACATTTATAAGAACCAACCTAAAACAACCAATCCCATCTATTATTTCATCTCATTTTCAAACTCATATATTTGATAATTATTATACTTCTCAGTCATTGCTTTAGATAAAAAAATATTCTCTCTATATTTAATAACATTGTCTCTTCAATCAATTGAAAAATTGCTCACACCTACACTTTATCACAAAAATGTCTCTTCCTTTAATTATACATATGCTCACTGAATCGACTATATGTCTCAGTTCCGCACATATTTTACTCATATAACTCTAACTAGCTATTTAACTATACAAGAATAGTGGGTCATTATCTTTGTGCAGTTATCACACTCAATTTTGCATGGTAAACTCACATTTCTCACATTGTCTTACTCTTTATTTATATATCTTACCTACTTTTCTTCACTCTGGCATACTTTAGTCTTTGACTAAATTTGGCACTTGATAGCCAAATTTATCTGAGGCCTTGCTCGCTAGCTCCAATTACATGTGAACAAATACCATAGTCATAATCTTCGACCTTTAGGCTCTTAGTGCTTATTGGTTAAGCCACCAAAAAATTATGTTGATGCTCCGCATGTTTATATTTGATCAATGGTTGAAAAACAATTTTAGGAACCCCTTTCTTTATAGATCATTAAATAATGGTGTTGAGTTGAGATTTTTTGTTTGCACAACTTAAAGCCCCATAAATTCTTTGAGTGCACAAAATGAGATACAACCAACTTGTGAGATCAAATGGTAATGAAAGTACTTCAATGATAATCCAACTGAGCTCCACGTTATGACACATCCACAAGATTTCCACCTAGGCTCCACCTTTTCCCACACACATTCCTATCCTACATAAAAATATACACCAATTTCGAGGAACAAGACTTGAAGTTCATCCAACTCACTTTCCATTCACTTTCACCTTTAGTTGATTTCGGCTTGCAATGAAACATCCTCTAGGTGGTTTTATGTGTCACCAAAAAGTAGGCCATTTGGAGACCCAAAGGGTTGATTCCACCTAACACATGTCATGTTGATAGTGTGCCACTTCATCTCCTCAGCCACATCACTTTTGTGCCACATCCCCTCATCCCTGGATCCCCTTGAGCCATTATGGAAATAAAACTTCACACACACTTGGGGCCATGATACCTTGGATTAAGGCTAATCCCTAATAAATTTAACCTAAACCATAATTAAGAAGCCTTGATACACCTGTTATAGGAAAATATCTTACCATATCGACTGGATAACTTAACATCCAAATCAAATTTGTTAATGTATCCAATCCTTCCACCTATCACTATTGTCATGCCACCAACCAATCAATCTACCACCTATCAATGCCGCTAACTTTCCATCATGGTCCTGAGGTCTGTAGGAGAGTTAATTTGACCAACCTCACAAACCATCTAGGGCTACAAAGCTAGCTATTAAGTCTAATCATTGATTATATTAGGTTAACCCTTAGTTAAACATATCATATGGTTATTCAATAACATGTTGTAACATGGAGGAGTTAGAACCCTACTTAAATGTAAAAACTTCAACATTATTCTTATTTCACCCCTTTAGAGTTAAATCGAGTTCCATATACTTTTAGAAAGGCATATCAAAGAAAAATACAAATAAAAACAAATTTTTCTCATCGAAGATGAGGAAAATAAGAATAATTTCCTTCAAATATACTATGTTCATCATTGAATTCAATATATGTAGGAACAACCATTGAAAAACATGATAACACACTTAACAAGAACCCCTATTAAATTAACACAACAAACTACAACTACCAACATGCTCCACAATCTCACTCCAACAAGATCCCTCTGAAATACATTTTTTGACATCAATGACTAACCTTTGACATCAATGAAAAAACTTTCTCAACAATATTCCCATTTTGCATTGATGACCACACTACCAAGCACTAATGCTCATTGATGGAAATACCACCACTTCTCAACTCTCCCCCTCGGTCACTCTCCATCTTCAAGATATTTGTGTGCATTTCCATTGTTTTCTCACTACTCCCGATTTGAAATCAATGGTAAAGGGTGTTGGAAACTTTATAAATGTGGATATTGGTAGACACCCACCTATTCGATATGGACCCCCAACATTATTTCGTTTCATTTCAGTTTCTTTAATTCTAGCATAAATTTGTATTTTTGGCAGTTCTTTCAGTCCTAAACTTCTGGAGTCGTTTTAAGGCCATCATTTTATTGGAAAATTCACAAAGCCCATAGCTCATGGATAAGGGATTGGTGGGATTTTTTTTCCTTAGATAAATATTTTTAATGACATAACATGCATGAAAAACAAAGATCATATGCCCAAATTCCTTCCCCGGGAAGTTGGTGTTCCAAATAATCCCAACAATGCCCACAAAATTTTGGAGTTTCATCTCTTAGGTTAATTTTTCTGGATGCTTGGGAATTTCCATTATTTTTAAATAATTAAAAGGCCCTAGTCCTCATTGTAGAAAAATTTAGAATCCATGTAGATGCCACATCTCTTCTCAAAGATAAGCTACCATTGCTTGATCTAGTCTGATTCTCTTATGTATGTAAACAATTTTCAGCACATGTTATTTAATTAATTGAAGTTTTGTTTCACACTATATTTTTATTATTATTTAAATATGTATTTCATTTATTTCCTTAATAAATTTGGATCAATGTTACTAGAGCGGTTTTCTCTTTCTCTTTTTTTTGTGCATGTCCCCAACAAAGTTAGGTTCTAAGGATTCGACACTTAAACTGGTTGAACACTTTCAAATCTAGCCTTGCTGGCGCCAGTGCAACAAAATAAATATAAGGGACTAGGAGATCCTTTTAAAAAATTTCTCGAAGAGGCCCCCGAGCAACAAAGGAATGAGATTATGGATAACGTTTCTTAGATCATCCAGTGGGCATTAGCGGGTGAAGCATATTTATCCAACTATCACTTCAAAGGCACTCCCCCATTTAAGGTATAATTTAACTTTGACATTCCTATATTTAAAGGCCAGATAGATGCATATGCCATAGATAGATGGTTAAATATGGTGGAAGGATAAATTTGTGTCCATAGTTTTTCTAATAGGTAAACTATTACTTTTGCACTCCTCAAAATTGCCACCCACATCAACGAGTGGTGGGAAACCTACGATGAACAAAGAGACAAGAGGAACCCTCACTATTTTTAGCCACACCGACTTGGAATTAATTCTGAGATGCCATTAAATAACAATGTTACCTTTTTGGGTGATATGAAGATAAGTACATAAAATTTACTACAATATGGCAGGAAAGGGACAAAGACATGCCATCGTTCATAAATATTTTTCCTACCTTTCTCATGAAGTTGAGTGTCACATACTCTAAGACGCATCTAGTACTCAATTACCATGGTTGTTTGAAAATATATATCTAGGCATAAATGGATTTCCTGGACATATCCTCACTTGGCATCGTGTACTGATATGATGTTCAGATCGAGCATAAATTTAAATAGAAGAAGCGTGACTTTGGATCTACAAACCCGAAATATGGGAGAGTAACACCCAAACTATAGAGCAAGGGATATATCCAAGGTGGGGTGATTCAAGACAATCCATCAAATCCAGGAGTAAATAATACCACCACAAAGATGAATAAGGACATGGGAAAATTATGTGAGTTCCACAAGAGCCCTGCCCATAACAAAAATAAGTGTTGCGCCAAGTAGTCATTGGTGGTCGAGCTAAAATCTTTAGGGTCACATGAATGCTATAAATATTATCCATAACCCAAAAAGGGGAATGAAATGGGGAATTAAATTATTTATTCCGAACCTAACACCACCATCACCACCACCAAGGTCCAGAATATTGAGCCCAAAGAACTAGAAAAGGTGGAGCATCTCTTCCACACAAATATGTGGGGAATGGTTCTCCATTAGAGTTCATTTTTGACAAAATAAGAAAAAATAACCTCACCTTAGTAGATTTCATTATATGATTGAGGCTACTAATCACACCACACCCACAACCATACACCATCAAGTGGCTCAATTGAGGATGAGATCTATACATTATCCAACATTGTTGTCTTCGATATAGCATCAAGCCCTTCAAAAATGAGGTAGTGTGTGACGTTTCTCCACTTGAATTTTGTAATTTATTATTAGGCAAGTCATATTTGTGGAAGAATCATGTTGTGTATGAGTCAATACCTCACATGGTTATTATTTATTTGGGCATAAAACTATACAGGATACCATAGGTAGCCCTGACTAATGCCATATCCTTATTCTCTATAGAAGCAAGTTGATAAGGCTATGGAGGAGTACAAGGACATCTTCTTGTCACACGCATGGGTACCCTTACACTTTCAAGTCAAGCATGCGATCAATTTGACTCATAGAAAACCTCTACTCAATGAGCCAATATATTACTTCTTTCTTCATGAAAACGAAAAAATCAAGCGACAGATCGAGGATTTGCTACACAAATTCCACATCTAACCAAGTTAATCACATTGTGGAATCCCAATTTTACTTTTACATACGAAGGAAGGGACCTGGATACATTGAATTGATTACGAGGCACTAAATAAAATGATTGTCAGGAACATGTATCCAATCCCATGGATTGTTGACCTTCTTGACTAGCTCAAGGGGGCCAAATACTTCAACAAGAATGATTTGAAGTTTTGATTTCACCAAGTTCCAATAGAACCAACCATAGATGTATTTAAAACAACCTTCAAATCCAAGGGGGTCCTTTTTGTGTGGTTGGTCATTCCCTTCAGGTTAACAAATTCCCCTACAACTTTTATGAGGATAATGGATTCCAACTTGTATCCCTTTACTAAATTGTTCCTGGTTGTATATATAAACAACATCCTCATCTTTAACAAGATTTGGGAAGATCACTTGCAACATATTGGACAGGTCCTTCAAACCCTACAACAACACAAACTAGGTGCCAACTTAGAGAAATGCACCTTTGGCATGGACACAATCTAGTATATGGGTGACATCATTGATGAGCAAGGCATGCATGTGGATATGGCTAAGTTGCAAGTCATTTAAGATTTAATAGGCTTGGACACTCTAACATATCTTTGTAATGTTTTGGGGATTTCCAATTTTTATCAAAGGTTTGTGGTGGGATTATCTCATATCAATTTTCCTTTGAGTCAATTTACTAAGCACATAGAAAACTCAAACTTTTTCTGGTCTGGGCCCCAATAGAAGGGGTTTGTTGGGCTGAATCACTTGATTTTCTTTGCACCAATACTCACATTTACAAAACTCCAATAAGAATTTTAAACTAATACAAATTTCTCTAACTATTCCATTTGTGTTGTTCTCAACCAACAAGAGTATCCGGTGCACTATAAAATTAATACATTCTCTAATACAATTTGGAAGTTCCCTATGTACGATAAAGAAATTTATTCCATAGTGAAAGATTTTCAGAAATAGAAACATTACATTCTAGGGAAGGATAAAACCATCCACATAGATCACTCACCTATTTAGTTTATACAAACAGAAGGAAATTTTATGAATGATCACAATTATAAATGGTCGACATAACTGCAAGAAATTCATATGAACATTAAATAAAAGAAGGAAAACACCAACAACGTTACATATTGCCTCAATCATCCACTAGTTGTGGCACTCACCACTATTGTCGATTATTATGGGAACGAGACTTTTTAATGGACACAACTTTACAAAGATGATCCATAATTCACCACCACATACCAGATGCTATGAATGGAAATACTGTTCCTGACTTCCACTTTTAGGACACATTGTTATGCCACCTGTGACCCCTTTATTTTCCTTCAAGTGATTATGCCAAGATGATTTTGGAGGCATACTATAGTCAGGTCACAGGACATTTTAGCATATAGAAGATAGTGGTAGTACTGCATAAGTATTTTTATTAGCCAAACATATGACATGATGTTGGGAAATGTATTATATCTTTCATTTCTTGTGTTATCGCCAAGCCAACCATTAAGAATCAAGGCATGTATGCCCCTCATCCTACTCTTAGCTAATCTTGGAAATCCATCTCCATGGACTATATGTATGTCCTTCCTTATACTAAGCATGGAAACAACTCTATATTTTTGGTCATCGACAAATTTTCTAAGATGGGCATATTGGCTACATACAAGAAGAGTATCACCTATAAACCATTGCCAAACTCTTCTTTGAACGAGTGTAGATGAATTTCAGGACCTCGCACACTATTATATGATATTGGGTTAGAAGGTTCTTAAGCACATTATGGTTGAGCCTCTATTCATTGCTAGACACCAAGCTCACCAAGTTAATTGCATTCCACCCCCAGAGTGATGGCAAGACATAGATCATCAAAAAAATGATAATTCAGATACTACACATGTACAACTCTAAGAATTTGTGAACATGGGATGACAGTCTTCCCTATGTGCGACACAATTATAATATATATATATATCCATAGTTTTAGTGGCCATTTTCCTTTTAAAGTGGGCATGGGATTTAAACCATTATGTCCCATTGATATTGCACTACATCTTGCAACTACACAAGAGAATATACACATGTTTAGTCTGAAGTTGATAAAGGAAATAGGTTTATTGAATGCATTCAACACATATGGCATCAAATTCATGATATCTGGGTTAAATCCAATGCCAAGTATAAACAATGACATGATCAACATCATGTGTTGCATAAGTTTTGAGGAGGGAAACATAGGTTGGATGGATTTGTAGAAAGAACACCTTGTCTGAGCCCATAGAAATATTTGACCCATATGACACAAGCCTTACACCATCACCAAGTGTGTGGGAGACTATGATTTCAAGCTTGATATCCTTCCATTCCTTGGCTTACGCCTAATATTCATTGTGGACCTCCATTAGCCATACTTACCACCATTGTTGGACACATCAGACATTGTCGAACACCAAAAACCATCAAAGGTCAACCCTACCTACATGGAATAGACCAAAACTAATCAGATCATGGACACATAGATCAATAATGTGTGCAAATAGAGGATCCAATTATATCAGGTTTTCAAAGCTAGACATCTCTTTCAAAAAGGAAAGAAGCTCACTAGGGATCGATTTCAACAGATATCTCCCCATCTCATGGAGGCACTCAATGCAATGATGACCATTGCTTCCTAATGGGGGAGAATTAATATAGGTAGATAATGTTGGCCACCCACATATTCCACGTAGACCCCCACCACTAATTTTTTTTCTTTTATTTTGTTTAATTCTAGCACAACTTTCAATTTTTGACATTTTTTCTGGTCGTAAAATTAACGTGTTGTTTTGAAGCCCCAAATTGTGCTTTTGTAGAGAATATGTTGAGCCCACAACTAATGGGTGTTTTCCTATAGGGAAAATTTATTATCCTTTAATAGGTCTTTCTATCAAGGTATCATGCACACCAAAGGGAGATCATATTCCCAAATTATGACCCCTATAAGTTGGCATTCCAAGTAATCCCAACAGAGCCCACAAACTTTTTCCAATTTATGTCTTAGGGTAGTATTTTTGGATGTTTTTGATTTTCCATTATTTCTCAATAATAATAAGGCCTCCAAGTCTCATTGTAACAAAATTAAAAAAGAATGTAGTTGTCACATCTCTTTTTAGAGATAAGCTACGATCGCCTGAGCTAGTTTGATTCTCTTATGTATGTAAACATTTCTCAACACTTGCTATTTTATTAATGGAAGTTTTATTTCACTTCATCTTTGCGTTCTTTTTTTAAATTTTATTTCATTTTGTTCCTTCATAAAAATGGATCAAACTACTAAATACACTATTAGTCATCAGTGTTTTTGCATGTTTTGATGACTAGATTTCTTCTCTGAGTTTTCTAGAAGCTTATTTCACAACTATCAATTTGTCATCTAGAAAACACCTCAAACATTTTTTTTTCTTCCTACCCCTCTCTTTCATATTGTGATGAAAGTGGTCTTCAGTTTAGAGTCCTGGTTTAAAATAGCAAACCTCCCTTGTCTATAGATGTCATAAGCCTAATACTTCTGCTTTCAAAATCCCTTGTTTCCACATGGCTCCCTGTCAATCATTAGATAAAGTTGTCTACCCCTTTCTCACTGTTTATTATGTCATATAATGACCTAACTATGTTCAAGAAATCCTTCAGAAATTGTGACAAAGCCTCTGAGTCTAAGTGGTGGTGTTTAGGGCAAATACCTTGAGAAAACTATCTCCAAGTCAAAAACCCTATTTTTGACTATTAGTCAGCCATTAGTTTCTTCTCATACTACAAAAAACACCCTTGTCTATCCCTAGGTCATACACCATCAAAAGGTCACTGTGTTTTGTTTCAAGCAGAGCTCACCAAAGTTTCAAATCCAAGAAGAAAAAGAGAAGGAGTTTCCCTGTCTGAAGAAATATGATTACATCAGGCATGATCCCCATGAAACATCAAAGAAGCCCTTAAAACTTCAAAAGCATCTATTTTTACATCTCTTCAGGGATGTAAATTGAGTGATGATCAGTGCGCAAATGAGAGCAAAGGAACAAACTTAACAAGTTTCTCATACTAAAATAGTTTTCCATCAAGATTCATATGGAGAGCAGTAAGTAAAAAACAACAAATATACATGGTTTAAATCCGAAGGGTGACCTACCATTACAATTTTCTCTATTTCAAAAAGAAGGACAGTCTTTGACAAGGAGAGATTCAAAGCAAGTTAGGCAACCATGATGAGAATATAAGAAGGACAGTTGCTTCTTATACCTTATCATGAACTAAACTTTGAAAGACTATCACAAACTATTTCACTACCCCTGAAAACACAGTCAAGGGAAGGAGTCAGTTCACAGATGTCTAGCAGAGAGCGCTCACCATTTACAAAGCACATTATTTACTCCTGAAGATTCATAGTGATTTTATGCAAGAGGGATATACATTACTGACAGGTCCTCATAAAGAAAAGGGAATTATGATTCAAATGATTTCATCAAGGGTAAATGCCAAAGATTCGCTTTTGTCTTCTATTTGTATTTTTCAAACAAACAGAACGAGGCACAATGTTGAGATGGATGAAGTTTCTATGTTTAATAGGACCTCCTTCAAAATGAGCAGAGGGTTAGAAACACATTTTTATGGCCTCCTTCACAAATAAGCTGAGGGCCCACTTACCACAGTTGCATAAGACCTCCTTCATAAGAAGCAGAGGGTCAAATCATCAAGCGTTAACTCTGTCTTTAAGAAAAATTGTCAGTAATGGGAAGTTTGAGAGATAGTGTGTTTGAAAGAGTGCATTCACTGACAAACCAAGGCTAGAATTTTGATTAAAGAAACCTCATCTAAATGGTAAAGAAGGTACACAAAGCTATATTTAAAAGTGACTTCTGCAACTGATAGAAAGAGAAATTCACACAGGTGATTTATGTAAAAGAGGCATCTCTCATTTAGACAGGCCCATTATAGTTTATCAAAATACTCCCTCCAAATGATGAGTAAAGGGAAAGCACCAGGAGTTACTTTTCATATAAACTAACTCTTTAAAAGGGTAAACAAGGATAACAAGGAGTTTGAATTTTGAGATGCCTTCCATCAAATGATGAGAGCAAGTTTCAAATGTTGAAAACAACCTCTTTCAAATAAATAGACAGAGCTTTAAAAAGGGTTGAAACATGGAGTATAGGAAAGCACCCGAAAGAGTATGTTGAAAGTGACTCCTTCAGTAATAAGCAGAGGGCGCTCAGTTTGTTTGAGGATATTCAAGAGAGAAAAGTGGAAAAAATCACATTTTACCCCTAAATGGTCTATTCAAAAGCAACATAGATAAACACATCACAGTTTTGAGAAGGATATTTTAAAGGATACAAAGCAGTTGGAAAAAGGGTGCCCACCTTGTCTTTCCAAAAGCACAAAGCAAAAAAATAAAAAGTCACCAAAGGGAGAGAAAGAAACATTCAAAAGCATTTTTGAAATAGCTATAAAAGCTCTCAAAGTGGAAGTTTACTTTCTATTGTGCAAACGGACGGAAGAGGAATGTTTTTTCAAAACCTCGGCAAGTAGTTTGCAAATTTTTTAAGATGCGACGTGCCTGTGGCAAGACGCGGCTTGCCTATAGCATCTCTCCAAATATTTTTTCACATGATGCGACGCGCCTGTAGAGTCGTGTGACTCGCCTGTGTGTTTCGACCAACCGGCCTCGCCCGGCGTTCAGAAGGCGCCCAGCACCCGACCTGACAACACCACAGCGGCGTGCAGGTGCTATGTGCCTGTGCACAGGAGCGTAGCACTACTCAAAAGGCCTCCATTTCACCACAAATTGGATTTTTTGCACAGGGAATTTATCTCCAAAAACAGCCAACACATTTTCAAGAGGTATTTCTTGTTTTCCTCGCCCAAGTCTTTGATTTTGAGAGGTTTTAAGAATCAATTTTATTAAGAAAAAGACACAGTCTAATGAAGGGGAAAACACAATTTGTTCTCAAAACTGTCATGTTTACTAAGAGACAAAAAGATAGTGATTGAGGAAAAGTGCCTATTATCAGTTTATAGAGTTTGTTTGGTGTAAGAGGTTAAAGGACTAAACTCAGTGATTTCAAAGAAGAAAAGGCACAGTTCTTAAGAAGAAAACTTATTTTCATTAAAAAGAACCTATTTGCTAGTTAAGAAAGAGATACAGTGCTGAAAGAAGAGTTCTATTTTTTTAGTTCATTTGAAAGACCTGTGTTGGTAAGAGAGTGAAGGAAAGTCTAAAAAACCATGCCTCCAAAGAAGGTCAGCAAGGGTGGTTTTCACAAAAGGTTTGAGCCTATTACAACTCAGGAAATAAATGACTCCCCTTCGGTTCTTTTCAAATTTCATGAGGTAGGGTGCCTTGATTTTTGCCAAAAATTCCAGGAGGTCACCAATCACCCTCCCTTAACACAATTGTTCACCCTGAGGCTGCAATGAAAACATGTTCACCTAGCAGGCCTTGATTTTTTTCTCACTCCTAGGTCAGTATCAAGGGCCACCAAAATTCCCTATATTGGTGAGAAATGGTTCAAACAAGCCTATTTGGACCTAGACCACTACAAGCCCTTCTTAAAACCAGCTTACCAAAATGAATGCAAGGCTATTTTCCCCTTTTCTCATCTATTGAACAGTTATGCGCCCCTCATGAAAACTATCATAAGATATTTCACATGTGAGGGGAGGTATTCTCGAGTTTATTCCTATCATGTCAGACTTCTGATGCATTTCACTCGAACTCAGATGCTAAATCTCCCTTTCTTCCTCTGTAAAAACACAGACAAGATTTCCTCCTTGGTCCAAAAGAAACCTTATGCTCAGCAAAAATCTAGTCTTTTCCATCATTCTCTCATCAAAATCATCATCCTTCACCAGCTTGAAAAGAAAGGAGTTTCTTGGGAGATTTTCATTTCCCATATGGATTTTAATACTGCCTCTTCATCTCATGGCCCATCTCATATGTCCTCCTCACCCTCCACTCACTATGTCTCCCCTTCACCTAGTCAATCTACCCCTCAAAATAAAACACCACCCATGATTGATAGTGAAAAAGAGCAGTCTTATGAAAGCAGGCATGAAGTTAGTGATGATGAGGAACATATTGATACTGAGCAAAGTAGTGAGGATGAAGAACAAATCAGCCCTAAGCAGAGTAGTGAACATGATCAAGGGGACACCCCACCTACAGCTAGTGATGATGAGGAACAAAGGGAGGATGTTCAAAATAGTGATGAGGAACACCACAGTACTCAACAAAGTCATGAAACCAATCAAAGGGACACTAAAAAAAGTGCCTCCCAGAAAAGTAGTGACCATGGTGGTAGCCCACACACAGATTCTAAGGAAAACAGTGATGGTAAGGTTGGCAGCCTAGAACAATTTCAAAACAGTGAGGGAGGTGACAGCATGCAAAATGACAATGAAGACAGTCATAATGAAGGCAGCCCTCAACAAATTCAAGACAGTAAGGAGGGTAAACAAGGCATTCCACAGACAGGCAGTGAAGATATTCAAGCTGAAAAAAGAGATGATAAAGCTAACATCCCCAAACAAACTAAAAACAGTGAGGAAAAAAATAAACAGGGCAGCAAAGCAAGTGATGATGGAGGCAACAGTGTAAAAGATCAATTTGAACAAGTGCTAGTGATAAAACCTCCTCTCTCTTCTCCTCAACACAGCCAAGAACATGTGCTTGCTGCCTCTCCTAGGCAAGGGGCCATGATTCATTCCTCAAAAGCACCAAAGGCTAAAAAAACCAAATCTGCAAAGAATAAAATCACTCCAGCAGCGACTAGTAATGTCACTAGGGCATTAAGAAGTAGAGGCAAACTTCCTAAGAAGAGTATTATTGAATTGCCAAAGAGAAAAGGAGCAAAGAAGTCTATCCAAAGCAAGGGAAAAGGGAAAGTTGAATAGTAGGAGAGTAGCCATGAACAAGAAAGAGAGTTTGACATCATACAAATAGATGGTGATGCTGGAGATGATGAAGCCAAAATCCTTGAGTCACTTTTGAAAAACAGAGAAGCCCAGATCCATGACTTAGAAACTGATCTAGAAAGGTCGAAGGACCTCATACACTTTCTGCAAATGCAAAATAAACAAATGAGTGGGAAAATGGAAATTTATGAGGCCCGGGCATTCAAATACCAAAGGGAATCATACAAAGCACAAGTCAAGCTTGAAGAGTATATGGGCGAATTTGATTATATTGAGGAAGAAGAGCAGCCAGTAAGAAAAATGCCTAGGACTATGGGTCTTAGGAAAGCTTTGGAGAAACAAAGGGAAGAATAAGCAGCCCTTGCTCGATCATATCCTCTCACACAATTGCTTTCCCAAGAGATAGAAAATGATTAAGAATCATGGCTTGAAAGAGCCAACAAGCATTTGGAGGACAAATTAGACAAGGAAAATAAAGACTTGGGTTTGCAAAGGAAGATGATTTGGCATTACAAGAATTTGAACTACCCCTTGGCATTACAAGAAAACTCAAACTTGATCAAGAAAGGCTCAAAACTGCCCAAAGGAGGCGCCCAGTGAAAAAAGGGGAAAAAGACATATCTAGGCTTGAAATATTGGATTCAGCTTCCTTGCATGCTTCTAGAAACTCATAAGGAGTTTTCTCACCAAAATTGAGCAATTTTTGACATAATCTTGTTTTTTGTGATTTTTAGGCCTAATTGCACATTTTTCTAGGCACTGCCATGTTTGCTAGGAGCATCCTCAGCTCATGAAAGTCATTTTTTTGGATGTTTTAAATTTGGGGGAATCTACTCACAAATTTTCAGATCAAAAGGAGGTGTTTTTTCCCCCCAAAGAGGAAAAAATCAGTCAAAATTCACCTTTCTGCCTCACATATCAGCAGATGAGACCCTCCTGGGTTTTTTCACTTAGTCCACTTTTTCACATGCTTCCAGGGATCAGTTTGGTAAAAATAAAGTATTTCTAGAAACTAGACATCCAGGTATTTCCAACGAGCCATCACGGGCCTCGTTTCGACATCGGGAACTCCTTCAAAAGTTCTCTGTAAAATAGGCTTTCTTCTGGCACTACACTCCTGTAGGATTTTGCTGAAAAGACAGTTTTCTGAAGGTGGCCATCCAAATGTGCGTTAAGCTATTTTTAGCTCCATGTCAGGGATTAAAATTCATTTTTCTTACTATTTTTAGCTTAAATAGATATTTTTGAAGATATTTTGTGCCTTGGGTTTTGCAAAGCCTCAAGGACAAAATCAGATATTTGTATTAGGCCAATGAGCTTCTAGATTCTCTTGTGAGCTTATCTACTCATTTCCTATATAACTTATGAAGACTCATTGTAAATTGTTGGAGGTTTTAGAGGCTGAACTTGATGTTATAGAGCAAATACATAGCATTATGAGCTTTGAAGAAATACTTGTCTTATGAAGTGGATGATCTCTTGCTTGACTTTGATGGTGGAGGAGGATTGTATGTAAGATTCCATGGCTTGGTGAATGCTATTGTGTCCCTTATTTGTTATGTTCTCTTAGTTTATCATACATGTTTTCATGCTTCTTGCTTGCTGTAGTTCAGTAAAGAATAATTTTGAGATATGCCCTTGGAGGCACCTCAAATTTCCTGATTCATTACAGCTTAAATGTTTTCATCTTTCTTGGTTATGTCAAATAATTCTTAATTGCTCTTTAGTACCCTAAGAATTTGTTATCAGTTTCATTAATGGTTATTATGTATGTTGTCTAGTATGATTCACGGTACGCCCTGCTTACTCATAGCTAATCAAAACTCCATCTTTGAAATCTCTCTCTGAATTATTGATTGTCTTCGTTAAGTCAAAGAGGTTTTGTTTCAATTTTTCCCTTTGCCCATGTTTTCCAGTCTTATTTCAAAGTTCCCAATAGCTCAAGATATGATGTTTAGGAGTTCCCTCTTCATATATTGATTTGTTTGTTTGTCTTATTTGTTTTCCCAAAAGTCTGAAGGTGATTTTCCCAAAGTTAGAGGGTCTTATACTTCTATGTATCACTGGATTGTTTATTTTCTGCATTTATTAGTTTGAGTTTCATTCATAGTGATTAATGGTTAGCCTTACCACATGAATTCTTGTTGTTTAAACTATTTATGCTTAAAATACCTTTGTCTTCCACAAACTTAATGTCCATCTCATTTCACTTACATCCAAAGAATCCATTTATCTCGACCAAATCGGCCCTGCAGTAATACCTTGTCCATCATTGAGACTGTCTTGACTTTTTTGACCCCCTAGCCTAGTTGATCTGAAGAAATTTTGATCTATTTATCCTTTGATCAGTTCCCCTCAAAAACCCAAAACAAACAAACGTACTTAACAACTAGCCTAAAATCAAATATATAAAAGCAAACAAATTTACATCCTTTGCATAATAGAGAGAGCCCTCTCTGAGTCTAGGAAGGCTAGGTCCTAGGGCTCCAAAGCTTGGTTTGATGTTACCCTATCATTTGGCTTGCCAATCTGCCAAATCACGGGACTATAACATAATGGCGATCATGGTGAGACCTTTCTGAGTTCATATTAATTTGAATATCTTTCAAGACTCAAGGAAAACCCTTGTCGAACTGAGCGTGCTATCCTATTGATCCATCCCACCACTCTCTAACATAATGGCGATCACGGTGGGACCTTTCTGAGTTCATATTAATCTGAATATCTTTCAAGGCTCACGGAAAACCCCTAGCAAACTGAGCATGCTATCCTATTGATCCATCCCACCACTCTCTAACATAATGGTGATCACAGTGGGACATTGAGTCAAAAAATCCTAGGTATCCCTTATGACCTCTCAAGATCTTAGTCGAACTTAGAAAACTTAAGTGTTGTCTAAAGAGTAGAAACTAGCTCTTTCACCACCTTAGCAAATGATGATTCAGTTATAGAACACTCTTACAAAGATTAGGACTACATATAGGAACTCAGAAAACCCCAAAACATCCTTAGATTGGTTTTTTTGTCAGTATTGGTGGTGGACCATACACATATACCCTCAAAAAAACTAAAAACATCCACCTAGCGACTCCACTAGCCTCCAGTAGGCCTATTTCTCCACTAGTCCTTATAAAATCCCATGGGAATGCATTGAGCAATCCAAATCATGCTGATGGTGGACAGAAAAGTTCAAATTTTCCACCTAGAAACTCCACTGGTAGAGAACTTTAGACTGGTTGAAAGGACACAGTAACTCTTTCTGGTAAACAAAGATGGATCCAAGTGAGAACACAGTGGAAAAGTTGGAGAAATTGGTATATATATTCAGCAAACTGATGCATCTACTTGACAGGAAAAGAGAAAGACCCAAATTTAAGGTTAACACTGCTTATTCAAACCAACCTACACCTTTTCTTCGAGAAGAACACACTCAATCATTACAAGACAAGAGTAACAAACAAAATGTGCCTAATAAGAAAGTTGCAAATAAAAACATAGAGGAATGCTCTAAAGAATCTATCATCCATCTTGAAATCATAGAATCTGAAATGGAAGAAAAAACAAAACCTGTAGGATCTCTACCCTTATGCTTTGAGTCATTTCAGTTTATACGAGCAAATTGGCCTCCTGAGAATCTATTAGAGGCGACTCATGAATCCCATGCTTATTTTCCCAAACATCAAGAAAAGTTGGTTGAGGAGGAAACCAATCAAGAAATGAAAGAGAACCCACAGGATCTCTCTAAAGGCACAAGTGATGATTCATCATCTCTCGTAGGTGAGGCCCAAAAAGATATTTATCCTCTTTATTGTAGTTATATCCAAAGAGAGATGAAAATGCCTCCCTTTTTAACTAAAGAGGAGATATATCAACTTATAAACCTACAGACAGCCTCTAAAAATTCATATGACCAAAAATTTTCTGATCATTCTCCTATTAATCTTACATACCATGAGTCAAAAAATAGATTTGTAAATCAATTTGGAGAGAAGCAATCTGATATTCCAATATGTATGGTTGGTGACATTACTTATATTAATGATTCTCCAAGGTTTGATCAATATGTTGATGATTATGATATCCAAACAGAAACTAACCTTGCAAAGCAATCAATAGTTGATTTATGTGATGAAGTTCATTATCATTAGGTTGAAAAAAGTAAGCAACCAATACAGGTCACCTATGACACTGATGAGAAAAGCCTTGAGAGTTTGGGAGTAAGTGAAGAGTCTTTGATTATTTTCTCTACTTCACTTCAGTCCATCGGAAATAACGTTCACATAATTGGAAATCAACAGTCTTTCAGCTTTGATGATGAGGTTGAGGAGGATGATGAAATTCTTGAGAAAGTTTTCAATGAGAAGCCTTTTCCAGGAATGGTTAAGGAAATCATTTTGGACATGGAATCCTCCTTAACTCCATTTTTTCAGCCACCAAGGTACATTGAGTTACAAATTGCAGATGAAGAAATAGAGGTTGATAATCACGTGAGAGTTGTCACACTATCCTCTCAAGAGGATTTACTGCCAAAGTGTATCCCTTCTCATCAACATGATGACCATCACACAGTTTTCAGTCCACTTAATCATAACATATCAGCTTGGAAAGAAGACTGCACTGCAATATATGATGAGTCTGACAGTTCAAGTGATCATGAGCAAGCGGAAGAGTTTCTTTCCCAAGAGAGTCCCAAACATAGCCAAGTGAAAGAAGGAGTAAAATTCTGAATGGAGCTTATATATCAAATCCTATAGATCAGGTATTATTCCAAGATCCATTTGTTGTTTTCCTTGAGAAATATAAAGGAGGAGTGTGTTCTACCATGAACAGTTTGTTGCAAATTTTGAGAAAATTTTTAAGCACTACTGTCCGAAAACAAGTGAAGTGGAAGTGGCCTTTTGATTTCTTCAGCATCATGAAAGAATTGAACCAAGATCACCCATGCAATCATCTACTTGACTGGTTACATTGGAAAAGAGAGTTCACAAAATAAATTTTTATTGTGTATAGGTTAGATTAGGATAGATAGATAGGTGTGAAAAATAAGCTCAGCCCCATGAGCATCTTTCTTTCAGTTTGTTTTGAGAAAAACAAAAAACCCAAAAACAATAGGGAAAATAGAAAAAGAGGCCAGTTTCTAAAGCAATGGTACAACCCCATACCTAAAAAATAGTCATCCTGAAAGTGCGCAAATCTAAATGCCACTACTAGTACTCAAAAGATGTCTTGTGCAGTTATCTAGCCTAATCATAACTGGACATGTTTTAAATTGATTGCTGATAAGTTAGTGAAAGAAGTGATAGTCAAATTATGTAAGCTTGAATTATCAATGAAAGTAGATTAGGAAAATATACTGGTTCCCCACGCTCAAAACAGAACCAAAGAGGAAAACAAGGATGAAAAACAAATTGTGTATCCTAGCCCTGATTTTTCTAAATCTCATTTTGTGCGAAATCCTAGCGTGTCTTTTATGCCACAAACACATGAAAAATCAGACCGTCTAATTGTTATTTGGTCGTTTTTTAATTTCATGTTTTAGATTAGTGAATGAAATCCTGTCAAACAGCTTAATCTTGACAGTCGATCTAGCGTAGGTAGAGAATCAAAGGAGTTCATCAATTTAATTTGAACTCTCGAAGGATATAAGTGTAGAATTAGATAGTTTTTTTGTTTTCAAAAAAATTTCATGTCAAAGGGTTGCTAGTCCAAATGCACCTAAAGAAGAAAAAATGTTAGGAAATATAGTTGGGTAGGTAGAGATGACTTTGATGCTAATCATGCTGTAAATTTTCAGAAATAGCATCAAGAAAGAGAGAAATTTGCACCAATGGATAAGACATTAGTCTTCATAAGCTAGATATCTGCAATTCTGGACACCTCCCAAAAAGGAGTCGCCCTCCCCAAATGGAGCCATTGTTAGTCATCAGTATTTTTGCATGTTTTGATGACTAGATTTCTTCGCTAAGTTTTCTAGAAGCTAATCTCACAACTGTCAATTTGTCATCTAGAAAACACCTCAATTTTTTTTTTTATCTTCCTACCCCTCTCTTTCATACTGTGATGAAAGTGGTCTTCAATTTAGAGTCCTGGTTTAAAATAGCAAACCTCCCTTGTCTATAGATGTCATAAGCCTAATACTTCTGCTTTCAAAATCTCCTGTTTCCACATGGCTCCCTGTCAAACATTGGACAAAGTTTTCTACCCCTTTCTCACTATTTATTATGTCATATAATGACCTAACTATGTTCAAGAAATCCTTCAGAAATTTTGACAAAGCCTCTAAGTCTAGGTGGTGGTGTTTAGGGAAAATACCTTGAGAAAACTATCTCCAAGTCAAAAACCTTGTTTTTCACTATCAGTCAGCCATTAGTTTCTTCTCATACTACAAAAAACACCCTTGTCTATCCCTAGGTCATACACCATCAAAAGGTCATTGTGTTTTGTGTCAAGCAGAGCTCACCAAAGTTTCAAATCCAAGAAGAAAAAGAGAAGGAGTTTCCCTGTCTGAAGAAATATGATTAGATCAGGCATGATCCCCATGAAACATCAAAGAAGCCCTCCAAACTTCAAAAGCATCTGTTTTTACATCTCTTCAGGGGTGTAAATTGAGTGATGATCAGTGCGCAAATGAGAGCAAAGGAACAAACTTAACAAGTTTCTCATACTGAAATAGTTTGCCATCAAGATTCAGATGGAGAGTAGTAAGTAAAAAACAACAAATATACATGGTTTAAATCCGAAGGGTGACCTAGCATTACAATTTTCTCTGTTTGAAAAATAAGGACAGCCTTTGACAAGGAGAGCTTCAAAGCAATTTAGGCAACCATGATGAGAATATAAGAAGGACAGTTGCTTCTTATACCTTATCATGAACTAAACTTTGAAATACTGTCACAAACTATTTCACTACCCCTGAAAACATAGTCAAGGGAAGGAGTTAGTTCAAATATGTCTAGCAGAGAGTTCTCACCATTTAGGAAGCACATTATTTACTCCTGAAGATTCATAGTGATTTTATGCAAAATGGATATACATTATTGACAGGTCCTCATAAAGCAAAGGGAATTATAATTCAAATGATTTCATGAGGGATAAATGCCAAAGATTCACTTTTGTCTTCTATTTGTATTTTTCAAACAAACAGAACAAGGCACAATGTTGAGAAGGATGAAGTTTCTATGTTTAATAGGACCTCCTTCAAAATGAGAAGAGGGTCAGAAACACATTTTTATGGCCTCCTTCACAAATAAGCAGAGGGCCCACTTACCACAGTTTCATAATACCTCATTCATAACAAGCAGAGGGTCAAATCATCAAGTGTTAACTCTGTCTTTAAGAAAAATTGTCAGTAATGGGCAGTTTGAGAGATAGTGTGTTTGAAAGAGTGCATTCAGTAACAAACCAAGGCTAGAATTTTGATTAAAGCAACCTCATCTAAATGGTAAAGAAGGTACACAAAGCTCTATTTAAAAGTGACTTCTGCAACTGATAGAAAGAGAAATTCACACAGGTGATTTATGTAAAAGAGGCATCTATCATTTAGACAGGCCCATTATAGTTTATCAAAATACTCCCTCCAAATGATGAGTAAAGGGAAAGCACCAGGAGTTAATTTTCATATAAACTAACTCTTTAAAAGGGTAAACAAGGATAACAAGGAGTTTTCATTTTGATATGCCTTCCATCAAATTATGAGAGCAAGTTTCAAATGTTGAAAACAACCTCTTTCAAATAAATAGACAGAGCTTTAAAAAGGGTTGAAACATGGAGTATAGGACAAGCGCCCAGAAGAGTATGTTGAAAGTGCCTCCTTTAGTAATAAGCAGAAAAAATCACATTTTAGCCCTAAATGGTCTATTCAAAAGCAATAGAGATAAACACATCATAGTTTTGAGAATGACAGTTTAAAGGATACAAAGCAGTGGGAAAAATGGTGCCCACCTTGTCTTTCCAAAAGCACAAAGGCAAAAAATAAAAAGTCACCAAAGGGAGAGAAAGAAACATTCAAAAGCATTTTTGAAAGAGCTATAAAAGCTCTCAAAGTGGAAGTTTACTTTCTATTGTGAAAACGGACAGAAGAGGAATGATTTTTCAACACCTGGGCAAGTAGTTTGCAAATTTTTTAAGACGCGATGCACCTGTAGTGTCTCTCCAAATATTTTTGCACACGACGTGACGCACCTATAGTGTCGTGCGACGTGCCTGTGTGTTTCAACCAACTGGCCCTGCCCGGCGTTCAGAAGGCGTCCAACACCCAACCCGATAACACCACAGTAGCGTGTAGGTGCTACGCACCTGTGCACAGGAGCGTAGCATTGCTCAAAATTCCTCCATTTCACCACAAATCAGATTTTTTGCACGGGGAATTTATCTCCAAAAACAGCCAACACATTTTCAAGAGGTATTTCTTGTTTTCCTCGCCTAAGTTTTTGATTTTGAGAGGTGTTAAGAATCAATTTTATTAATAAAAAGACACAATCTAATGAAGGGGAAAACACAATTTGTTATCAAAATTGTCATGTTTACTAAGAGACAAAAAGACAGTGATTGAGGAAAAGCTTCTATTATCATTTTACAGAGTTTGTTTGGTGTAAGAGGTTGAAGGACTAAATTCAGTGATTTCAAAGAAGAAAAGGCACGGTTCTTAAGAAGAAAACTTATTTTCATTAAAAAGAACCTGTTTGCTAGTTAAGAAAGAGATACAGTGCTGAAAGAATAGTTCTATTTTTTTAGTTGATCAGTAAGGGTGGTTTTCACAAAAGATTTGAGCCTATTACAACTCAGGAAATAAATGACTCCCCTTCGGTTCTTTTCAACTTCCATGAGGTAGGGTGCCTTTATTTTTGCCAAAAATTCCAGGAGGTCACCAATCACCGTCGCTTAACACAACTGTTCACCCTGAGGCTACAAGGAAAACATGTTCACCTAGCATGCCTTGATTTTGTTCTCACTCCTAGGTCAGTATCAAGGGCCACCAAAATTCCCTATCTTGGTGAGAAATGGTTCAAAAAAGCCTATTTTTACCTAGACCACTACAAGCCCTTCTTGAAACCAGCTTACCAAAATGAACGCAAGGCTATTTTACCCTTTTCTCATCTATTTAGCAGTTATGCACTCCTCATGAAAACCATCGTGAGATATTTCACATGTGAGGGGAGGTATTCTCGAGTTTATTCCTATCATGTTAGACTTCTGATGCGTTTCACTCGGACTCAGATGCTGAATCTCCCTTTCTTCCTCTGCAAAAGCATAGACAAGATGTCCTCCTTGGTCCAAAAGAAACCTCCTGCTCAGAAAAAAGCTAGTCTTTTCTATCATTCTCTCATCAAAATCATCATCCTTCACCAGCTTGAAAAGAAAGGAGTTTTTTGGGAGACTTTCATTTCCCATACGGATTTTAATACTGCCTCTTCATCTCATGGCCCATCTCATATGTCCTCCTCACCCTCCACTCACTATGTCTCCCCTTCACCTAGTCAATCTACCCCTCAAACTTCTCCCATAGCTCACTCTTGGAAACTTGACATGCTTAAGCTCCACCAGGACCAACACTAAATGATCCAATGTGCTAAAAGAGATATTGCTCCCAACCATTGTATGAGGTAATAAATGGTCCTTTAAGAAGAATTTTGGTGAATATATCCGTAATTTTATCATTAGTGGAAACATATTCAAGGTTAATAGTCTCAACAACTTGATCTCTCAAAAAATGATAATTAATTGGAATATGCTTTCTTTAGGAATGTATAGCGGGACCCTTGGAAATGATAATTGCACTAGTACTATCATGCATGATGGGAATATGTTAACATATTCAACCTTGATATCTTTGAGTGTTTGATTCATCCAAATGATATGAGTACAACACACAACTGCTACTATATAATAAGTGTTTTTTGTAGATAGATAACTAAAGTTTTTCTTTATTCTTATCCAAGATACTAGATAATTTTTGATAAATAATACTTCACCACTTGTGCTCCTTCTATCATCAATATTATTTTCCCAATTAACATCAGTGTATATTATTATATTGAAATATTTCTTCTAAAATATCATAGTCTGAAATCAATTGTGCCCAATAGATATTTAAATATTCTATTAATTGCAATGAGATGGCTCTCCTTGGGGTTATACTAAAATATAACAAGCATTCCTACAACCTACATTATTTCAGGACTTAATTCTATTAAATATAAAAAAAAATCTAGATATTGAACTCTAAGTAGTTTATTTACTTAAGGGGATTAATAATCCTTGCTAAAATTTCATCCATATATCATGGGCATGGTTACAAGATTGTAATCTTCGATACCATATTTCTTCAAAATTTCTTTTTAAAATTAGGAGTGAGAAATGAAGATACTTTTTTCTAATTGAGATACTTGTAAGCCAAAGAATAATTATAGTTATCCTAACATGGATATATCAAACTCTTGTATTTCCTTTGCAAATTACTAACCCATTTATTCCAAATCACTCTAAAAATGATATCATCTACATATACAACAATGATTAACAGATTATCATTAACAAATTTACTGTAACGATTACTATTTGTATTTTTTCTTTTGAATCCTTGACATTATAAGTATTTTTCTAAGGTTGTGTACCAATTTCATGGGGCTTGTTTTATTCCATACAACGATTTCTTTGTTCTACAAACTTAATCTGCATCTTTAGATAACTAAAATTGCACTAGTTTTTTACTATAAAATTGTTTCTCTAATTCACCATTAAGAAAATAATTCTTGAATGTCATTCGAAATACTTTAAATTTTCTATAACATTCACATGCCAAAAACATCATAATAGTTTCTAATCTAGCTACATGGGAAAAAAATTCTTCAAAACCAATACCCTCTAGCAGTGCATACCAATCTCCCATTATTTCATACTACATGTCCATATTCATTCAATTTTTTCTTAAAATCCACTCGGTACCAATGCTTTTTTTTCCTTTTGGTTTAAATACCAGTTCCCAAGTTTAATTTTTCTCTATATAATATAGATGTTCAACCATTTCATTAGTCTAATGTTTATCTTCACTAGATTGATTATAACTCTTATGTTCTAATTGAGATAATAGTGTTAGATTTGCATGTCTAGAAGTGCCTATGAATTTCCTTGTAGTATGAAATCCTAATTATTTATCTCTAGTTATTTGACTTTCATGATGTTTCTTTTATACATACCTAGATGGATTTTTTAAACTTTTGAGGTGTATTTTCTTCATTTTTGTATTCACATTTCTCTTATTCTTCTTCATACTCTTTAAAAACACTTGTTGGTCCACCTAATTGTTGCTTTTCTTGAAATTCTAGTGATTGTGGAAAAGCTTCATCTACCCTGACATCAATGCATTCCACTATCTTCTTTGATCTTTTGTTGAAACACTTGTAGTCTTTGATTCTAATTGAATATCCAAGAAATATACCTACATTTGATCTATTTTTGAGTTTCCCCAAATTTTCATCATTTCTCTTTATGTATCAATTGCTGCCAAAAACACTTATGTCTTTTACTAATGTTGGTCTACCTTTCCATAACTCATAGGGATTTTTATCACTGCTTGGCCTAAGTTTATATTTTGATAAATACACATCACTTTGAGCTACTTCTCTTTAGAAGGTGTTTGCAACCTTGTTTCATCTATCATTTCTCTTGCCATTTCTTGAATTGATATATTCTTGATTTACACTACTCTATTCTACTAAGGAGTTTTAGCTAATAAGTATTGTCTTCTGATCCTTTTGGCTACTGAGTATTTTATTCTAATTCGATGCTCTTCACATAATTTTTCAAATTCATTAGAGGTGAATTATCATCCTCTCTTTGATATTCAAATTTTGATTTTCATGTCATTTTCATTTTTGAAATGATCTTTGAAAATTTTGAACTTGTTGAGAGCTTCTGATTTTCCTTTAAGCAACATTATCCAAGTTCCCCTTGTATATCCATTAACAAACAAAATGAAATATCTCTCTCTACTCAGGCTTTCATTTTTCATAGGACCACAAAATTAGTGTGGACTAGCTCCAAGGGTCTAGATGATGAATTCTCTTTTATCTTCAAATGAACCCTTTCCTACATTCCAAATTGGTGTGATCTATATATGGCACCATCTAAATTTGAAAAATTTAGCATGATTCTTACTAGCTTTATCTTATTGTGTTTTACAAGATTTACAAACTTTACATATCCCATTCCTCTATGCCATAACTACATTTCATCCAATTTTCCTATGCAACACCTTAATCATGTATCATAAAATACACAAGTTTTGTTGAGTTTTAATCACTTGCTATCATTTTTCCATAATCATCTTTCCTTATTTCACAATAATTTGAATGAAATGTTATATCATATCCTTTATCATACATTTGGATCATGCTTAATAGATTGTGCTTCATACTACCCACATATAAGACATTGTGAGCTTTGGTATTATCAACTAAGAAGACAATTAATCTTCCTTTTATTTGAGTTGGTGCATTAGTACCAAATGTGACACTTCCTTTTTTATATTATCTTAGAATGGTAAAATTTGTTTTGTCTTTAATCATGTTCTTTGAGCACCCAGTGTTAACATATAATTTCCATTATTGATTTTGGGGATATATTGAAAATCCTCACCCTTGATTATTCTCTGGTCTCTTTTTCCATATGTTTGTGATTCCTTCATGTGAATATTTCATACGAATCTATTGCATGGGAGGATTAAAGATTTGTCTTCTACATTCACTAGTTTTGTGTCCAAAATTCTTAAATTTGATGCATTTAATTTCATTCATGAGTGGAGAAAATGTATTCTTCTTACCAACATAATTGTTCCTAGGTATATAATTTGGAAAATAATTGGATGTAATGTATTCATTTTAGTTAAAATTATTGGCTCTACAGTTAATAGCCTTATGTCCAAAGTTACGACATGAGTAACAATTTTCATAAAACAAATTTGGGTAGCTAAAATTGTATTACCATTATGTATGGGTGGATTTTTTGTTACTTTGCTACCTTTCTTGTCAATTCTCTCATATAGATTGATAGTTATTCATCGATATGATAGGACCAATACTTTTCTAGATCCTTCTTTTTTAGCACCTCCTTTTTCTTTGTTGGCATTTCTTTTGAGCACATCTTTATAGATTAGAGGAGTTTAATTTCCTAAGTACTTGGTGCTTGGCTCACCGTTTGAGATATGATGAAGATCTTTATAATGCAAAAATGTTTTTATTTTTGGAGACCTTTGAATTGTAAGAATGTTGTCTAATGTTTTAGATCCTTTACCAAAACTAAGGTTCAAATTGATCTGAAATTTTTATTTCTTTAGATATATCATCAATGAAACAACCTTTGCTTCTATCTTTTGATAACTCTTTTCCCATTATGTTAGGTGATTTGTGAGAATTTCCTCTCTTCTCTTTACCTTTTAAAGCCAATTTTTTAAGGATATAATATCTTTTACATATGCATTTCAATCTATCTTTCCTTTATTCTTGGATAATTCCTTCTTAGGATATGCATTATCATTTGATAATTTGTCCTGACTCTATTTATATTTTAGTTGGTCTAGAAAAACTTATTTAAATGTATTTGATTCTTCCAATTGCATTTTTTGAATGTTAAATATTTATTCATTGGAATGATAATTACCTTCTTCCACTCTCAACAACTGTTCCCTCAATTGTTTATTCTTCCTCATTATCTATTGTAATTCATTAAAAGGACTAATATTGTCTTGTTAAATTTTAAATACTCCTTAGCTTCTTCTTGTATTTATAAATTATATTTTTATTTAAAATGTAAATCTAAATCCATCAGCAAGAATTCATCGCGCTCTCAAGCATATGATTTTTCATTTCTTTCTTCAGATGGGCTATTTTATTTAGTGTAGAAACTCTTATTTTTTTTAATCTTCCCATTTTGATATTTATGAGATTTACTTCTATTCTTTTGATATTTTTTTTCTTTATTCTCAACTTTAGTGTAAGGATATTTTGAAGAAAATTGACCATTTATACCACAATTAAATCATTTAAGGGGTAGATTACCTTTATAATTTCCAGATATTCTTTTAACTTTCTAGAAAATCGAGCCATCTTCTAATATAACTCATGATTGGATAAATCATGATGTTCTTTATACGTGTTTCAAGTTTTGAATATAGCCTCCTTTAGTTTTGACTTCTACTTTCCAATTCTCATTTCATGGGCTATGAGAATTCAATGAAGTTATTCAATCAAGAGAGTATTCAGGTTGCACATATCTTTAATGGAAGATATTTCTTCATTGAAATTCATAGGAATATATCTATATACGTTTTGAAACATTGCACATTGATCAAGTTTCTCATTAAGGATTTTAATCATGTTGGATACCTCATGAACCCTAAGAAAGTATTTCAAAATAATTTCATCTTCATTCACATTTAAACATTGAAAATACATTCCATAAGTTTAAAATTTTTCTTTCTTTAATTTAGCATCTCCTTAATAGTTGTTCTTAAGTTTATCCTAGAGCTCCTTATCATATTTGCAATGCATCACTTTAACAATCTAAAATTGGTTAAGACTGAAGAATATTGTTTCTATATACTTTACATTATTTGAGTAAGCTCTTATTTCATTTAGATCTCCTAGAGGAGTTGTTAGAAATATGTATCCAACTTCTACGATGCCCATGCATTAACACCAAGAGAAATTAGGTTGGATTCCATTCTTATTTTCTAGAATACATAATTGGTTCCATAAAAGACTAGTGCTATCTTTGAAAAGAATCCATCTAGACTAGCCATGATTCCCTAAATGTATACCTTTCCTTTGTTAAAATATTTTTGAAGAAATACAATATGATAATAATTGTTGGGAATCAAATATGAAGGGGACAAGTGAATAAATACTATACAATTTTTAACACTTAATTATTCAAACAAATGCAATGAAAAACATAGTGAAGCATCATTCACATGAAATTTTGGACATAGTAAGTAACATGGAAAGCCATGTGGGAGAGAATGACTAATATTCCTTTGTTATGGTGTATATTCAATATCCAACCTTAATTTAGAAATTTTTTTGGGAGTGCTAATATATAGGAAGCATCAACCCCCTTTTTATCACTCAAAAAATTTCAAAACATCATTTTGACAAGGTTACATAGGTTCATGGGTCAAAATAGGTTCTTAGGAGTCATTTTAAGTTTGATCAAGGGACGTATTAAATTTTTTATAGTTTGAGCTTACCCTAAGGTTTAAACAAACTCATTTTTAAACTCCTTCATGTCAAAACATTCATCATTTTCTGTTTCATTTCATTTCCCAAAGTTTTTGTACTAAAACTGCCTAACTAGCCAAGAAACCACAGTTTTGTAGCGCATTACACTGGCAAAAGTCACTTTGTGCTACGAAAGCGTTGATAGTTTTGTAGCGCAAACAGTCAAATTAACACTACAGACGCTACGAAAGCGCGGTTTTGTATCTGTCTTGTCAGTCGAGTTGTTAAGTGTCAGAAAACATTGGGAAAGGGTAATTTAGATGCCTTTTGAGTCATGAAATGATGAAATCGAAGTACTTACCCATTTTTACAGTCATCATGGTCAGTTTAGGTAATGAATAAGCCATCATTTCAGTCATGAGAGGACATTTAAGTTTCAAATATTTTCCTAATTAGACATTCTCATTCCTTATTTATCCATGCATAATGTCTGAGCTCTGGAGAGCTATTGTATTGAGCCAAACTTGTGGTTGGTTATTTCAAAAGGTTTACTAAATTAATATCAAGCGAGGTTGAACATTCATATCAAGCGAGGATGAACATTCATATCAAGCAAGGCTGAGGGGTTTCCTTGAGGAACTATGACAGAGGAAAGAAAAATACACAAAGGATGACAGTGCTTGAGACATGAACCTGAAGACATGAAAGAAATAACTGAAGATCCAATAGTAATGGAAGAATTCAGAAGAGCAGGTTGCCTACAGTTTTGTGAGAAATTGCAGGGCTGCCATACACAGGTATCCAAGGAATCTGGTTTGAATTTCAGTGGAACAGCCACTAAAGTGGGAATGTTAAATTTTTCTATCACACCAGAAGTCATTGTTGTTCTTACATAAATTCTAAGAGGTCAAGAAACCTGGTTCAAAGGATTCAAATTTAACATGGAGCAATGTAAAGAGTTAGCCTAAGCACATTGAGATGGATATCAACATTGTTGTTCCAAGAAGCTGCATCAAAGATAATTATTCAAAATTGTTGCTCATCATCCAAAAATAATTTACCTGTGAAGGCAGATATCACAAAGTTTACTCATACCATTTCAAATTACTTCTGCACTTCACTGGTAAGATTTCCCTTGACTTACCTTTTTATCTGCATGGAAGTCTTTAAAGATGGCTGATAAGGTTCAAGAAAAGTCTGAGGGGAGTGAGACATCACTGTTTCATCATGGCTTAATGAAATTATTGGTTTTTGATGAAATTCAAAGGTTAGGCAGAGATTGGTCCTCATTCTTGTTTGTTAATGGTTTTGAGTTGAATACTCTAACTCCTATGAAAAACCCTAAATCTAAGAAAATCTCATCACCACTAGTAGTAGAACAAAGCCAAACTTTGGTTGCAAAACCAAAAGAACCTACAAGAGTAAAGCCAAGTAAGCAAACTGAGAAAAATTCAGAGAAAATGCAAAGTCTTGACACACCAACTCTCCTATCTGTAGAACATAAATAAAAGGCAGTCAAACATGCAAAACAAGAACAAGCTGTTAGCAAACAAGGGACCAAAAGAATGACTAGAATCCAAACAATGGTTTTGAAAGAGAAGACAGTGGCTACAAAAGATAGAGTAGTAACTAAGGGGAATCTAGAGGATATTATAAATTCCATTGACATCGAGAAAACACCTATTGTCCAAGTTGAATTCACAGAAGAAGACGGGCAGAATTTGAAAATTCCAAATCTGCAAAGAGATTAGAGTTTCAGGGAGAAGATGCAGGTTTCATTTTCCAAGCAAGAAATCCTATGAAAAGGTGTGCTAGGAAATTGATGGGGAGCTGCAAAGAAGTTCAAATACACACTAAGAAAGTGCAACTACCTAAAGATATTATTGATCTCTCATCACCCACAGTAAAAGATACAATTAGCAAATTAAAAAGGGGAAAGGGGAAAAAGATAGAAAAAATAGAGTTGTAGCTCCTTGAGGAAAAGTTGAAATTAGCAAATCAGGAAATTTTTGTCATGAAAAAAGAATCTAGGAAACAAAGTGTTGAGAAAATTCAATTTGAAAATATGAAGGAAGTTTGGGAAGAACAGGTAGATACTGTTTCTAAAGACTTAGACAATACACAACAGTTTGTCAAGTGGGCAGTTCTAGCAAGATTAGAAGACAAACATGTCAGAAAAGTGAACACTCATTTAAGAGCCACCAAAAAAAGTCTTAAATACCAGGTGAAAGACTTGCAAGAGCAGCTTGAACTAATTCATGATGAACTGCAGAGCAAAGGTATCAAAATGACAGTGATTGAAGAACCATTAGGCCAACCAATTGTAAATGAGGATGAAATGCCTCAAGAAGCCTAAAGTGAAGTTATTTTATGGTTAGTGGATGTTGAAGACATGTTAGTTACAATTTTTTGACACTTACAACTTTCATTTTCTAAAATTATGCAAAAAACTGCATTTTTTAGCATTTTCAGCAGTTTCGTAGCGCCTCGAGGCTTGAAGGGCAGCAATGTGCTACGAAACTACTGTAGCTGAATTTTTGTCTTTTTGAAAAGTTATGGAGGATGTTGAGAGCTGAAATTGGTATGAAACATGTGTTGAATGATAATAAATCTTATGCAAAAGGAAAGAGTTGAAATGGTTGAAGATAAAGGCTTATTTTGCAGCACTACGAAATTGTCTTAATTTCGTAGCGCACTGCATTTCATCCTTTTGAGCAGGTTTTGAAGCGATTTCTGGACATATGGAGGTTATGGATGAATAATAGACCATGTCAAGCCATGATTCAACATTCAAGGACCACGAATTGAAGATTAAATGACAACCAAGATGTTCAAAGAAGAAGAAGACTAATTTCCTAAAAAATAGGGTCTTGTTTCCTAGTTTTGAGGAGGTTAGTTAAATGGTCATAAAGAGATGAATGACATTATCAAAATTCGACCATGTGACAACGTAGTTGTCAATGATGTAATTTATTTAATTAGATAAGGTTGTTAAAGATAATAATGATTAGTTTGAGTCCTTTTTGAAATAGGACTGTCAAGTAGGGTAGGTGTCTGTTTGTCATAAATCTCATGTTTTATAGTTATGCAAGGTGTCAGTGGACAGAAATTCAATGTATCTAGCTTAGAGGCAGATCATCTCATGATGTAGCATCTTTATTAAAAGCCATTGGGTCAAATTTTTCAAGGGTTGTACATTTTTGGCAAAATTGCAGCTTATTGTAAATTCACTGTTTCAGCTAATACAAAGATTTGTTACTTAACCAACTTGAGATTCTGAAGGAGTTTTTAGTGCTTTCCTATTCTATCTATACCTCTTATATATTTCACCTGTAGTGGTTTTCATTTATATTACTCAGACTTCATCTATGAGATGCTCTGACTTCCTTTATAAGTGAATTGACTGTGTATTTTCATGTTTCATGTGTGTGTGCCATATTACTAAAAACTCTGATATGCCTCGACTTCCATGTCCAGTAGACTCACTGAATCTCTAAAAGCTTTGACTCCATAAGCCCAATTTATACATGCTGATGTTATTTTCAAGCTACATCTATCATAATCACTTTATTTCATAAATAGAGTTAGCCATCTATATCTTTATTCCATATGATTAACCCTTGAGAGAGCCCTCTCAGGCCGAGGAGGCTAAGCCTCAGTTAAAAGATTGGTTTGAAATAGTTACATGATATTTTCTGATCAAGCAGCCTATCAGGTCCAATTTTGTGATAACACCACTCATATATGCAAGCCCTAACTTTCTAGAGGCATTAACCCCCTGATATTTGCAATTTCCGACTTGAAAGATGAACCAACCCATGATCTTTATAGGCACCAACCTGAAACATCCAATTTGATCTATTATTTCATCTCATTTTCAAATTCATATATTTGGTAATTAATATACATTTAAATCACTATTTTATATCAAAATCTTTCTCTCTTTTTTTGACAACATCCTCTCATCCTTCAATAATTTTTTTTCACACATGCATAGTATATGAAAATAGCCTTTCTTCCTTTAATTATAAACATGCTCATTAACATCCAATTTTCACCTTAGTTTGCCTCATATTTGTCTTGTAGAAATCAAACTTGCTGATCAACTCTACATGGATAATGGATAGTTTTTGCATGGGAACCTCACCTTTCTCACGTTGCATTACATTTTATTTATAGATGTTCCCTCCTTTTCTACACTCCAACAAACTTTACAATCTTACAAACTTTATTACATGTGACCACGACTGAGAACCACAATATTTAACATTTACAAACTTAGCACTAATCGATTAAACTGCCAAACACTTCCATTAAAGCTCCATACATTTAGATTTGATGAATAACTAAAAATTGATTCTGCCCCCCCTTTCCTAACTGATTATTAATGAATGGAGGGGGACCTTTTTGTGTGTGCAACTTATATTTGGTTGACTTGTGAGAGAAAATTAAAATCAATGTACTTCGGCCCTCATCCAACTCGGCTCCACATACACTCCACGAGTCCATTCGACTATGACCTATGCTCCACCTATTTCGACACACCTACCTATCCTATAGTCACATACGTACAAGTACAAATTTATAGCAATTATACTTGAATTTCAACCAACTCACCTTCCATGTCACTAACAAGTTTAGCTGACGTCATCCACATGCATGGTGTCCTTTGGGTGGTGCCATGTTTCACTTGAAAAATGGCCACATGACCACCCAAAAGGATTTATTATACCTTACATGTGTCACATTAGTGCGCCACTTCATCTTCTCATCCACATCATTTATGTTCCACATCCTTGGGTGCCATTTCCGTAATCGAACTTCACATAAATCCAATGTTGCGTTGTTGCGGATTAAGGATAATTCCTAATTAAGTTGGATTAAACCATAATTAAATATCCTAGATACATATTTCATAGCTAAATATATTACCACATCAACTAGCCAACTTAATTACCAACTCATCTATGTCAACTTATTCAGTCCTACCACTTGTCACTACCTCTAGATCACCAACCAATAACTCATCCACCTATCATTTTTGTCATCTTTCCATTTTAGTCCTTGGTCCCCTTATGAGTTCACTTGACTAGCCTTCCAAAGAATATGAGGCTACAGAGATGGGGATTAACGGTAATTTCCAAACTTAGATCAAGTTTCGTATATAGTTGGAAAGGTGTATAAGAGGACTATCCAAATAAGAAATTATTTTTCTCATTGAAGCTAAGGAACCGAATAAAAAATTCCTTCAAATATGCTACTTTTATCTTTGAATTCAATATAGGAAGCAACACTTATTGAAACAACAATGATAACACATTTACCAAGCTCCCTTATGAACTCGACACAACAAACTACAACTACAACCATTTCACTTCAATACGTTCCCTCTTCCCTTCACATCAATGACTAACTTTTTACTGCCAAATACATGAGGGAGTTTTAAAAAATATTAAATAAAATATATATGTCAGCTAATATATATTGTATATGCTAAATATGTTTATAATATTACTTTAACAAAATTAATTAAATTAATTAAAAATGTGGGCCCTACTTAAAATTGGAGGTATCGTAAATAAATAAAACCTCAATCTATACTTACTCCACACAAGTATGGTATATAAATAGAAATATAAATAAAATAAATGTATGGTAAATAAATAAAACCTCTTTTCATATTTACTCCATAAACCTATTTATATTTAAGAAAACTCAAAAAATAGGTTTTATTTAGGTGCAGTCTATGGACAAAATACCATTTGAATACCATGGGCTAAATACCATCGGTAAAATACCATATTTATAAAATAGGTATGGTAAATAAATAAATATAAAAGTGGTATAAATAGGTATGGTAAATAAATAAATAAATATCAAATAGGATTACAAATCAACATCTAATTATATACCATAATGTTATAAAAAATTCGAAGTGTTAATGCTCCAAGAAAGCCGAAGCAAAACCCTACCGACTGATGAACAGGGGGCTCAGTTTGTTGAACCAAATAGCCGAGCGAACGTTCGAGCAATGTTTATTCTGATACAGTTGAATGTCGGCAGCCCCGGGAGGGGGGCCGACCCTCTCCTTCAAGAATTTAGCAGCCGGGGAACAGAGTAGCAGGTTTAAGATAGTTTCGGGTGGAGGAAATCAGAGAGGCAGGCCAGTATTTGGGGTTGAATGGCAATCGAAAACTAAGGGACAATGCCTACCTCGAGCACAAAAAAAACCCAGGTTTTTGATACCTCCTAATAAACTAAATGAATATAGAGGGTATATGAAAGATCATGCGTTAATCTATAAGTTTATAGGCATCTGGCCTACTGAGAAAGATCTTATAAAATGGATTCAGAATAAATGGCAACCAAAAGGTCAGCTTGACCTTAAATTTGGACCAAGAGGTTTTATTACAGTAATTTTTACAAATTTGTTAGATAAAGAAAGAATATTTGAAGGGGCCCATATTTTTTTAATAATGCAGGGTTATTCATAAGACAATGGGAAGAATGCTACAATCCTGATGAGGAACAATTTTTGGCAGCATCGGTTTGGGTTAGATTATTTTCCTTACCAATGGAATTTTGGGACCCCGACATTCTAGAAGGGATAGGAAACTCTTTAGGAAGTTTTTTTAAAATAGCGGAGACAACATGCAAAGGCATATATACTTCTTTTGCTCATATATGTGTATATATGAACATTTCAGAGCCTCTTCCGGAATCTATAGAACTTGAATATGAAGGCAAGATATGTCAACAAACCCTGGATTATTAGCATATCCATTTTTGATGTCGTCGGTGCCATGAATATGGGCATTTGTACAAACCCTACCCTCAAAATAGATGATAAACTAAATCAGGCAAGATTTCAGTTAATAAAGATACAAACCATGACAAGGATGAAGGTTTTGTACCAGTTAATAACAAGAAAAAAACTTCCAGACAACAGTCTATTCTTGCCAATAGTCGTAAGTATCGTACCTCTGAAAACCCTTCTAAGATTCTGCTAGATGAAGGAGAATCGTCGAAGGAAACAACAGAAGTACCAACCCCAACTCCTAAAGTTATTTCAGACAAAAATACTGCAATAAAACGGAAAGCATCTCTTGAGCATATCGATACTAAGGAAATATTCGAGGAAGAACAAGTGACTATGGATATATAAATATCTAAGGATGATCTTTGTGCAAAATAACAGGTAATGAAATGGCTTCTTCATGAATGGAGGAACTTGGATGAAAGGTTTATTCCAGAAGATCAAAAGATTCTTTATAAACAAACCTTCGAGAACTATTTAATGGTGCAGACTAAAAAGCAAGTCAGTAACTCAGATTCTACTTCGAATAAGAAAATGCCTCCCCAAAATAAACCAGGCAAGAATAAAGGAAGGAAAACATTGTAGGAATCAATTCAAGTAGTTGGAGAAATGTTGATCAATACAGGCAAGATAATACCATTAACAACGGTGTTTCAAAAAATACCTAAAATTTAATGATGAAAGTAATTTCTTGGAATATAAGAGGCTTAAATAGCCAAGGTAAAAAGAGATATTTAAAAGAAAAAATAAAAAATGAGAAACCACAAATAATGTTGATTCAAGAAACAAAGATTTCAACAAGGAGATTTGAATCAATTTTACAATCCTTTAAACCGCATTATGAAGTTATGGTTATTGATGCCAGAGGTACAGCGGGTGGAATTGCAATCATATGGAACCCAACGGAAGTAATTGCAGATGATTGGATTGGTTTACAGTGCAGTCTTTCAGGGTGTTTTTGACAAGTGGGAACTAAGGAAAATTTACTGATTACGACAGTCTATGGCCCTCACCTTCAAAGAGAGAAACAAAAAAATTTGGATAGTATCAGAGCTTTGAGATCTTTGCATCATGAGAAATATTGGCTAATTGGTGGAGATTTCAACTTGATATTAAACCTTAATGAAAATAAAGGTGGAATTCGCAGAGAAGACCCAGAGATGGAGTCTTTTAGAGACCTTTTAAATGATCTTCATTTGGTTGATATCCCTACTGAGAATGGTATTTTTACATGGAATAATCATAGAGGGGAAACACATCAGATAAAATCTCTTCTTGATCGCTTCTTGGTTTCAGAGGAACTGATAAGTCTAGATATACACTTTGAAGACTCAATTTTACCCTCCTTAGGTTCATATCATTGGCTTATCAGTTTAAGTTTTGATATTAAGGAAGTTCCTAAGAACAAGCCCTTTCTCTTTGAACTTTTCTGGTTAAGAGATCCTACTTTCCTTGATAAAGTCAAATATTGGTGGCAATCTTCACATATCCAAGGGAGGAATAGAATGCACACTTTTCAGTTACGGTTGAAGCATTTAAAGAAGGAAATCAAAATATGGAATAAAACTCATTTTGGGAATATCCAGACATCAATGAGTAGTATTCAAGATAGAATGAAACAGATTCAGCAGGAGATAATCCTTCAAGGAAGAACGATACTTCTTGTAGATGAAGAAGGTATTATTCTCAGTGAATTAGAAGAAAGGAGGAAACAAGAACAGATCTTATGGAAGAAAAAATCTCGAGTGCAATGGTTAAAAGAAGGGGAAAAAATACCTCTTTCTTTCACAAATCCCTCATTCAAAGGAGACAACACAATAGAATATTCTCTTTGAAGGATATGAATGGCAACAAAGTCTATCAGCATAGTGAAATGGAAGAGATGCTTGTAAGACATTTCCAGGATATGGTGACAGAACCCATTAATGACAAAGAAGCTGCTATTAGGTGAATCACATCTCATATCCCCTCTATAGTTTCTCGGGATTAGAATTTAGCTTTAATGCAGAGTATTACTTTTGAGGAGGTTGAGGATGTTGTTAGAAATCTTCCTAAACATAAAGCTCCAGGTCCTGACGTTTTTACTTCTGAATTTTATCAGGCCACTTGGTCTTTTATGGGTTAGGATGTTTGGGAAATGGTTTAAGAGTCCAGGCGTACAAGGAATGATACCTAGCGTTGAATTCCACTCTTATTACCTTGATACCAAAGCAATCTCAGACGGAAACGCCTTCAGCCTTTCGTCCTATAGCTTTGTGCAACATTATTTATAAAATTATGTCTACCATAATGGTTAATAGGTTGAAACCAATTGTCCTCAATATAATTTCTCTGGAGAAAACAGGATTTGTAAAAGGAAGGAAAATATTGGATGGGATAGTTACAGTCCAAGAAGCAATGCATTCTCTGAAAGAGAAGAAAATTAAAGGTATGTTGATAAACTTAGATCTTTCTAAAGCTTATGATCGTTTAAGCTATTCTTACTTGAAAGAGGTTCTATTATCCTTTGGTTTTGATGCACGATGGACGCAATGGTTGTTCTCCTGTATTTCCACCCCTAACTATCCTTCTTAATGGAGCTCCTAGTCAACCGTTTAATGCAACTCGGGGTCTTCGCCAAGGAAATCCCATTTCTCCTTTTTTGTTTATAATTGTTGCTGAGGGGCTTGGCCGTCTTATTAAAGCTCAAATTGCCAATAATCATTTTAAAGGCTTGAATTTATGGGGCAACAATCTTACCCTCTCGCATCAACAATTTGTTGACGATATAATGCTCTTTTGTCAAGTTTCTTTAATAGAGGCCAAATCTACTCTGGAGATTCTCAAACTATTCATGCAAGCTTCAGGAACTATGATTAATAATGAAAAATCTAATGTTTATTTTTTTAACACCACTAATGCAACAGAACGATTTATTTCGCGAACTTTGGGCTTCCAAGTAGGAAGATTTCCAATGAAGTATCTCGGTTTTTCAATGATTCTGTCTTCACTCACTTCAGCAAGTTGGGAGGATCTTCTCAATTTCCTCCATAAACGTCTTCAGAACTGGGCTGTAAGAGCACTCAATGCGCCGAGTAGAATTATTTTTCTCAGATCATTTTTGGAAGCAATTCCTATTTATCAACTCTCAGGCAGAGCATCTCCAAAAACATTGTGTGCTAATATGGTTAATTTATTTAAGAAATTCCTTTGGCAGGGTGCACAAAATACGAGAAAATGGGCACTCTTATCTTGGGAAAAAATTATCAAAACTAAAAAAACAGGGGGACTCAGGCTCCGGGATCCTTATATCCTAAATCAAGTCATGGGTGCAAAGCTTTGGTGGAGGTGGCTACAAGGAGGTTCGGATCTTTGGAAACATATTTGGGAAACTAAATATGAAATGCCTACAACAATTGTTGGTAAGTTAAAAATAGATATTACACGAAAAGGATCGAACATATGGAATTTAGTAGCGATGAATAGAGATCTCATCCGTCAGCAGAGTTTCTGGGAAGTTCATGGAGGGCAAGAAACACTTTTTTGGGAAGACTCCTGGCAGCAGAGAGAGAAATTGTTTAGTCGCTTGGATTTGGGAGAAATATTCTTATTTACAAATATTGAAACCACAAGACTAATACACTATTACTGGAACAATCGGGAGGAAGGACAATGGCGTGTTTGGAAAACAAGGGAACAATGGTTAAATGCACCAGTCACAGTTCAATGGAGTAATTTGGATAGAGAATTGAAAACCAGAACATTAATGACAACAATAGGGGAGGATATTTTCTGGTGGGGTTATAGAACAAAAGGTATGTTTGCAATAAATGAAGCTTATTATCTTAAATCAAATAATCATCAGGATGCTGCTGTACCAATCTGGAATAAAATATGGAGTGCAAAGTTTTGGCCCAAAGTAGAGTATTTTATGTGGCTTTTAAGTCATAAGAAGACTTTAACCTGGGATCATCTGCAAAACATAGGGGTTCAAGGTCCTTCTCTTTGTATTATGTGTAAACAGAATGAGGAAACTATTGAACACTTATTCAACAATTGTTGTATTTGTAGTGAAATCTGGCAGATGAATGAAGCATTATTTGGTCAAATAGATAGAGACCACACCAGTGTCAATGATACTATTTGCAACTAGAGAAAAGGAGGATATAAAAGTGAGGTGGTCAATCATGCCTGGAGACTCTCTGTCGGATTTGTCCTTTGGGGGGTATGGAAAGAAAGGAACCATAGGATATTTAGAGGTGAAGAAAGGCAAGTTCCCCTAATATGGAATGTTATTGTGGAAAATATAAGGGAAACAATACTATTTGAGCGTTGGGTGGACGATGATTGGACAGTAACAGCTAGGGAGGCAAGAATTTTAGCTAATCTAAATCTAAAACCTCAAATGTTGGACACATCATTATGGAAGGAACCTAATTTGCAATCAATTCCATCAATTTTTAATCCACCACTGAAGGGTTTTCTAAAATTAAACTTTGATGGGGCATCTAAAGGTAATCTTGGACATGCAGGGATTGGAGGAATCTTCAGAAACTCTCTTAGCAAGGCTTGTAGAGTATATTCATTCCCATTGGGATTTATTACTAATAATGAAGCAGAATTGATGGCATTAAAAAAAGGATTATTCATAGAAATCCGGGAAGGTTACCAAAGAATTGTAGTTGAAGGGGACTCAACAATGGCAGTTGGTATATTTAAAAAAATCCAACAAGGAACTCCTTGGCAAAAAATTACTAAAATATGGAGAACAACCAAACTTATTGAAGAAATTGGCCACCTCCTTTGTCAGATAGGATATGCCATTTCTACTCATGTTCGACGTGAAGGGAATGAGGCATCTGATTATTTGTCGAATTTGGCCTGTAGGAACACTAATCGTCAACTTGATATTAACCATTCTCACCAAGCTTGGAATGTGGAACTATACCCTTTACAACATATTTTAGAAAGAGACAGATCTCGCCCCCGATCGGGGTGCTAGGCTAATAGTCAGAGGTGTGGGGATCCACGTGGTGGATGACCTTACATTACCTCTGTTCATGAATTTTGGTGGCGGTCCTCCACTCTCAGAATTAATTTGCATGCAACTGCTTGTCATATTCATCTGGAAAATGTCAGGAGGTTTAATGAAGGATAGCTGGAGGTGCGAACTAGGTCATCATGACCTTTCCCTATTAAATCACAACCAGTCAAGGCAAGGTTTGTGATCCGGATCATTACTACAGGAGAATAATTCAGAACTAGAGCAGGTTTGCAGGCGACAAAGTAGAAGAAGTATTTGGTATGTTACGGCATTTTTGCCTTTCATCCTTTGCATTCGCTTTCCGTTTATACCTCTATTTATCATGAAAGATAGTTACCTCTATGTTTTTGCTTCTCTGGATTTTAATCGGGGTTATACTATCGGTCAAAAATTTTATTGGTGGTATAGAGAAGAGGAAATGGGTTTGCTGGAAATTGAACCGAATTTCTGAAGTCCTTCCAGTCCTTGTTCTATTACTTTGTCTTGGTTTAGTTCTAAGGATTCTTTCGTCATTCCCGGCATGCTTCATTTGATTTTCAACTTCTGTTTTGTTATTATCATGGTTAGATGTAGTCCCTGTGTCTTCAATGATCTTAATTTCTTTTTTGGAGGTACCTCTTGGATTGGTTCTTTTCTGTTAAAGCCTCTATCTTCTCTATATTGGGATGGCTCACTCTTTGGGGTTAGTTCTGTTTCTCGAATTCCTCTATATTGGTTTCCCTCTGTTTTTCATCACTCGTTTGTCCAGGTTAACTTGGAGAAGGTACCTGTGGTTGAATTTCAACACTATTTCGAGATTCATGGGTTTGTTGCTGTAATGAGGAAACTTCATGGATATAATATATTTTATGGTTGTAATTTTCATTGCATTATGGGGCAGAATTGACATTGGAGTCTTCAAAGTCTTCTTCTCTGCAATTATCATATTTGGGATGGCTGTAATGTGGTTGATTTCAATTACAATGTTCATTGTTGTGTAATCTTGTGCACCAACAGAATGGAAAAGGGGGCTTGGTTGACTCCGAAGGACTCAGTTTTATTGGGCCAGACTACTGATTTATTTCTATGCACAAGGCTTCAATCAAGTATTACGAACACAAGAATTTGTCTAATCATCATGGTTATAGGTAAAGCTGGAAAGGCTAATCGTACCAGAAAAAACAATCAAGAGGCCGGACAGAGCCGACGAGGTAGGAGGTCAAATGAGCAAGTGTTGCAGGATATTGCAAAGGTGTATGAATCTGGAAATTTGGTGAAAATCAAGAATAAAATTCATGGCTGGGATCGAGAAAAAGATAGTGAGGATGAAGATATGGAAGAACAGATCACCAAAATGGACTTCATAATAGATCCAGGAAGCACTAGGGATCGGGTATCCCTCTTTCAGCAATCAGTGAAGATGTATTGGAAGATGAAATGCCTTCTTGCAAAGGCATTGGCTTGCAAAGAAGAAAAGAATCTCAGTTCTTCAATTTTGTTTGAATTGCAGCAAATGAAACTGGGCATGCATGAGATGTTCAAAGCTCAGATTCAGATGAATGGAAGGATTGCAAAGATAGAGAGACGGTTGCAAAATCATCAATGCAGTGAACAGGTGCTGGGTACTACTGTTAAAGACCCATCACCTGTAGATTCCTCTGAGGATATTTTTGCTTAGATTCTTAGTTTTTTCTATGGTTTTGGCATTTATTAGTATTACTACTTGTTTTATTTGTAAATATTATGGACATACAGAAGTAATTAAGGCTGTAAGTAGAGGGATAAGACAATTTCGGTTTTGGTCTGCTTTTAACTCGTTACGCTGGCCAACAGACCCAGTTTCCTCTGGGAAGGTTAAGGTCATTGTACTTGCTATAATTTGTATAAAAATTTGCCCTTTAAATATACAAATATAGAAAGGTACTACAAAGCTTACAAAAAAAAAACATCTAATTATATACCCAGCCTATGGGCCAAATTGTTGGGTGTGGAGCCTGATTTTCATCCTGATTCAGAGATCCTTGTTTTAGCTAGATGTATACCCCAAGAAAACTGTACACCCTTGCAGTGGGGAGGGGGGGGGGGGGTGCAGGGGGGACTTTTCCTCCCCGCGGGGTCCGGGGGGGCTGACCCCTCGGCTGGGGGTTCTGGGGGCCAGCGGTCCCCCAGCAGGGGTTTCGAGGGCAGTGCCCTCGAAGCTAAAAATAGATGTAAAATTGCCTTGTAAAAGTATAGTAATTTCTAGTCAATCTAGGCCGTTCATTAGGTAGATGATTTGACAGTAGAATTTATGTTTAGTTTAGGGTTTTTTTTGCCCTAGAAGGCAACCCCTGTCTTTGTATGAGGGTATTGTATTGCGGCTATGTATTACATGTGTATTCTCTGAGCGGGAAATAGATAGGGAGATTGTGAGAGAGAACTGAGGATATTACAGTGGATCTACTGTCGGTTTTGTCCCTTGATTTTTCTATATAATAGAAAGGAAGGATTGGTTGTTCGAGGTCGAGGTAGCGCAAACTAGGTGAACCACGTATATCTATGTCTCTCTGGTTTTATGTGTTTTGTGTGCTTCTATTTTCTGCATATTTTATGTGTTGCATTTCTCTGTAATGTTTAATTTTCTAACACAAAATCCATTGTAAATAAAATAGGTTGCTAAATAAATAAAATATATTTAAACCAGAGGTATGGTAAATAAATAAAACCTCTTTTTATATTTACTTCATAATCCTCTTTATATTTACCAACACTCAAAAAAACAAGTTTTATTTAGGTGAATCTTATGATCCAAATACCATTCCCCAAATTATTATTAATACCATGCAAAAACAAACTTATTAACCCTAATATTAATATTATAAATTGCACCACATTTTGCAAAATAAATGTTTTAGTATCATAGGAAAGAGTAGCCTAGAAGAAAGAAGGTTTTGCAGAGAAGGAGCCATCCTGAAGGAATGAAAGGAAAATTTTGCTTCCATGGAAGCAGGTCATGGAGGTTTCAAAGATATTGATGATAAGAGTGATCAATAGGTAGACACTCCAGGTGGGAAGATGCATAGAAGAGGCACTTCCAAGGGATTAACCCTCTTGTATCACCAAACTGACATCAATACACATATGTAAAATAAAATTTTTGTTATAGATATTGAAATAGGGAATTGAGGGTGAAAATCCTTTAGTGATTAAGAATCCTCAGAAATCAACTAGAATATCAGTTCACTCGACTTCATAGTTATATATGTATATTATTGAGACTCATTTAAATAATAAATCAACTAATTCTTGATACTTTATGGCCTTCGAGCTTGTAGCTGCTCTCTTTCAACATGTTAGTATCTATGAGTCACCAGTGATCAAATTTACTCTTTTAGTATTGTTCGATGTCTTTGGTAAAATTTTTAAATCTTCAAATAAATTTTTCATCTCTTCATTGTCAAATGATCATTGGTTATTGTCTAGGACAGTGCTACTCCCTCCACTTGTTCATGGTCATCATCACTCATCATGGTCATGTCACCGAATAGGTGTGCCAGGTCATCAAAAGAGTCAAGTCCATCATTTGGGTCACCATCATGGGAGTTAGAAAGTTAGGGAATAAATTCAAAGGTAAAATTTCCTTTTCAATAAATTAAGCCACATGTTAAATCATTGAAGGTCTTTCTCTCAAGTACATATAATGACATTGAGCCAAAATCGAGTCTTTTTGATCTATTAATGGAAACAAAGCTTTTCATGAGTTCATTTCATCCTTCCAAGTCTTCCAGTGCTCATATATTGCATTATAAAACTCTCCACAATCATTATAAGGTTGAAATGCATCATCAAATTGCTCCATTCATCAACTGCTCCACATTCACTACGTTTCTGGCAGCTCGCTACACTTCCGGATATACATTGTACTTTTGAGTTTGAAGGTAAAAGAAAGAAAAAAACAGGTATTTTCTCATCCCAGATTTTTCCAACACTCCTAAAAAAGTAATTGAAGCATTCATCATCCCTCTCATGAAGTGATTTCCTTCAAAAAGAGATGAAATCCCTCTCCTAGGGTTTTATGTTGTGTTTTTAAGATTTCATGGTTTTTGTTTTCCTTCAAGGAGAAAATACCTATGTTTTCTGCCTAGACACCCTTGTGTACACTTGATAGACACTCCCCAACTATTCAACATACCTATTTTCCTCATCTCATAATTTTTCCATAAAAGCCCAAACCCGCGCTCCTCTTCTCTTGTGTTTCTGGGTCTTCCCTATGTTTTTCATCTTTTACCCTTCTTCCCTCACCAATTCTTAGAAATTTCAATTGCACTATGCTCCCAAAAAACTCCCTATCTCCCCTGATTTTTTCAGATTTTTCCTTAACTTCTATACCCTCCATTTCCCTCCCTAAACTAACTGCTCTATTTTCCCTTTTTTTCATCCTTAAACCCCTACTCTTTCCCCTATCAAACTAGGGTTTTCAATCAAGAAAGACCAAAAATATGGCCGTGAAAATAATAAACACAATAAGGGTGACAGATCTCAAGATATGAGCCAACCCATATCCAAGGTATCAATGCTTTAGAGTTCATCAAGAGGTCATTTAGACAAGTAGGCTGCCTAGGGTTTTCTGAGAAAGTACAAGAGATGAGCTAGCATTGTAATCTAACTAGTCTATTTTCCACCAATTTTAAGAGGAAGAATATCGCCATAATAGGGATGGACTTCATGGTATCAACAGAGGTCGCAGCTTCAGCCACTGGTATCCCTAACCAAGGAGAAATGTGGTTTAATGGGATGGATTTGGTTCTTGAAACCATAGTATAAGGAAGCTCCCTCTCATATTTTCCTTTGCAGGAAATTATTGGATAAATACATTCATTTGATGAAGGTGGTAGTGAAATATCTCACTTGTGAAGGTAGGTTTAGTAGGTTGTATCAGTACCCCATTAGATTTTTGATGTGCTTCACCTCTATTAAACCACTAAATATTCCTAACTACATGTTTACAAGTCTTGTAAAATGATTGATAAGTGCAGACTAAAGGGAGAGACCATTCAGCTAGATTATTCCATCATGCTTTGGTCAAAGTCATAGTTCTTCATCAGCTCACACAGGTTAATATATCTTGGGAAGAATTTTTGGAGGTAGAAACTCTTATGCATATGTCTCCTTAGTCCAAAAGAATCAAATGCTCCTACATCATCTAGGCCACAAAAAGTTGAGCCATCTAGCATACCTTCAGTGACCAAAAGACAGCCTAGGGAAATAGTTTCTCAAAGCTACAAGAAGGGGAAAACATTGGTTTTTTTTCCCTGAGATAGCTAGATACATGCCTACACCCAAACCTCTAACTAGGTAACAAGCTAGAAGACTACCTAAGGAATCTACAATTGAAGAAGTTCAGGGAGAAGATATGGAGCAATCACCTAGGCATGGAAATGAGTCACCCCTGCACCATAATGATGAAGATATGCCTCATGAAGAATAAATACTTGACCATGGAGATAAATCATCTACAAGCATGATTATGGAGCAGGAATCAGAAATCAAGAAACTATAAGATGATCCCTCAAAGGAAAACTTTATGGTGGCCTTCTTGAAACATGAAAGTAGGCACTTGAAAGTGAGCTTTATGCATCACAATACCTCACAAGAGCATCCATCATCTAGAAAATAAGTTGAAGTCAAAGATCAGGTAGTGATATATTTAAAGTAGATTGAAGACAAATATATTCTAAGGCAACCAAGGAGATCTACCACAAGAGCATTGGAAAAGAAGAAAGAGCAAGACAAGGAGCCATCTCCTTCATCAACACACAAGGACCCCACTAGCCCTATAACTGAAAGTATTGATAAGTAAAGGTAGTATTTTCTTGATAGAGTGAATTTTCACTTGAAGAAACTTTTGGAAAATGAAAATAGAGATACTTCCATGCAAAGGCACATGGCAAGGCACTACTACACTAGAAACATCAATTGCAAAATCAGGGTTAAGAACATGAAGAAGAAGCTCAAATCAACCCCAAGAAAACTAAAAAAGAAGAAACATAACCTTGAAATTTTGGCTAATGCATCCTTAATTACTTGAATGCATGACAAAAATATGGGAAATAAGAGAAATTTTTAAAATTTTTAAAATTGTTTGAGTCTTTTTTCACACAGGTAAAAGTAGTGCATAGAAACGCAGCGTGCCACGCTGCAATTTTTCCTAGGACATCCAAATGAAAAATGACAAACATGTACAAGTGTGTTATGGTAATTAAATCTCAGAAATCTAATTCTGGTATCTAGTCATCTTATGGATTTGCAGGAAAATTTCAAAAACCACTAAAATTTCACCTTTCTGCCACTATTTTTTGTCACACACTGCATTTTTGGAGTAGTTGTGGAAAAATGAGTTTTAAGTGGTCTTGGAGAAGTGTTTTTTTATGATTTCAAGTTTCAGTGATATAGAGGACATCCTAAGCTACATGTCCCAGCCTTCATAAAATTTCAAATATCCCTCAAATTTATCTAAATCATTCTCCAAATTTCGTTACGCTTCTGCTAAAATTTCGCTGTGTCTCTGAGGAATTCGCTGCACTTCTGTGTTTGGACCATTTTCAGGACACACAGAGTTAAAAGGTCAAAATTCATCGATATAATAGCTGGTATATGAATTTCTTGATGTCTAATAGACCTCTTAATGGTCATCTTTGTATGGAATCTCATGTTTAATGACTTGAGACAAAAACTCAACTTGTTAGCTAAAAAGGGGGAAGTTGTTTCTAACTTCCCTAGAATTAGGCTATGAGTCATTAGGTGCATTAATTAGTTTCTTTTGATGAAGATTTTACCCTAGAGGTGGAATATTTTTTATTTTTCTATATGTACTCAAATTGAAGTCATTGTGAGGGTTGGATACTTGGTAATCATAGTGTGGAGCTATTGTACACCATTTTACAATGATATTAAAGAAAATTGTAACTATAATCTTGGGATCCCTGTGGTATGCTTATTGAAAATTTTTATTCTTACTTTTATCATCAATTTGAATGCGTATTTCTCCTTACAACCATATTTATGCTTTCATGTGATCATCTCATTAGCTTTTAAGCACAATTCATAAGTTTTCTTCTATGTTTTGATGATATATTCATGGTTGTGTTCCATTTATTCTGATGAATGAATTCATAGTCATATGTTCATTTTGATCCTTCATTTTTCAACCCTATACCACAATGACCACCCAAATATGTCACAAAACATACCTAATTTCCATCATTTTCATCCCTGTAATTGATCATTCAAAACCGTGACCTAATTCCTAGATATATGACCTTGATCCAGCAAACTTAAATAAAAAACCCTAATCAAAATTTACTAAGTTTATAAATAGCCTAAAATATTCATATTCTCCACTCATTTCCATTGGTCGTGAGACTAATTTTGAGAGAGCCCTCTCTGAATTAGTAGGGTTAGATACTGAGTCTAAAGCTGGTCTATGGTTACCCCTTTAGCTTCCTTTCTCAGCCTTAGGATTGTGGAGGGTGATAACACAACATAAATCCAAAATCATCGTAATTTAAAGGAAAAGAAATATTTAAACACTTCCTATTTGTTTTTCACTAGTTCAAATACATATTGGAATTGTGAGATTCAAATAACGTTCGGGGCTACACTAATCCATAATTTTATATGAGGAGTATGGTGATTGTAATTACTACTCTAGAAAAATAAAAATTAGCAGGGTGTTAGATGAAAGTGAGAGCTAGCATCATAATTGTAACTGTCATTAAATAAATATGTTAGCAAAGGAAGTGAGCGCAATTAGGTTTTTGGCACCGTTCATGTTTTTTCCATTCTTATCAATTAATTTACAACAAGCACATTGTTGATGGGGTTCCGAAAATATTATCATACCACTCGAAGTGAACAACAAAGCGAAACTAAAAAAATCACATAACTAAATATAAATGAAGTGAATTTTAGGAACCAAACCATCTTGATGGGCTGAACCGAGAAAAAAAACCCTCCCATTCAAGCAACAACTGCCATCGGTTAGGTCTTTATCATGGGACTTTTGTACAAACATTGGAGTATGCAGTGTTGAAATTTTTTAAGGAGCTATGTCGTCTTTTACTTCCACATAAGGCATCCATACGATGAATGCATCTAGATAGTGCCTACGTAGAATGGACCTTGAATTCCATTAACTCATTCATATTTGATCACCAACCTTGGAACGGTGGGGAACTCTAGGTCACTTCTCGTGCGAGACATATATAATATTGGAAATATCATTTCCTTTAAAGTCCCTGTACTCTCCCTTCTTGAGTAAAATCTACACTTACAAATCAAAGATTCATTCAAAATAAAACATAACTGACACAAACATGTGCAAAATTTGAATATGGTGCAAGACAGAAGATCTGAACTAAAGATGTTTAGCATAGTGTAAAATACATATGAATCTAAGTATCATTAAGGTAAAAGACCTGAACTATATTCAGATGATATCGGTTACTACTTCAAGAAACCCAGTCCTTGAATCCTTTCTGTTCTTTCTGTTTGTCTGTTGCAAAAATTCCCATCTCCATAACCTTAGAGATTCGATCCTTCAATTCCAAATACATTTTCTGTTGGAACACTACCCATCTCCATAACCTTGGAGATTCGATCCTTCAATTCCAAATAAATTTGATGATAGAAGAATGATAGGGGGGAAAAAGTAACTCGGTATAATAAGTGAAGAAAGTAGAAAACTAGAAGTAATAAGTTTAGTCTCTGGTGTTCTCCAAGATATAATGCTATCACCTTAAATTTGCATGCTTCCTGTATCTTGTGAAGTGAAAATTCACATTTTCCAAGGCATTGGTATTTGAGAAGTATGCCTCTTGACCTTTTTCTTGAATGGAGTTGTTATCAGAAAATGGAATCCAAATATTTTCAAAATGTGAAGATTCCAACGGAGCATAAAATTTCAGCGATGATCCTCGATCGTTACAAACATAATTGGACAATTTTCCCATGGGACAATATAGAGCCAAAGAGGAAAATAATGTGTTTATAACATTGAAGGGGGTTTCTTTGATACGATCAGCGGTGCATACAAATATATCCATAGGAATTAAATCTCCCTCAAAATATATATTCATTTAACATAGCCATGAAACTGTTGTATAAAATCAGATTTAGTTTTGGTTGTCCTGAAAAAAAAAGGATGAGAAAGTTATTACCTATGAGAAAATATTTTTGGGAATATTGCCACGCTGAACTAGTGTATACCTCAACTATTAATTTTGGGAAACTAGGTCCAAACTCCATGTTGTGATTCTCAGATGACGATGCCAATATTTTTATTGGATTCCTCTTTCGGAGAGGTGCAAGATTGATCTAAAGATCATCTTGATCGGATGAGAAGAACATTTATTTTGAATTTATACCACATGTGCAAGGTTGGCCTGATTTATCCCACAGGCATAAGAGATGTGTCACACACCCCCACAAATGCCTATATATTAGAGAGACTTAGAGTTCATTTGATACACACCTTTTGTGGAGCCATTTTTCTTCTTTATTGGATTGTGATGGAGCAATATTCTCGATTCTACATTTAGGGCTTTTTGGTGCAGCGTCTTGGTGGAGCATTCTTGATGAGATGTCTTGGGGTTGTGTGACACATGTAGGAGGTTGACCTTATGAAGTATTTTCTAGTTGAAGCATCCTGCTAATCGCCGTAAAGCCACCATTCTTCATATCTATTTTTAATGGCTTGTCTTCCATCGACCTATCGGTATTTTCTATCAGCATCTTACTTTGTGATTGTTATTTGGGACCTATAAGATTAAAGTAAATTTTCATCTAGCATATAAAATATTCATATTTTAACATGGTATAAGAGCTAAGGTGAATAAAAATCCCAACTTGTGTTGAGAGAAATCACCGATCTATTGGAAAATATCCATTGTGTGAAACACTTCTCTCACAAGGGCTAGGTGGAGAGAGGTATTTTATGTTCTAGGCTGCAGCAAGGAAGTCTAGACCAACGTGGGTGAGAGGGCCTGTTTTGGTGTCATTTGAGGAGCACCTAATTGCTGAAGGATAGCCACAGTATCTTGTTGGAGGGCCGCAGGAGGTGAGGTCTGTTTGAGGTGAGACAACCCTCAAAATAGGTTTTCGTAGACTATTTGAAGTGCTGAAAGGGATTTGTTGTCATAAAAGGAAGAAAAATCCATGTTTAGGGCTAGAAACTACCCATACATGCGACATGAAGGGAGATCCCTTCCCTAAAGGACAACCACAGTCTTTAGGGACAATTCTGGGCAGAAATAAAGGCTAAAAAGGGGATTGTCATGATGCCCTAGTTTCCAGCGGTGGAGAATCTTTCAAATAGTGCACAAAGGTATGTGTTTTAATGAATGTTTGCAAGTGTTGGATCCTAGTTTAGAGGATCTGTTTTGCATCGGTTTGGGTAGAACTACCTTGGGCAGATCATTGGGTGACAGTTGTTACACCATTTTTTGGTCATCTAACCTATTATCATTAGATGGACCCAAGTACACCATGTAAGACCAATTTTACCCTAAGTAAAATTGCTTTCACTATGTGAAATAACTTAATAAAACACATTTATTAGGTTTTTTATAGTCTAAACAAGAAACCCCAAGGGGAAATATTAAACAAATATATATTTGTTCGGTTTTCCTCATAGAATAATTAATTAAACAATAATTTAATTATTATTCCTGGTCATATTTAACCCAAAACAAGGAAATTAATTAGATAAATCCTTATTTATCTTCTTATTTTCTAGGAATAATTATTTAAATCTTATTTAAATAATATTCCTTGTTAAATATGACTAAATCATTTATAAATAATTAAATAAATCATTATATATATAATTATCATTCAACCACTTCCTTAAAATGATAAATAAATCATTTATTTATTTATTATTTACAAATAAAGGGATTTGACCCAAGTCAAATACTTTTCCCCTCCAACAAATATAATAAAATATTCTTTAAAAGGTGGATTTAGATTTGGTTAATATTATTTTAATCATGCACCAAGATCTAGAATGACCCAATATTTTGTTATAAATAGGATGGTTTTTCCTACCATTCTTCACCTTTTTTTGCCTCTTAGATCACTCTGGATCTAAACTCTTGGTCTGACTTTGAGCCGTTATTATTGTCATATTTTCCATTATCAGCTTGGTGAGCTCCCTTTGAGTTCTATGTTTGTCTGGGTTTTCTACACCAACGAGAGAGAGAAATTCTAGATCTGAAGTGCTGAGGAATTTCAAGAACCCATCCCATTGAGGAGAATTGGAAACACCTTTCTTTTTTTCCTCCCAGGTGCCCTTAATATAAAATTCTTTCAAAAATATTATTCTTGTCTTGTCTATTGGATGCATGGAGAAAAAATTTATTTTTGTTGCTTAATGTATTTTTATGCATAGATCTGGATTTTTGCAGCACTTGTCTTGATCAACTAATTGCAGATCTAAAGATATTAGCAGACATATTTGATGTTAGGGCTATAAGTTATGCGTAGCTAAAGTGGTATTTTTCCGTACACTTCGACAAAAGATTCATACTAACAATTGGTGACTCCACACGGGTTTTCAATTACGACTACTGTCATTTTTGATATTCCTGCATATCCAGCTGCTTCAAACCCTAGGGTTTCTCTTCAGAATTTTTTTTCTTATTTTTATGTTATTTTTCACCTATAAAATCCTCAAACATTAAAATTTCTAACTTTCATGTGTTTCTGGCCCTATTGCGCAGGTAACAAACATTAGCCGCAACTGAGACAACAAATTTTTCTGAAATCTGCCGCCGAGAAACCCAGAACTGTAGGTTGCACTTTTTGGCCCAGAACATGCGACCTGGACTGAAGGATGCACTTTTTAGCCTCAAAACTATGACCTGGATAGAAAACAGGTCAGAACCTGCGACCTACACTTTTTTCTGCAATTTTTCTAAAAGTTTTCTAAGTTTGTCTGAAGCTTCTGTTAGGGTTTTCCAGCCTCTGTCTCTGCCCGTTTAGACCTGTTCTTGTTATGTTTCACTCAACTGAGTGGGAATCTAGCCCCCTAGGGCTGTAGTACCCTCCACTTTTTGTGGAAGAGTTTTTAGCTGCTATAAGTGTCTAAATTTTCAGAGTTTCAGCCATTTCTTTTCTAGGTCTGATACCTCCTCTTCAGATCCCTTTTAGATCAGCTATTTTTCCTTTCAAATCACCTCATATAGTTTTTTTTGGGTTTTCCTTTAGGGTCGCCTCCTTTCCCCTACTGCCTTTAGCTCTTTACCTCCTTTTTTACAGCAACCTTGCCTCTACCTATTTGTTGTTTTCTGCACCTCTTTTCAACAGATTTATCCTTTAGATCCCTATCCCTCCCAACCTTACATCTATTGGCTTATTTTCAGTGTGTTTTGATTAGATTTTTTCCCTCTGTTAGACTAATTTTTGAGAGACCTGCCTCCTTGGGTTAGATTGATGCATTGTTAGCTGTTAATTTTCTGTTATTTCAGAATTATATACTGTTCTCTGCAGATTTATTTTCAGTTACGCAGCACACTTTTTATTTTTCTCTCACAATTTCTGGGTTTAAAAATTAAAATTAACGCACTCCACAAACTCACCCTAAGTGAAAAAGATTCTGGTTAACACCGCCAGGAAAAGACTTTAAAACATTGTAAAATAAATTGACACTGCACCTCTCTGCCCTTGTTTTGACATTGTAATCACTTGATTATGCACCTCCTTTCCCTTGTTGGTCATTATTCTTCCCTTTGTGTTGTGTTTTTGTTGTCAGCATTGCACCCCCAAGGCGTATATCCCAGAGACTTCTTGGCCTTCATCCTCAGTTTCCGGTCGATTGACCTACTCCTTCCCACCGTCGTCGAGTTAGTCCTCCTCCGAGTCTGCACTCTGACTCCTCTTCTGATTCATTGGGTTCTCCTGTTACTTTTGGTTCTCCCCCTGTCACCTTCACTATGTCTGGTCTAGGGCCTAACGCTAGCGGTAATCCCGACCCTCCTGCTGGGAATGTTACTAGCGAAACCACCACAGGAACTACCTCGGCTGTCCCCTTGCTCCCTTACATGGCAGGCCTCAGTCTCCTCGATTTCAATCAATTGATCAATGACCCCATCTGCCATGATGTTCATTGGCCTGCTATGCCAACCAAGCTCCCCTCCGACATTCCCAAGTTTGAAGGCCTTGCTGGAGACTATCCCTCCAACCATGGCCGATCTTTCCACATGTGGTGCTCCTCCAATTCCATTACCGATGATTCCATACATCTTTGATTGTTCCAACGCACGCTTACAGTCGAAGCTTCTAAGTGGTATGTTGATCAGACCACCTCTTCCCATACCACCTTTGCGACCATTTCCCAAGCCTTCTTATCTTATTTCTAGCTCCCTCTCCGATATGACACTGGTACCGAACTCTTGACTTCTTTCTGTCAATCGTCTACGACCCGCCTTTTCGATCATGTCCAGGAATGGCAGAGAAGAAAGAGCTTGTGTCGAGCTCCTACCTTTGAAGACCGTGTCTATATGGACTGGTTCCTTAGATCTCTCTTACCCGCCATCGGCAAAGATGTCGCCTCACAATTTCCTCAAACCAAAGAAGCCGCCCTCCAAATAGCCTTGAAATATGACCTGATCTATGCTCAACCTGGTTATGTTTATACCATCCTTCCTGACCTCCCCAGACCCGGTGGCACTAATGCCTCGGGGGCATCTCATTCTGTCGATGGTATCATTGGACCTCTTTCTCATCCGTACGCCTAACCTCCTATGGGCCACGGTCTCCCTCCGGGAGGGGCCAGCACCTCCAGCACCTTTCTCCCTCTAGGTAGCATGTATCCACGATATGGCATGCCTCATCCTTTTTCCCAACCTCCTGCCTACCTCAATGTTATCCAACCTCACCATTATCCTTATCCACAGCCTGGTGCTCCAACTCCTCCAACATTTTCACCTTCGCCTCCCTTGCCTTCTCAACCCCAGCAACAGCAACTACCACCCCCTTTGGGGCAAGTATTTGCACAACAAGGCATGACTAATCCTCCTTCCTCTCAAAGGAAGAGGAAAGGCAATCAAAACCAATCTTCCCCTGGTAATCATGGATCTAATCCTCAAGGTATTGACTCTAACGCTGCTAACCAACAACAGGGCACTCAGCCCAAGCCAAACAGGCCCATTCATACAAATAAGCCTTGTTCATGTTGCAGTGTTTACGGTCATTACACTCACGATTGTCCCCTTTTACCATAGATGCGGCATATGTGGGAGTCTCAAGCCACATTGCGTGGAAAACATGCCTTTGCTACCGATCCCTCCAATGTGGCCTCTACTCAACCGGTTGTGTTTACCAATCCTTTCCCCCAGCAAGGATTCGTGGCTACCCAACCACCTGATGGACAAGGGGCCACTCAACCTTCTCCTTCTGGTTCCTCCGATTACCAAATCCTCATGATGAACTCTGATCAACCTCTAACCGTTGACCTTAACCTTCAAACTCGGTCTCGTTAGTACCCCAAGCCTCCCACTCTTTCTTTCCTCGAGTCACCTTCTTCAGGTTCTACAGAGCCTCTTTCGACATCTAATGGTCCCTTGCATATCCCTCAGCCCAAATTTGAGGTTCATACCAAGATTCCTAGGGGACCATTACACCAAAATGCTGCTTTTGGTTGAGCTTCTCATTTGTATAGCATAGTAGATGATTTGGCGTAGTCTCTTGCTGCCATTTCAACACTGGAACTCCTCCAGTTGTGCCCTTCCCAAAAGAAGGCTCTACTTTCCGCCATGGGCGCTGTAGATCCTGCTAATGACCAATTGATTGTTTTCGACGCCCATCAATCAGAACATCCTCCTCTTCCTACTTTCGTAGCTTTCCAAATCCCAGTCAAAATCTGTAATGCTCACATTTCTCGGTGTATCATTGATGAGGGGGCATCCACCTGTGTGATGTTCGCTTCGGTTTGGAAAAAACTTGGATCTCCTGAATTGGCCCCTTCCACGATCACCCTTCGACCATGGGATGACCACGCTTCCCAACCCGTTGGCCTATTCCATAATTGTCCTATCACTCTTGCGGGCAAGACTGTTTGGGTTGACGTTGAAGTTATCGACGCCCCTCTAGATTACAACATCCTCTTAGGGTGGAGCTACACCTATGCCATGTTTGATGTCCCATCCGCGGTATTCTGCGAGATGTCTTTCCCTCATAATGGAAAGATAGTCACCATTGACCAGTTGACGTATCATGTGCCTAAATCTCAGACCTCCCCTGAGTCGACCATCTCTTCTATAGACAATAAGAAAACCGTCGATTCTTTGACCAGTGTCTCTCCCGGCGTCTACAAAGACTCCTCTTTGGTTGGAACCTTCCCTGGTCTCCCTCCTCCCCCTATCTCTAATCCCAGTTTATCGAATGTTTTCATGATGCAATCGTCTCAGGCTACTCTCACGCGGCCTACTTCAGCTAGTCAGCAACCTCGCCCTTCACCTCCTGCTCTGAGCACTTTGTGTCAGCCTTCTGGATCTTTTCCTTCTGACCCTTCGCCTACAGCTAGTACCCATAAGCCCATTTACCCTCCTGGATCAGTTCCTCCAGGCCTTAGCTACCTTGGAGTTGTTTCGCTTGGCCATTTCCCCTCCGGTCAGATACCATTATTCATTCCACCTCTTGGAGTGTACTTGGTACCTATCATGGCTAACCTATCTCTTCCTAACCTAACCCTGGGGATTCCCATTTGGTACCTTGATCCCCCAGCCACCACCCCGCCTGATCATCCCAAACCTTACCTTGCTTTGACCCCGGTTCAACCGGACCCCATCACTTCTCCTGATACCACAATGCCTCACACACCTCAATAGGAACCATCTCCTATTGCGACAGTATCAGGAAAAGGGGGCAAAGCTCACACAAAAGAAACTAAGGACATAGCTACCCCGACAAACCCTGCCCCTCCTCAACCACAAAAGCGCGCTATCCAATGTGGCTTATGCGATGTTGTCGGTCACGCCACCCATACATGTCCTGAATTTCCACATCTCAAGACCATGGTCAATGAGACATTTCCGAAATCTGATATCCCTGAGGTATATGTCACTATACCTGATTCAATCCCGAAACTCAAAACCTTGCGCACAAATCGCCCTTGTGCTTTGTGCGATTTCCATGGCCATTATACCCACCTCTGTCCTCGCCTTGATGAGTATCTTTCCTCTTTAGATGCATACCACCAATTCAAGGCTAAGCATGACGAGATACCTTCTCACTTGTTTGCGAGTTCTCCTTTAGTAGGCCCAGAGGACCTGCCTACTCCCATTAACATTCCCAATCCTGATGTTGAAATGATGGAGTCTTCGGCCCCCATTTTTTACCTATCATCATCCTTGAGATCCTCGGCGGGAGTCCCCTCGGTGACTTCCCCCAATGCTTCGCCTGACCTCCTTCATGCAATCACCCTAGGCTCAACATCAGTAGACCGCGTATCTGCTTACTCTTCTGTCACTCCCCATGACGTTTTGCATGTGAGCTTTTCTCCACATGATGATGATTAAGGTATTTCTATCTCATCAAGTGAGCCTCCTTCCCCCAGTCTTCTCTTCTTCCAGTTAGATGAAGACATTATGGAAGCCATGACCGACCCTGACTTTCCATGGGATGATATGCACCATCGTGCATACTTCCTCCCACAGTAGTCCCATGACCAATATGCTGTGGAAACTAAATACTTCATTCCTGATAAAGTAGATTGGTTTAAAAATCCCATCCCTACACCTGATGCTTTCGAAGAAGGAAACATGGCCAATATCTCTCCTACCATCAAAATTGACATTTCTATCAAACTAGGAATCGAAGAACATATCACCTTAGGCACCCAATGCACCCCGAAAGAAATTGAAGCTTACACAAAGCTATTTAAATAATTCCGTCATATTTTTTCCTGGTCCTACTCAGAAATGCCCAGACTCGATCCCGCCATTGTCAAACACCATATCGACACATGGCCCGGTGCCAATCCAGTCTGTCAAAAGTTCAGACCCATTAATCCTTCCAGACGTGAAGCTATCAAAGCCGAAATCGATAAAATCAAGTAGGCGGGTTTCATTTATCCCATCGAACACACCACTTGGGTGTCAAACCCAGTTCCCGTCCTCAAAAAACAAGGCACCATCCGTGTCTGCACTCACTTTCGTGACTTGAACAAAGCTTGTCCCAAAGACAACTTCCCCACCATTTATTGACCAAATCATTGATGAGTGTGCGGGGCACGAGGTTCTATCCTTTATGGATGGATTCTCTGGATACAACCAAATCGTTATCCGTCGTGTTGATCAACTTAAAACTGCATTCATCAGTCCATGGGAACTTTCACATACCGGGTCATGCCCTTCGGCCTTAAAAACGTCGGCACCACTTTTCAACAGGCCATGTCTTATTGTTTCCATGACTTACCTCATATTATCCTTGCTTATTTAGACGACCTCACTGCGCGTTGTAAACATCAGGCATAGCACCTCCACGATCTGCGTATCATCTTCCTCCTATGTCGCAAGTATAATATCCGCCTTAACCCATTGAAATGTGTCTTCTGCATGCCCGTCGGCTGTCTCCTAGGATTCATCTTGTCTAAAGGCGATATAACTCTTGACCCTTTGAAATTTCAAGCCATTCTTGAACTTCCTATTCCGCGTACCTTACACCAGCTACAGAGTCTCCAAGGCAAAGCTAATATTCTTTGTCGGTTCATTCTTGACTATGCCACCACCGCGCATGGGTTCCTTAGACTCCTCCGATCTAACATCCCATTTGTGTGGGATACCTATGCTCATGATTATTTTGATGCCCTCAAGCATGTTCTCACATCTGCTCCCTTGATCCATCCTGCTAACTTTGATATGGGACTTCATCCTGTACATCTTTGCTTCCACCTATTCGGTCGCTGGAGTCCTCATCCAGGAAGATGACAACGGTATCAAACATGTGATCTATTATGTTAGTAAGAACCTCGTAGGTCCTCCTGTATCCTACTACATGAGGAGAAATTAGCGCTGGCTATCATGTTCTCGGTCCAAAAAATTCGTCATTACATCCTCATGCGTTCCACCAAGGTTGTGACTAATTCCAACCCCATGGCTTTCCTATTGAGTCACTACATCCTCAATGGGAAGTACGCCCGTTGGGTCGTTATCCTTCAGGAATTTGACCTCGAATTTATCACACCGAAAAGTAAGAAAGGTTTAGCCCTTGCTAAACTCATTTCTAAATTACCTACTGGTACACGAGATCCTCCAGTTAATGATGATTTTCCTGATGAGCACTTATTCGCCATTACCACGGACGATCCTTGGTACAGTGATATCCTTACTTACTTGCGAACCCAAAAGTTCGCCCTTCATCTTGACCATGATGCTCGACGACGTATCTGACACCAGGCTCCCCGCTACCTTCTTATCGGTGATTACCTCTATTGTCGCGACATAGATATTTTCCTTCGTCGTTGTCTCACACACGCTGAAGCTGAGAAAGTCCTCAATGCCTGCCATAGTGGCGCTTGTGGTGGCCACCTCTCCGGTCTTGCTACCACCCAGAAAGTCATGCGCGTTGGGTATTTTTGGCCTTCTCTCTTCAGTGATTGCATTGAAGTAGTCAAACATTGTTCCAATTGCCAACATTTAGCCCCTAAGGCATGAGCTCCTCCAGCTCCCCTCCATCTTGTTGTTACAGCCGGTCCCTTCTGTAAATGGGCCATCAAATTTATGGAGTGTCCCCCTCCATCCGCTGGTAACCATAAGTATATCATCGTGGCAGTTGACTATTTCACAAAGTGGGGTGAGGCTATGTCAACATTTAACAACACGGCAGCTACCGAAACCCTCTTTTTCTTTAACCATGTTATCGCTTGATTCGTGGTTTCGAAACAATTGGTCTCTGACCACGGCCGACATTTTTAATATGAGATATGGCATGAGATATCCTCACTGTTGGGTTTTGAGGATCAATATTCCTCCTCCTATTACCCCCAAGGTAATGGCCAAGTTGAAGCTGTCAATAAAATCCTAAAGACCATGCTTCAATGGATGGTGAATAAGCACAAAACCAACTGGCATCTTATGCTCTTCCCTGCTTTGTGGGCCTATAGAACTTCTGTTAAAACTGCCACCGAGTTTACTCCTTTCCACCTTGTTTTCGGAGAGGAGGTAGTCTTACCGATCGAGTGTGAAATCCCTTCCCTTCATCCGGTTGTTGAGCTTATCCCTGATACCCAAACTCTAGAATAACGACTTATCATTATTGAGCATGCCTCCGAAGACCGTCGTGTTGTATTGCAAACCCTTGAAGTGGCTAAGAAACGCACCAAAGCTCAGTATGACCGAAAATTCCACCCTCGTACTTTTCATGAAGGTGACCTTGTTCTAGTATATGATCAGGCCCATCATGTCCTTGGTCATGGGAAGTTTGACTCATTATGGCTAGGCCCTTACATCATCAGTAAGGATCTTGGTAAGGGGGAATACCTCTTAGAGGACTTCGAAGGCCACCCCCTCCTAATCCTCGCAATGCACTCTATCTTAAGAAATATTACCCTTATCATTTCCCTCCCGAAATGCATGTTTTATTTTCTTTTAGATAGCCAGCATTTGTTTGTTTTTTGTGATTCGATACTTCACCAGGACACCTTTTTTCCAAGAAGGGTCTCTTCACCTCTCCTCCAAATCGAATTTTCTCACTTACAACACTTGTACTAGGGGCACCACTTTGCCTCCTTACTTGTCCTTGTTCGTGTTGATTTTCGTCATGATATACTCTCTTGTACCCATGTTTTTATGGTCCCCCATCGGACCTTTACTGTGTGGAAACACCATCGAGTCGCCCTTGTTTAGAGCATCCGAGTTGAGTCATCATCGCATTCATGGAGTCTATCCCGAGTCCCTTTGTATCCTGCTATAGTCCTCCATATTTCATTGCTTGGTCCCTCTCTCGTGTCGCACATTATGGCCTTCAGTCCCACTGTCCCCTATCCCTCATGATATTGTGTCAGTTGATGCCAAGTCATCCATGCCATTTATGCTCTAACAAGGGAAGTCATCCATTCGCTACTCAGTATCGCCCATTTCATCATCATCATTGGTGTCAATATGTCAGTCACTCCACTATTTTCTCTCGTTCCTTAGTTGAGGATCTCTTATTGCCTCACCTCTGGTGGACCTCCTTCTGTCGACATCAGCTCATTCATTCTAGAAGACGGGTCTAGAGGGCGGTGTACCTTGGTTCTAAATTCCACTCTTGTCCGGTGCCCTGGATCAGGCAAATAGACTCCTTATTTCTCTTTGACTCAATTGTTTCTCAGCCCCAGGTCCTTTCAGCATGATTGAGATCCGTATACTTCATGGTTCAGTGATGCAGCAGCTGATATCGGTGATTCCCGGGTGTGTGTGAGATCTCCCAACCCTCATGAGGGGGCGGCCCTCCACGTAGACCCCCACATGCCCGAATGACCTCTTCATCGTAGCCTTCGATGCAGCTCCATATATTTGATGATGTCGGCCTTAGCCGCTTGCAGCGCCTCTTTGATTTGCATGTATCAGTCAGATTTTGCGAGCCCTTCCCCGTTGATTGGGGGCATTTGGGTTGTATTTGTATCTCATGTACTCAGATATTATTGTATAAGTCCTAGCTATTATCCTAGGCACAACATGTATGTGGGATTCATCATTATATCTTTTATTTGGATCATGTTTATGCCATCATGTACTTTACAGTTCGATCCCTTGTTTACTAGACGCACTATTCTTTTGTACTTTGTCTCGGCGGGCATAGGTATGCCTCCCTCGCCGCCTTTAGCACGAGTACCCTCTCATAAAAAGAGACTTGTTGCACCTGTAAGTCTCGTCTCCTCAGGGTCTAGTTCTCCAGCACATTAGGCTACCTTACATTTCTCTCTCTGACTTCCCTTTTGATGTCTGGTGATTGAGTTCTTACAACGTACTTCGGTCATACGATGTGCTCCTAACAGTCGCACGCTGGGGGGGAAATATGTTACACCATTTTTTGGTCATCTAACCTATTATCATTAGATGGACCCAAGTAGACCATGTAAGACCAATTTTACCCTAAGTAAAATTTCTTTCACTATGTGAAATAACTTAATAAAACACATTTATTAGGTTGTTTATGGTCTAAACAGGAAACCCCAAGGGGAAATATTAAACAAATCTATATTTTTTTGGTTTTCCTCATGGAATAATTAATTAAACAATAATTTAATTATTATTCCTAGTCATATTTAACCCAAAACAAGGAAATTAATTAGATAAATCCTTATTTATCTTCTTATTTTCTAGGAATAATTATTTAAATCTTATTTAAATAATATTCCTCGTTAAATATGACTAAATCATTTATAAATAATTAAATAAATCATTATTTATTTAATTATCATTCAACCACTTCCTTAAAATGATAAATAAATCATTTATTTATTTATTATTTACAAATAAAGGGATTTTACCCAAGTCAAATACTTTTCCGCTGCAACAAATATAATAAAATATTCCTTAAAAGGTGGATCTAGATTTGGTTAATATTATTTTAATCATGCACCAAGATCTAGAATGACCTAATATTTTGTTATAAATAGGAGGGTTTTTCCTACCATTCTTCACCTTTTTTTTCCTCTTAGATCACTCTGGATCTAAACTCTTGGTCTGACTTTGAGCCATTATCATTTTCATATTTTCCATTATCCGCTTGGTGAGCTCCCTTTGAGTTCTATGTTTGTCTGGGTTTTCTACACCAACAAGAGAGAGAAATTATTGATCTGAAGTGTTGAGGACTTTCAAGAACCCATCCCATTGAGGAGAATTGGAAACACCTTTCTTGTTTTCCTCCCAGGTGCCCTTAATATAAAATTCTTTCAAAAATATTATTCTTGTCTTGTCTATTGGATGCATGGAGAAAAACTTTATGTTTGTTGCTTAATGTCTTTTTATGCATAGATCTGGATTTTTGCAGCACTTTTCTTGATCAACTAACTGCAGATATGAAGATACTGGCAGCCATATTTGATGTTAGGGCTATAGTTTATGCGTAGCTAAAATGGTATTTTTTCGTACACTTCGAAAAAATATTCATACTAACAACAGTGACATGGAGAGTGGTCAAAATATGGTTGCACGGGGATCAGAACTAGATGATGTCAAAGTAGAAGGTATGGTCTGTCAAAGAAGGTTTGTTTCAGAAAATTGGATGCCTCCACTTAGGCACAACTCACTATTTTCTCAAGTTTTCAACCTGTGGGGGAAGTGTAAAAAATTTTTGGTTCATTAACAAATAGTATCCTAGAAGATAGCCAACATCCAAAGCTTTCAAGAAAACAGTTTTAGGACCAAGATGGTAAAATTGTGGATGCATCAGGACTGTGGTCAATGGGTTTTCCAAATAGCTTAAAAATGTGTGATTCAAATAGGAAAATGTCTGTGACCTCTGCTTCCCAATCACAGAAGCAGAGTGGAAATGTAAGATGGACTGGCTAGCTTGAATTGCCACCCACAATTTTCAAACATTAGATGGAAGCTTCGGTGGGAAACTGGCATAGTCATATGATATCACCAGGTCAATCAGAGGTTTCAGGAGCACATGGTGGTGTAGATTTTAACAGGATGACAGTAAGGGTGTTTACTTTGCAGACTTTTGAATGTGTATAAGTCTTATTAGCACCTGATTTATAATTATTGCCCACAAAACAAAAGTATAGTGACACTCCTTTCCACAAGAAAGAAGATTGCAGTTGTTGTATTGAATGGAATCAAAGGTATTGATTCAGAATTAACTCCAGCATCCCATTATTCTGGCAAGCTGCCGTAGGTATCTATGCAGCAATTATCAGCAAGGATGGTTTTACAGTTTCACTTTCAGAAATATTCATAATTTTTTTTTGTCACAACACCTCCTTGTAGAATGATAAAGTCTCATCTTAAAGAGGGAGTGGAGACTGGAAAAGTCTTGATGATCTCCTACAGAAAGGATTCAGAGGGAGATGTAATGCTTTTATGATGTCTATCCATTAGATGATGATCCTCCCATTTACCAATGAAAGAGGTGATTTTTAAAATGTAAGATATAGCTTTATTCCTAAGCATTAAAAGTCTAGTAAAATGGAGAATTTGTTGATCCTCATATAGAATACGCATGGGGAAACTGGGGTATATCTTGATGCAAATAATCTAAGTCGATTTATGGTCAGGCTACATATATTAGTTAACTACTCATTAATATTATCTAAAGTACATTGATGATCTAACAGTACAATAAATGGAATCAACACATCTAAGTGCTATATATCTTAAGGACCTCCTTTATCTAGAATTGGTTGGAGATAAAGTATAGTCACTCGGGATTATTGACAAGGTACAGGCAGAATCATGTGGGGCCATCTCAACTGTATTAATTATTAGATTGGAATCCAAATATGAAGACTTGTCAACTTTGTTTGAGCAAAGTTTTTGGCATTTTGAAGTTAAGCTCCCAAGAGACGAGAAGTGAGTTACATTGTTGCCATTGTGTATATGTATGAGCCACTGTTAATGGGTTGTTTCTGAGAAGATTATTTTGTTGATGCCTACGTGATGTGTTGTGATAAAATAATTTATCACTAGGATATGCCAAGGAATTGTTGGGTATTATTTCTGAGTTGAAAATGGGCTGTATTGATAAATTTCAGTGGTCTCATGGTGACTGTCACTCCAACTGATTGATTAAATTCTCAGTTTAAACTATGGTATTTTATTTGTGTTGTTGTATTTTCAAATTAAAACCCAAATCAAATGAACTTACACCCACAAAAATTTGCACATGAAATGTTTGACAAAACTCGGAAGGGACCAAATTGGTTTCATAAGCATCATATCTTTGATTGTTGAACAATGAGATATTTGAAACCTCTCACAACACTTATAAATGAATTGAGAAAATTGAACAATACAGCAAGGTTGTGTGGTAGGACGCAGGCCATACCACCACAACAAGTGATAGCGTGGGCAAATCTAGGGTTGTTTTGTGCTCTAACCTACAACATGGAGAGGTCTTTGTTGGAGGCCGAGGAGCTGTAAGTGACAATGGATTTGTTGAGGGACTGGTTGAGCATCAAAAAATGTCTGTGAAGGTTGTTTCAAGTGACCAAGGTGCTGGGAAGACTTGCTGAGTTTATACTTACAGTGCTTTGGAAATATACTATAAGAAGGCAGACAAAAGGAGGGAGGAGTTGGCATTAATAGGGATACCTCAATCATATATGCTCCTAAGAAAATGCCACTGCTGTAAGAACGGAGAGAAGACACTCATGGATCTAGGATTCTATCAAGAATGCTGAGAGACATATAGCCCCAAAAGGGGGAAATTTCGTGTAAAGAAAGAAGCCGAATAGATACCAAGGGTATCTAGCAGCCATGAGTACAATATGAGCCTAGATCATTTGAAGAAGTCGTAAAGCATCAAGTCTAGAAATATGATATACCCAAAGAATACAATTCCATTATGAAGGATGATGTCCAGGATATGGTCCCGTGACTGGAGGACAAAGCTGTTGTCACCTCGAAATGGATCTATATGATCAAGAATGGATCTGATGGGAGTGTTGAAAAGTACAAGGCAATATTTGTTGCCCGACGCTTCTCTCTAAAGGAAGGCATATACTATGATGATATACTTGCACCTGTGGTCTGATATACCACCATTTGATCTATTATTTCCCTTGTTTCTATGAAAATATGGAGTCTACATCAGATGGATGTGAAGACCACTTTTTCTGCATGGTTCGATATAGGAAAAGGTGCATGAGTAGAAAAATTTGGGGTTCGATGTCCATAGGAGAGACTCTCATGCATGTAGGTTGAAGAAAGCCCTCTATGGGTTGAAGCAAGCCCCCAGGAATTGGTATGAGAGGATGGATAGTTACTTGATGAAGTTGGGCTTCACTCTAAGTAATGCTAACCCTCTCATTCATCACTTTAAGAGGGAGATGAAGGACCTCAGACTGATGCATTACTTCCTACACCTAGAAATCTAGCAGAGACCTGGAAATATTTTCCTCTCTCAAGGAAAATATATTGTGAAGTTGCTGGAAAGTTTGGTTATGATGGATTGTAAGTCCATGTCGACACTGATGGAACTGAACTGAGCCTATGCTAGCAAATCCTACCAAGTATCAAAAACTCATAGGGGCCCTGATGTTCTTAGGGAACATCTGTCTAAATATATGTTGTGCAGTGAACACTTTGAGTCAAAACATGGTTGATTTTCATAACATTCACTGGGATGGTGCCAAGAAACTCTTGAGATATCTATGGGGCACAGTAGAATATGGGCTGAGATACACTACCGAGAGTTTGAGACTCCATGGATATACTGATGCCAATTGGGCTGGAAATGTGGTGGATCACAAGAGCACATTTGGATGCTGCTTCACACTTAGGTCTGCTTCGATCAAGAAGCAGAAGTCGGTAGCTTTGAGCACTGCTGAGGCCGAATACATTACAACATGTATGGTTGTTGTGAAGCCACTTGGTTGTGAAATATCTTCAGTGAGTTGTTCGAGCATGTGCTAGATGCCACCGTTATCCTTTGTGATAACAAGAGGGGGATTCGTTTGTCAGAGAATCCCATGTTCGACGATCAATCCAAGCATGTTGATGTCTGGTACCATTTTATCTGGGATATGGTACAATGAGGCACTGTAAGGATTGATCACATAGGAACTTATGAGCATGTCGTGGATATTCTCACAGAGCCCTTGGGTAATTTCATGTTCCTAAACTTCCGTGAGAATATTGGAATCGTGGAACAACACTATTTGGAGGGTCTTGTTGGAAGATGAGCTCTGTGTTAGGTTCCTATATTACTAGTATAGTCCCTTATTGTTGTTAGTGTAACCCCCTTATTGTTATTATTGTACCCCTGTAACCCCCATATTGTTATTATTGTGCCCTTAAATTATTATTGTTAGGTTGGCTAGGGTTACATTGTGGCCCCACTAGGATTACATTGTGGCCCCATGGACTCCTATATATAGAAAGGAGGTTTCGTAATTTGTATCATCCAAGAATTGTTCATTCATGCAATGTATTGGAGGTTGCCCCCTCGAAGTGGCTTATTTCTAAGGCGTTTATATCTCTTTTCTTCTATTTTTGGAGTTGGTTTCACAACATTTGGTATCAGAGCTTTGGATTCTAGGGTTTCGCTGCTCCAAAAAGGTCATCGTGGAATTTTTGCTATAACGTTTTTTCTACGAAGTTTCAGAAGCTGAAATTTTTAGGGTGCGAATCCAAAATCCTGAGGAACATCTTCAAAAAATTTCAGAGCTTGGTTCGCAATATTTTCGGAGATATGGTCTATGGAAGTTAGGTATTTTTGCGGGCTCCTCAATTTAATCTAAACAAGTCATCGTGGAATTTGCGCTATAAGTTTTTTTCTACGAAGGTTTAGAATCTGAATGTTTAGGGCGCGAAGCTGAGATCCTAAGGAAACTCTTCAAAAAAATTTAGAGCTTGGTTCGCAATATTTTCGGAGATATGATCTGTGGAAGGTAGTGCTTTTTGAGGCTCTTGAATTTCATCTCAAAGAGGTGATCGTGGGAAAATATTCATAACTCTCTCTCTGAGCATCAGATTGGAGTGCCGTAAAAATAGGTCGCAAGTACACGGACTGTAGTTTCTTTTCTATCAATTTCAAATCTAAAAGATAAAACAATGACACGTGGAAAGTTGTGAAAGTTCGCTCTACTGAACCAGTCCATAATTAGGTGATTGTGGGAGATTGGACATAACTTTGCCTTAGAGAATCCAAATCAAGTCAGACTTGTGGCATTCATAAATTTCAGATAATGAAGAGCTGCGATCACAAAGATAATCCAATTTCAATATAGAGCTCCTCAAAAGCAAGAAAAAGGTGTGTATTTTTTTTACGAATTGCATAAGTCTTGTTTGAAGAATCAATTTGAATTGATTCCAAGGGAATATTGTAGAATATATATCAGTATTGGGTTAAAAAAAAAATGGCCGTAAAAATAATTCAACACCCATTAAGCCTTCAGAAGGCTCTACTATGAATCATGAAGATGAATAATTGCAACATGATCTATCAAAATTACAAGAGCAAGTGCACCAAATTTCACTCTCGCAAAGAGCAACAAAAAATGAAATGGATGTTTTGAAGAAAGGTGTGGAAGCGAAGATGGATGGTTTGAAGAAAGGCATGGAATCTAAAATAGATGGCATGGAATCTAAGATGGATGACATGGAAGCTAAGATCGATGAAAAAATGAAAGACAACAGGGAAAACATGAAGAATGATCTAAATGCAGACATGGAAGGTTTGACAAAGTTGATACAAGAAATGTGAAAAGATAGTAGAGGAAACTCATGATGAGAAAAAAATAAATGTTAATTGTAACTTCATAAACTCTAATTTTGGTGGGAAGAACCACCATATTCCAAAAATGGATAGGAGGAAGTTTGATGGAAAGGATCCTGTAACATGGATACTACAGATGGAGCAATATTTTGATCTCCATAATGTGCAAAACACACAAAAGGTACACATTGCAACTTTACATTTAGAACAAAATACATTTGTATGGTATCGATGGCTTTGCTCCCGTAAAAAAATTGTCACTTGGTCAATTTTTACGAAGGAAATGATAGAGCAAAACCTTCTTTAGCCAATTGATAAATCTCAAACAAAAGGGCTTAGTGGGGAAGCACATTGAGGACCTCCAAAATTTGAATATAAGGGTAAATGATATTCTAGAGGAACATAGGATTGATCTCTTCATAGGTACTTTAAAGGATAACATCCAACATGAAGTTTGCATTTTGGAACCTGATTCATTGGAGAAGGCATTCAGGTTGGCAAGAAAAATTGAATGTAAAATTATGGCGACAAGGAAGCCTACCACTCACTTCTATAAAGAAGGAAGTGTTGCTACGCCTAGATTTCCAAAACCTACAAGGTTGAAACCACAACAATTGGAAGAAAAGAGAGAAAAGGGGCTTTGCTACAGTTGTGATAGAAAATACACTAAAAGTCACAAGTGTGCTGAGAAGAAATTATTTTACATATATTGTGAAGAGGAAGAAGAAAATGAACAAGAAGAGAATATACACCAGGAACCAGCCCTAGAAGAGGAAGAAATGAGTCCGACCATATTGTGTAATGCGTTGGCAGGAATTACCACTCCTCAAACTCTCAAGATAGAAGGAAATATCAAGAAGAAAAAGGTAATAGTGTTGATTGATTCAGGTAGCACCCATAATTTTATTCATTGTAAGGTAGCCAAGGAATTGAATTGTTTCCTATACCCAGCACCAGAATGTCAAGCGATGGTTGCAAATGGAGGAACTATAAACTGCTCTGGAAAATGCCATAATATCAAGCTAACCATGGGGGAATATGTATTGAATAGTCCAATGCTTTCCATTCTTATGGGAGGTGTTGATGTTGTACTAGGAGTACAATGGTTACAATCTTTGGGGACGGTAGCTTTTAATTTTCAAGAACTTTTCTTGAATTTTTTTTCAGAAGGAAAGGAAGTTGAATTACGAGGTATTGCAGGGAAGCCAAGAAGGATAATAAGCTCTAATGTCATGACAAAGCTTCTAAAGAAAGAACAACGAGGCGTAATTGAACAATTATGCTCACTAGAAGTTCCAACATCAAAATCATCTATTTCTGTAGATCTCCAACAAGTCTTGGACAATCATTCCAAGGTGTTTGAAACTCCCAAAGGACTCCCACCTATTCGTGATCAGGATCATGCTATTCATTTGATTCCAGGAAGTGTTCCTCCAAACATCAGGCCTTATAGATATCCTTATGTCCAAAAGAGCGAAATTGAACGTATGATCGCAGAAATGTTAGAGGCGGGTATAATTCAACCTAGTCAAAGTTCTTTCTCTACTCCTGTAGTATTGGTACACAAGAAGGATGGATCATGGCGAATGTGTCCGGATTATAGGGAGCTCAATAAGCTCACCATTAAAGACAAATTTCCCATTCCCGTGATTGATGAATTATTGGATGAATTACATGGAGCAATTTATTTTACCAAGTTGGATCTTTGTTCAGGATATCATCAAATTAGAATGAAGACTGAAGATATTCCAAAAACAACATTTCGAACTCATGAGGGTCATTATGAATTTTTGGTCATGCCTTTTGGCCTTACCAATGCACTTTCTACATTTCAAGGGTTGATGAATTCCATTTTCAAACCCTTCCTTAGAAAATTTGTGCTAGTATTTTTTGATGATATACTAATCTACAGCAGGTCTTGGAAGGATCATGTTGAACATGTTGACAGGGTGCTCAAACTATTGCAGGAGAAACAATTATATGCAAAAAAATCCAAATGTTTCTTTGGAGTACAAGAGGTGGAATATCTGGGTCATGTTGTATCTCATGAGGGTGTTAAAGTAGACCCTAACAAAATTAAAGCCATTAAGGAATGGAAAGTCCCCACAACCATAAAGAAGTTGCGAGGATTTCTCGGGTTAACAGGGTATTATCGCAAGTTTGTTAAGAATTATGGGAGAATAGCAGCACCTCTAACAACATTATTGAAGAAAGATGCATTCTCATGGACTCCTGAAGCAACTAAGGCCTTTGAACATCTTAAAGAGGCAATGTGCCTAGCACCGGTCTTAGCTACACCAGACTTCACAAAAACCTTTATTGTGAAATGTGATGCCTCAGGAAATGGAATTGGTGCAGTTTTAATGCAGGAAGGAAGACCCATTGCTTTTGAAAGTCGTCCAATCAAAGGAAAGTATTTACAGAAACCTATTTATGAGAAGGAAATGTTAGCAATACCGCATGCACTAAAGAAATGGTGAACTTACCTAATGGGAAGACACTTCAAGGTAAAAACTGATCATGATAGTCTTAAACACTTTTTGGAACAAAGACTATCTTCAGAAGAGCAGCAGAAATGGGTCACAAAGATGTTGGGTTATGACTTTGAAATAATCTACAAAAAGGGAAGCTTAACGTTGATGCAGATACACTCTCAAGAAAGTATAAAGACGTGGAAGAATTTCTTTGTGCCATTTCTATTATCCAACCAGATTGGATAACTGAAGCAAGAGATGAATGGAAGAAGGACAAAGAAGTATGGACAATCGTTCAAAATTTGCAGCAAGATCCTAATACATCTGATACATTTAGTTGGAAAAATGATTCTTTATGGTACAAAGATCACTTATATCTTTGTAAGAATTCCCAACTAAAACAAAATATTATTTTGGAATTCCACACTTCTCCTTTAGGAGGACACTTAGGATTTTTAAAAACTTACCACAGGGTGAAGAATTTTTTTTTTTGGGATGGCCTTAAATCTGATATTCAAAATTTTGAGGTGGAATGTTTGGTTTTCCAGCAGAATAAAGTTGAGACAATTAAGACCCCAGGACTTCTACAACCTTTATCCATTCCAAGTCAACGTTGGGAGGAGATTTCAATGGATTTTATCACAGGTTTACCTAAGTCTGAAGGAAAGAGTGTCATCATGGTGGTAGTTGATAGACTTACCAAGTATGCACACTTTTGTGCGTTATCTCATCCATTTACAGAAATTACAGTTGCTACTACATTTATGGACACAATTCAGAAGCTAAATGGAAACCCAAGGGTTATTGTGACCGGCAGAGATCCCATTTTTACTGGAAATTTTTGGACGAAGTTATTTTCTTGTTTGGGTACTCAATTAGCTCATAGCTCATCTTATCATCCTCAATCTGATGGTCAAACTGAGATAGTAAGTAAATTTTTGGAAGGATATCTTCGTTGTTTTGTAACTGATAAACAAACACAATGGGTCAAGTGGTTACCTCTCGCTGAATGGTGGCATAACACTTCCTTCCATACTGCAGCAAAAATGACCCCATTTATGGCACTTTATGGATATCATCCACCATCCATCACATCATATTTAAGATACAATTTGAAGGTTCAAGCAGTGGAAGATCACATCGAGCATCAACAAGAAGTTCTCCAACTCTTAAAGGATTACCTGAATTTGGCACAAAATCGAATGAAAAAACAGGTAGATCAACATTGCAGCGAAAGAATTTTTGATGTAGGAGACTAGGTATTTTAACAGCTACAACCATACAAACAAATGCCCCTCAAGCAAGCTAAGAAGGATAATAAATTATCACCAAAGTACTATGGTCCTTACAAGTTGTTGCAAAATATTGGTACTATGGCATACAAATTGGAGCTTCCTTCTTCTTCACGAGTGCATCCAGTTTTCCATGTTTCATGCTTAAAGAAAATCTTCCAGTTCAAACAATATTTCCATAACTTGATGAGGAAGGAAAAATCATATTGGAACCTAAAGCGATCACGGAAACAAGAACTCGACAATTACAAAATCGATCAATTTCAGAGTATCTCATCAAGTGGAAGAACTTACCCACTGAAGATTCTACATGGGAGGATGAGAATTTATATAGAAGCACCCAGAGCTACTCAAGCATTGAAGACAACAATTTTTTGAAGGAGAGGGGCATGTTAGGTCCCTATATTACTAGTATAATCCCTTATTGTTGTTAGTGTAACCCCCTTATTGTTATTATTTTACCCCTGTAACCCCCATATTGTTATTATTTTTCCCTTAAATTATTATTGTTAGGTCGGCTAGGATTACATTGTGACCCCACTAGGATTACATTATGGCCCCATGGACTCCTATATATATAAAGGAGGTTTTGTAATTTGTATCATCCAAGAATTGTTCATTAATGTAATGTATTGGAGGTTGCCCCCTCGAAGTGGCTTATTTCTAAGGCGTTGATATCTCTTTTCTTCTATTTTTGGAGCTGGTTTCCCAACACTCTGGGAGCTCCAAGGGGGGATTTGGGGATAGCTTCTTGTTGTTATAAGAAACCACTAGGCTAGGCTTGCCAAACCTTGGTGGTATGCTTCCATCCCACCGTGATGATATTGAGTTGGTTTACCTCTCTCTTATCTGTGCCCTGTATGCATCCTACCCATGGAGTTTTGGACTCATGGGAAGTACCTCTCATTTGGCCAATAAGGTGGGGAATGTGAATAGATACCATAGCAAGACCGATGGACGCATAGGAGATTGTCGTACTCTCTATGTCTAGGATGGCATGTGTCCAACCACTTGATCTCGGATCAAGTCTAGTGAGGTTTCAGACCTCCAACTAACTTTGGGTCAGTTAAATGAACTTCGGGTTGGTATATGACTCCTTTGAGTCTTATAGAGGTTTCAGACCTCTGAGATGACTTCGAGTTAGCTAGGAGTGATTTCTTTGTGACTCACCCTTTTTCTTGAAATAAATAATCCAACTAAGCAAGTTACGGCGGGATGACGCCTGATTTTTGGATGGCACTAGTGGATGGTGTTCTCCCTAGTTGGGAAGGAGTGTTAATTTTGGGAAACTATGTCCAAACTCCATGTTGTGGTGCTCAGATGATGATGCCAATATTTTTATTAGATCCCTCTTTCGAAGAGGTGCAATATCGATCTAAAGATCATCTTGATCGGATGAGTGGAACATGTATTTTTAATTTATTCCACATGTGAAAGGTCAACCTGATTTATACCACATGCATAAGAGATGTGTCACACACCCCCATAGATTCCTATATATTGGAGAGACTTGGAGTTCATTTGATACACACATTTTGTGGAGGCATTTTTTTTCTTTCTTGGATGGTGATGGAGCAACATTCTTGATTCTGTGTTTAGGGATTCTTGGTGCAGCGTCTTGGTGGGGAATTATTGATTAGACATCTAGGGGTTGTGTGAAACATGTGGGAGGTTGACCTTATGAAGTCTTTCCTAGTTGAAGCATCTTGCTGATCACCGTAATGCCACCATTCTTCATCTCTATTTTTATTGTCTTTTCTTCCATCAATTTATCAGTATGTTCTATCAACATCTCACTTTCATGTGATTGTTATTTGGGCCCTAGAAGATTAAAGTAAATTTTCATCTAGCATATAACATATTCATATTTTAACATCAACTACTCAGACAAGCCAGTTAGCCAATGGGTGAAGCCAGGTCAAGACATTGTCAGTAAATGCACTGGGCGAAACCGAGCGGAAAGAGTAAGGAACTTGGTGAAATGAGGTGGAGCCAAAAGGCAGACCTAAGCCATGCACAGGCGAAGGTAGAAAGAAAGTGCTTCGATTAGTGAGACAAGCTGAGGGTGTTGGAATAGACGGGTAGAACACACTAGGATGAAATTATAGTTCCGCAATGAACATCCTAACATGAAATTCTAGTTTTTTCTACAATGATAGAGAAGATACATTAGTAGGGCTTGGTGCGTTAGTTAAGTAGTTACCAGAGCATAAATCAACGAGGCAATGGATCTAATGGCCTCAAAAATTTCAATTTTCTAACATTTGATCAAATGGCACAGACATGGACACAATGGGAGTTGGGGGAGTTGTTTTCAAAGAGAAACTCCTTACGACGTAATTTATATTATTATTAAATCTAATATTCATATTAATATATTGTAATATTAATATTACTAAATTTGATAAATTTGGATTAATACAATAATAAATTTGTTGTATTATAATATATATTAATATATCATGATATATATTAACTCTAGATATCTTTGGGAGGGAAGAACAAAGACGTAGTGATAGAGGTGGAGATATAGGGGGATTCACAAGGGAGAGATGGAGATAAATTGAAGGAGAGGGGAGATAAGGAATGAAGAGAGAGGGGGGGAGAGTGATAGAGGTAGAGAAGGGTAAGAGAGGGAGAGGAAACAAAAATATGGAAGTGGGGGACAGAGAAGGAGAGAGGGAGGGAGATAGTGAGAGGATTGGAGGGTAGAGAGAGAGAGAAAGTGAGAGAGAGAGAAAGAGAGAGAGAGAGAGATAGGGGAAGAGAGATAGTGCTAGGAGAGAAAGGGAGATAGAGGAAGGACATGAGAGAGGAGGAGAGAGGGAGTGATAGAGAGATGAATTTGGAGGGGGGAAGAGGAGGGAAGAAGAAAGACATAGAGATGGAGAAGTGGAGAGAATGAGGGAGTGACAAGGGAGAGATGGAGAGAGAGTGTCTCTGTTTAGGGGTGGGATAAAGAGACAAAGAAGGATGTATAGAGAGAAGTGTGAGAGAAGGAGAGAGGGAGGGATATAGTAACATAGAGAGAGAGAGAGAGAGAGAGAGAGAGAGTGGTGTGTTGGGAAAAATACTGAGAGGGGGGGGTGAATCAGTATTTAGGGCAAACTGAAACTTTTTACTTTTTCATGCTCTAAAACCCATACGCTACTTAGCTGAAGCCAACTAGCGTATACATGCGGATATCCTTCATAAAACTCGCGTATACACAGAGATCTAATTGTGCCATTAGTTCTTCACTTATATCATTCCATCATTCATTCATTAGATGTTATATAAACAGTAAACATGTGCAATAGGAACAGAATAAACCATCACACAAAGCATCACACATGAACACCAGGATTTTTAGGTGGAAACCCAAGTCGGGAGAAAACCACCGTTGCAGTTGCTTAGCCTTCAATATTTTATTATAGAGAAAACATCTTACAACATATGTGCTGGTGCAGACTCTACCAGCACGCAGGCACCCACCTACGCTCGTTTACCAGCCTCTCCTGGAAGGGATCACCAACCCCCTGACTCGTTTACCAGCCTCTCCTGGAAGGGAGCTATGACCCCCTGCTCTCGTTTACCAGCCTCACCTGGAAGGGAGCTACGACCCCCTGATCTCGTTTACCAGACTCTCCTGGAAGGGAGCTACAACCCCCTGACTGAAGGCTACAACCCTCAGCACCTCTACGGACCACGTTTCATCAATTTTCACACTGGATCCAAAGCTTCCACTAGGACACCACTTGCAGGCCACGTTTCATCATATTTTCAGACTGCACCCTCTTCATACATTTAAGCTCAAACATACATCACCAACAGATACTTATCAATTCAGACAACACAGATCAGATAACAGTAATACAGCAGAACAGATCAGATGTTTCATACCCCATGCTTCAGCAAACCCTATTTTTCATACACGCTTTCCTTTCACTGATGTCGCGTATATACGCGCTTTCGTTCACACAAACCGGCGTATACCTCTGTGTATATTTTATTGCGCATACGCGCTTTCTCTTCAGCGAAGCCGCGTATATACGCGCTTCCTCTGCGGCGAAGTAGCATATAGATCTTCAATCATTATAGAGCAGCATACTTCTACAGATCAGATATTCAGTTCAGATTTACCTTTTTACTTCAGACAGATGTTCGCCTAGATGTTCGCCTCATCACAGATCTAGTCATTCCATAAACAGATCTAGAAAATACAAGTATATTTCAGATCTAGATCCCCTTCTTCATCACTCCTTCATTGGTGCATCATACATTCAGATCCTTCATTCAATTGTAACCCTTTCCATTCAGATATACTCCAGAGAGAAGTATTCATTCAAGCTCAGACATCTTGCACCCACGCTCATGATTTGCACAATGAATTTCTTCTCCTTATATAGGTTTAACCTTTTTCAATACCATGAGCCAAAACCACATTACTTCCAATGGTATTCCTGGACGGGGTCAATTAGGCGAATCATTACCCAATACAATGGGTCAATACCATGGTGGTTACCCCTGGTTTTGCACTTTTTGAGCGCCTTTTCCCATACGCTACTTGGAACGTTCCTTTCCGCGTGCATACGTGACTTCCCTTAGGCCAATCCGCGTATTCCTAGAGACATACTCTTTTTCATCATAGAATTAGCACATGCTGAATTCCTTTCTTCATTGCCTTCTGTACACACTGTAGATACATCAGATTTAGTTCATCAAACCATATTCTATCAAGCACAACTTCATCAAGTAAGTTGCCATTATCTTCATCAAGTGGGTTGTCTTTCAAGGACAACACTCAGCATCATATTATCAACAAACATCATATCACATCATATTTACATCATTTACCAAGTCCATCAAGTCAAGAATAACATCATCAGGTGGTTTTCCATCAAGGACAATACATGTCAACAGTCGCATGTCTTCATCTTCATTCAGTGGGTTGCCATCAAGGACAACACTCTGCATCATATTTCCAACATGGTGGGGGGGGAAGAGAGAGGGCGGTAGGAAAGAAAGCAAGAGAGAGGAAGGATGAGAGAGAGGAGGAGAGAGGGAGGGGGAGAGGAGAAGAGAGGTAGGGACCAAGAGATTGAGATGGATTGGGAGAGAGGGAGGGGGAGAGGAGAAGAGAAGTAGGGACAGAGAGATTAAGCTGGATTGGGAGAAAGGGAGGGACGAAGAAATACATAGAGAGTGAGCAGAGAGAGAGAGAGAGGGAGTGACAAGGAAGAGATGGAGAGAGAGTCTGTATGTTTTTGGGTGAGATAAAGAGACAAAAATTAGATATGGAGAGAATGTGGGAAGAGAAGGAGAGAGAATAGGGAGGGAGTGCAATATTCCCAAGTGGGGAAAGCAGGAATATAGGGCATTAAACTGGAAATATGCAAAAATATAAATAGATCAAAGCATGAGACAACAATAGATCCATTCAATTATGAATATAACAGCAAAATAGGTACAATATCTTGAAGAAAAGGTCACTCAAGTTGGGCAAACAAGCGTCCCATGAAAGCATATACCTAGATCTAGAATGTTGTCAATACATGAAATAAAGGAATGCAAAAAACTGTGCTGTCTAAGAGAGAATAGTAGCTGAAAGATATAAAAATATATTGCTGCTAATATAGTGCTCCAAAAAAGCTAAGGCTAGAGATCCATGCTCCAAAACAGATTTCCAGGACAACCCAGAAAAGGTTTCCGGAAATACACACTATACAAAATATAGCATATTTGGCCCTAGGGATGAATAATCTCTGCAACTGAATCACTGATGGGAGATCACTGATCTGATATACAAGATGGCCAATCCTCCTCCAATAGATCTCCTAAATGAAGCGTTGATCCCCCCCATAGGAAACCCAAATATAGGAAATACAGGAATGCAGAAAACTATGTTGTCTAAGAGAAAATAGTAGCTAAAGGATATAAAAATGTATTGTTGCTAATATAATGCTCCAAAAATTTTAAGGCTATAGATCCATCCTCCAAAACAGATTTCCAGGACAACCCAAAAAAGGTTTCCAGAAATACACACTATACAAAATATAGCATATTTGGCCTTAGGGCTGAATAATATCTACAACTGAATCATTGATGGGAGATGGCTGATATGATATACTATATGGCTGCTCCTCCTCCAACTGATCTCCTAATTGAAGGGCTGATCCCCCCCCCCCCACAGGAAACCTAAACACTCCGAATAGGGCAATAAACCCACTGCTGTAGCTGCTCTCCAAAATAACATAGTCCTTGAGGGAAATTGCATTGTAGCTGATGACTTCTACTTGGCCTGATGCCAAAATGTGTAATGAAGCCCTAAATTATTCCTCACAAGCCTTCAGATGAATGGATGTTGCCTCCAAGGGAAAAATAGCTCGGAAATTGGAGATCTCTCTCCTCCACTACTACACCCCTGCAACACAACCCAACTGTAAACAGAACTGTGTTGTACATGAGACTGAAGCTTGGCCAAATTCCTAAATGTGGAAGTATAGTGCAAACTCTTCCAAGAGCTTCTCAAAGGAAGAGGTGGGATTCTTGATCAAGAACACCCAGTGCTAAACAACACATGCAATCTTAGCTAAACAGTTGAAGAAATTTATATGTCTAAACAGACCATATATCAAAATATAAAATATATCAAGATGATTAATATGGTTTCCATCTTCTTCCTTTTATAAGATATGAGCTTCCAAACCCTAAGCCCCATCCATTAATGACACTAATTCCATGAAATGTGTCTCCATCTAAAACTATGTTGTCCCTCCATTAGTGTTCACTCCTCCATGACAACACTGTTGATTTGGTCAAAGTTGTCCCATTCTACATGTTCTAGCCGTTGTTCACCAATCCCCTGCTTATGCAGTGTGTAAGGGCTGTATGGCTGAAAGTGAGAGATAATATGGTTTTATTTATGTTGTCTCTCTATCCATTTATGATAAATTTTGAGCTGTTGATCTTAGGTTGCAATAATATAGTCCTCATGAGGCCAAAATATACTTGGAATCTCATGATCCCACTCATTGGTTCTAGGGAACCTTCTTGCCCAATCCTTCTTGCATATAGTGAATAGAGTGTTATCACCATATGGGATCCAAAAGAAACTTGGACTAAGTGTCATACAACATATTGGGTGGTTAAAATAGTCCCTCAAGTGAGACCAACGTTGTTCTTCTTCTTGCTGTCTCAAAACATGATGTGATAAGTGGCCATCCAACCACTATTTTGCTGCCATAAGCTTCTCAAAAGCTTGAAAATAGTAGAGTACATTAGGTGTTGGCTGAATATGAACCAAGAAAAACATATCTTGCCCCAAGTCCTCCATAAAGTGGTCATCTCCATCACTAAATGTAGTCCCAAAAGGATTATGAAATCCACAAACAGGTTTGCTCTCTTGTGGAGAAATGTGCTGTAAATGCATGGTAAAGGAGTGCACATACATTTTTAGTTGATAAATAAGCATAAAAACACAATCTCTACCATATATCGTAGACAAGTTGGTGAAGAGGTCCATAGATGATGTCTCCCATTTCTCCATCAAAAGGGGAAATGATTGTAACAACCCTGCAAGGTGGTTGCTTTCCTCCTCATACATCAAACAAGCTACATATCATTTGATATGTTGGTGAACATATTCTTTGAGATCCTCCCAATATAATACCTCCATGATGGTGTGATAAGACTCAATGAAGTGCACATATCCTGAAGAGAGTGCCTCATATGCTCCATGTAGAATCTCCTTCTTTGTAATGTTCCCAATTTTTATGGAACATTAAATTTTTCCATTTTCAAATAGGAGATAAATAAAATGGGTAGGAGACCCATTCACTTCATGAATAAAGGATAAAAATCCTCTTAGTGTAAAAGAGGATCACTTATAGAGATGGATTTCACACCTCCATGTGTGAAAGAGGACTTTTGCAAGAAGGCTAGGTCCAGTTTGACCAAGTCAAACAGCGCAGTGGCATAAGGTGGAGAGCACATTGTGGGCCAACGCAGTGGGATAAGGAGGGAAGCTTCTAGAGGAAGGAAACCCTAATGAGTGGGGTCCATTGAAAGGGAGATCACATTGTTTAAAATGAGGGCAAGGTAGCCATTGTAAATCATCTTGAGTATTATTCATCTTTGGTCTTGTGGACTTGTTGCAACTTCTTGCTGCTTAGCAATAATTGCTGGGAAATTCCTATTTAGGATTTCCTCTCCTTCTTGAGTAGATCTTGGAGGATTGCACTCCATTCCACATATTCAGACATTGAGTTCAAGCATCATCCTTCTTCATCAACGCAGTTTCAGCTAGAGATTGTGCACTGTTGCTAGGTGTTGTTGGGGAGGTTTTCTACAACACCATCCTTGGCTAGTTTTTCAGAGGAGGGAGCTTCCATCCCCTTGGGAGATCAGAAAAGGAGGTTCATGAGCTTATTCCACAATCTTTGGCACCGGGACAACCACTTGCCATCATATGCAGCGCAATCCCTCTCGTAGACAACATTATTCTTGGAAATCATTTGCTGTGAGGGATTAGCAGATAGTTGGAGGGTGAGATCTTAGGTGAAGGGATCATCCTTTCACTTCAGATTTCCATTGGAGAAGGCCATTTCAGATTTCAGATCATATTCATCCATCTCCTCCTATTTTTTTTATGAGTTGCTTCTGGGCCAGAAACTCTTGCATTATTATATTTTCCCATTTTGTACATGTATTGTAGCCAATCCTTCTAAGGATTGTTGTACTATTGTTTTCAGGGGTTGAGAGCTTGCCCCCCCTCATTTCTTGATCTATCATTGATATATCATTGTATTTTCATATTACATGTTGCAATGCCTTCTATTGACAGCGCTGCCATAACTAGGGCATATTTATATAGCATTGTTTTGTCACCTTTGGTGTACATGTCTTATTGAGGCTTTCATTGCCTAGCTTGAGTGAGTGATTCCTCAAAGCATTGTACTCTATTTCTGCTATATTATACATTTTTCAGCTATTTGAATCTTCAGGTGCCATGGCTCCTTAAAATAACGCCAAGAATTCCTTGTTTGTTCATACATTGTTGCAGCCCCATTCTTTGGGCAATTTCTAAAGGGAACTAGGTGTGGGAGGCTTTTCTCACCACCCTAGAGGGATTTCTTTGGTCCCAAGTCTTGGATTTTGGTCTTAGACACATTGGCCTAAGGGATCCAGGTCTTGGTATTAAATCTTGCGCCTCCATTTCTGGAAAACACATTTTCTAGCCATGGATTGCTAGCTATTCCAAAAAAGGATCATTACAGTGGTATGAAAGCACCTTTCTTGGCTAAGCCTGTGGCCTTCAAGCCCAAGAAAGAAGAAGAAGAAGATGATGTAGAAGATGAGCTTGATCTCATCTATTTTCAGGACAAAGAAGAGCCTCCCCAAGGAGGAGAAGCAAAGAGAAGAAGAGGAAGGTCCATGCACTTTCTATTCTCAAAAAGAAAGCAAGCATGAGAGATGATTGGATCATCAGGTTCTAAATCAATACCTGGATGAGTATAAATCCCATTCTGTAGCATTCAGGGGAGCTACAGAGTTCCCATAGTTTATTTAGTAGAAGGAAGAGAGAAGACCCTATGGAAAAGGAGAGATCAGAGGAAATAGGTTCCTATTATCTACATTTGATGGGGATACTTTAGCTACAACTTGGATGAAAAAGCTAGAGGCATTTTTCTTGCTACATCCAGTGGCAGAGAAAGAAGCAGTGGAGATTGCAGTGTTGCACATGGAGGATGAAGCCTCTGATTGGTGGTTCAAACCCTTGGTCCATTCAAGGGTGAGTTCTTTTGCAAAATTTTCTCAAAGGTTGATGCAAACCTTTCATGGAGAGAGGACAAAGGAAGAGAAAGCGATTCCACCATGGGAGGGGAATTGCACCAACGTTGTCACAGCTTTGGGAGGGCAGCCTTTTACATATATGGAGGAGGTAGCCATTGCATTGGAGGAGACAACTAATGTAGCCATATAAGAAGAAAATTCCAATTTCGACCAAGGTATGAGTGAAGTTCCACTTTTCATTTCAGCAAATAAATTAAAGGAATGTGGAAACTCACATGTAGAGATCCAAGAATCTACACACTTTGCTATTTTAGAGCACTATGATTGCACTAAGATGTGAAATGGGTTCAAAGAGGAAATGGACCCTCATCCTCATGCACTATTGATGAGTCTCATTTAGCCCTTGAGGTTGGGATGTGAACCATTGGAGGATGAAACAAACCATGACACCTTCATGACAAACAAGGAGACATACTTCGAACTGGAGGTTGAAACAGCTACTACACCATTGGAGGAATTAGCAGCATTGTTAAACATGGGTGGAGAGGAGATATTACCTCCATCACATTTGGGTCTTCATGGATCCAACACAGTCATGGGTGAGAGGTCTCCTTTAGGAGGTCTCCAAGGAGTTGCATTCGAATCTTCCTAGGAATGCAAGAGAAGTGATTTGGTTTGGGAGAATGGTGGTCCTCATGGGAGGAGTACCAAAGGAGGAAGAAGGAGAAGACATTCACAAGGAGCTGAGTGGGTGTGGATGAGAAGCAAGAGGCTGATTAGCCACTTTCAAATATATGATACCGGGCAGCAAGAGGCTTGGCTACGTTGGCTCCTCTTGAAGGAGTTTGGCCATCACTTGGTGTACCCTTTTCCCAAGAGAATGGGAGTGGAGAAGAGGTGGCAGGATGTTTACATCATTGAGAAGCAGAGAGTAGGGATACATGGAGCTGATATGGCATATATATCAATCATGATACCTTCATCACATGAGTTACATGATGTGATCATGAGGAGGCAGCAAGCACTTGGTTTGCTTGAACTATCTTGGAGAGAGCACAAGCAGATTTGATCTCATATGATGTATGGTGTTGCAAGAGTAGAGGAGGGCACTCTCATAGTGCAAAGGGATTACTCCTTATCTTGGACTGATCAGGAGGCATTTCCATCTTGGGAGAAGCTTCATATTTGCAACAGCATCACCAGAGGTGTTCTTGGCAAGGAGCATGTCAAGAGACAAAGATTGGCATGGACAGGAGCCTTTTTGAATGAGCTCACAGCGCTGACACTTGGGAGAAGGGTCACATACATGGATCCATATATCATACTACTTCCAGCCTATGGTAAGAAGATTTTGTTTACATTTTCTGATTTACATATTCTTATCATTATGTGGCAGTGCATGGTTCCTCAAAGGGTCATATTTTTCATGTTGCTCCATGAGAAAAGTGGGGCCAAACCATATGATGGAGACAAACATATTTCACATGGCCTTGGGAAAATGTTTTTCCATTCTACACATGTTCAGCTAATTCATATTATTAGCATTGTACTTCAAAACATTTTTCCTTGTACATTTCGGAAGCAGCAGTTTGCAAAACTGTGTTATGCACCCTTGGGAGACTGTTCGTACTTTCCAGCACCATATGAAACCATTAATACTTCCTCTATTTTGATGATGAGAATTTTTCCATTTGCTGATATTTTCCATACTATTATTGGGAGCATTATTGGTGAAATGACACATGATTTGAATGTGTCTTTGAGGGGAGATGATCCCCATAGTTTATGCATTTCATGTTCTAGTGGGAACATGAGGAGAGACATGGCCACTACAACTACCTATTTGCCATATTTTGAGGTGGGCCATGAGTTTGATGATGATATCCATCCATTTTATGTATATGGGCATGTATTTGATTTTGTATTGCTGATTCACTCATCTATTTACTATTCAGTAGTAGAGGTGATATTTTCTGTACAATGCTTGCCATGTTATTTTTTGCAGCTACAGTGGATGAGGTTGCGTTGTAACCCTATGAGACAGTGTTTGTACCTTGCTGCACATGTTATAACCTACAACAAACATGTAATTGGGGTATTCTATGATGATCATGTCCTACTTATCATGGATAGAATGTCTTGGGCCAGTCGGATTATCATTGATGGAGGAGAGATCCTTGGAGGTTGCTCTTCATTTTGCCACTTGAGGGCAATATTTTTGTAGCCCATGATCAGCAAACACTCTAAAATTATCACAAGTGGAGAGGAGGACAGCATGAGGCAAGCTATGAGGCTTTCCATATTTAAATTTGTAGCCCACCTTCATTTCCAGAGCTCAAGGTGGAGGGGGATTTCTATGAGTTGCCATGTTGGGAGGCAACTCGTGTTGTATGGATGATTTCTTGGGGATGGGAGATTCATATAAGGATGATGAGTCCCATTATATATCAGATATAATGCCTCAAGGAGGCCCTTAGACAACCCATTGTTTCCTTCATGGATGTTTGTTTCTACATGACAGCTATTTGGGGATGTTCACCAAAAGTTGGATTGCATATTTTGGAGGGACAGCTTGGACACTTGATTGATGATATGGAATCCATTTTTTAGAGGATTTCATCATGTATGGATGCTATAGGGAGAGTAAGGGAAAATGTATCAGTCTATCCTTGCACTTTCTTGAGGACAAGCAATCTTTGAGAGGGGAGGACTGTAATGTTCCCAATTTTTATGGAACATTAAATTTTGCCATTTTCACATAGGAGATAAATAAAATGGGTAGGAGACCCATTCACTTCATGAATAAAGGATAAAAATCCTCTTAGTGTGAAAGAGGATCACTTATAGATCTTGATTTCACACCTCCATGTGTGAAAGTGGACTTTTGCAAGAAGGCTAGGTCCAATTTGACCAAGTCAAACAGCGCAGTGGCATAAGGTGGAGAGCACATTGTGGGCTAGCACAGTGGGATAAGGAGGGAAGCTTCTAGAGGAATGAAAACCTAATGAGTGGGGTCCATTGAGAGGGAGCTCACATTGTTTAAAAGGAGGGCAAGGTAGGCATTGTAAATCATCTTGAGTATTATTCATCTTTGGTCCTATGGACTTGCTGCAACTTATTGCTGCTTAGCAAGAATTGCAAGGAAATTGCTGTTTAGGATTTCCTCTCCGTCTTGAGTAGCTCTTGGAGGATTTCACTCCATTCCCCATATTCAGACATTGAGGTCAAGCATCATCCTTCTTCATCAGTGCAGTTTCAGCTGGAGATTGTGCATTGTTGCTGGGTGTTGTTGGGGAGGTTTTCTACAACACCATCCTTGGCTATTTTTTCAGAGGAGGGAGATTCCATACATTTTGGAGATCAAAAAAGGAGGTTCATGAGCTTATTCCACCATATTTGGCACCAGGACAACTACTTTCCATCATATGCAGCATAATCCCTCTCTTAGACAGCGTTATTCTTGGAAAGCATTTGCTATGAGGGATTAGCAGATAGTTCGAGGGTGAGATATTAGGTGAAGGGATCATCCTTTCACTTCAGATTTCCATTGGAGAAGGCCATTTCATATTTTAGATCATATTCAGCCATCTCCTCCTACTTTTTTTATGAGTTGCTGCTACCCATCAACTCTGGCATTATTATATTTTCCCATTTTGTACATGTATTGTAGCCAATCCTTCTAAGGATTGTTGTACTATTTTTTTCAGGGGTTGAGAGCTTTATCCCCCTCATTTCTTGAGCTATCATTGATATATCATTGTATTTTCATATTACATGTTGCAGTGCCTTCTATTGACAGCACTGCCATAACTAGGGCATATTTATATAACAGTGTTTTGTCACCTTTGGAGTACATGTCTTATTGAGGCTTTCATTACGTAGCTTGAGTGAGTGATTACTCAAAGCATTGTACTCTATTTCTGCTATATTATACATTTTTTAGCTATTTTCATATTCATGTTCCATGGCTCCTTAAAATAACGCCGGGAATTCCTTGTTTGTTCATACATTGTTGCAGCCCCATTCTTTGGGAAATTTCTAAAGGGAATTAGGTGTGGGAGGCTTGTCTCACCACCCTAGAGGGATTTATTTGGTCCTAAGTCTTGGATTTTGGTCTTAGACACATTGGTCTAAGGGATCCAGGTCTTGGTATCAAATCCTGCTGCCTCCATTTCTGGAAAATGCGTTTTCCAGCCATGGATTGCTAGTTATTCGAAAAAAGGATCATTACATTCTTGAGCTTGGAGTCTCTAGTCAAGTAGATCTGGTCATGGAAATAAGTGACTCCATCAACCACTCTATACCTCCCATCTATCACTTTTCCATAAATAACCTTACATGTGAAGAGGTTCTTGGAATACTCCACCAATAGTTGGGACTCCCAATATGAATCTAGGCTTCCTAACAATGATAGTGCTGTAGAAATATGAAATGAATCACCTGTCACATCATAGTTCTCCTCTTTTACATGCCTAATGCCAAAGCCACATGCTGGAGTATTGCTACCCCACCTTTGTTTCCTCCCTTACAGTTGATCTTGCTCAAGACAAGATTGAAGTGCATGGAGGTCAACCTACTCTTGAAAGGTATTTCCCCTCCAAAACTTCTGTAATTTGGCCAATGAATACAAGAATTTCAATAACCTCTTGTCATATTAAAAAATATTCCTCATGTGTGGAAGTATCATTTTCTAATCCAACTATATGGAGTGGCCCTTTGACACCATGCTCATGTCATCATAGATTTATGATTCATCATCTTTCAGTGCAAATAGCTGAGTGGGAGATAGCAATGTCCATATCAGAAAATTTCTCACCCCTCCTTTGAACATATCAAAGGTTCTCTACACTATGCTAGCTCCTTCCAAGGCTCCTTACTTAGCCAAATATATCAATGTTGCACCATGTTGAGATAAACCTTTAATCATCTTCCAATCAGGGGGTCTCCCTGGTGGAATGCCTCCATGTAATGAAACATCAAGGCTTAGGGCAGGTTATATATGTGAGTGGACTGATTTGTCCCTGTCCTCACTACACAAATCCTCCTACCTCTTCTATGCATCAACTGATTGAAATAGAGAGGGGTGTGTGCTCCTAATCATATGATGTTGGTCCTGCCCCTTATCTTCTTCTATCTTAAAGATCTCACAATCTGTCAATGATGGCACATGCTGCACATGGATTTTGCCCTGATCTCCACATGTGGGATTCTTTGGAACTCCTTGCAAGGGTACAAGAAATCCTCTCTTTGGAGAAAATTCTCCATCTTCCTCTTCATGAGGTACTAGATCTGCTCCTGTTGTGACAAAGATGTTACCTCTTATCTTTTCTTCCCCTTCATCATGAATGGAGGTTGTCTCATCATCATTAAGAGGTTCTTTTTTAAGTTCTTCTTTTGAAAAATAGATCTCCATGTCTTCCCTTTGAGAAGAGAGCTCTTTCTGAAGTGGGGATATTGCTTCTAGCAAGGTATTCTGCAATTTTTTAATCCCCTCAATATTTTTCTGAAACGGAGTTGGATTTATAGATCCCTCCAACCCATGCAAAGGTTTTGTTTGTTTATGCTTGGCTAGCTCAAGTAAGGAATTTTCAGAATGTTTTTCATTAAATATTTTTATTAACCTCCTAGTGAACCTTGCATAAGTAGATATATTTCCATATTTTAATGAATAATATTCATAAAACCACCAGGCATAAGCCTTACCTTCAAGGTGCAGCGCTTCTACTCTAATATATTCATCTTCTGAAACTTGGTATTGCTGCAAATAGGTGTCTAGCTCCTCCACCCAAGCCTTAGCTGAACATTTAGGTCATCCATCAAAAATAGATAGAAAGAATATACCCACATCATGTTGCTTGCACCTTGTGCTTCTATCATGTTTCCTAGGTCTTCTGTCCTCCTTGATCTTGAAAAACCCTTGGAAGTTTAGATGATCTCAAAATCTCTGAGATTTGATATTCATACTCTTGAATATAGTCACCAATTTGGTACATCTCCTTCCTCAATCTATCTTGCTATTACCCTAGGCATGGCACCACATTGTAGATCTGATGGTGTAGCTAAATTATCACACCCATAATGTGAAAATCTGGAGCTTTCTTCATTTACAAGCCCTCTTGGAGAATCTCTACATCTCTCCATTCTCATCTCTTTGATGTCTCTCCTAATGCACTGCATAATTTGAAGAAGAAGTTTTGAGAACTCCTCCCTCGCTGAAAATGAATTTTTTCCTTCACCTCTTCTGCGGATCTTCTCCTTCCTATGAGAAACCTCTTTAGATGACATAGTCGTTGAAGTACACAGGCTGAGCCAAGATTATGCTCTGATACCACTGTAATATTCCCAAATGGGGAAGAAGGAATAGAGAGAATTAAACTGGAAATATCCAGAAATATAAATAGATCAAAGCATGAGACAACAGTAGATCCATTCCATTATGAATATAAAGAAAAAATTGGTACAAGATCTTGAGGAAAAGGTCACTCAAGTTGGGCAAACAAGCCTCCCATGAAAGCATATACCTAGATTTAGAATGATGTTAATACATGAAATACAGGAATGTAGAAAACTGCGTTTCCTAAGAGAGAATAGCAGATGGAAGATATAAAAATATATTGCTACCAATATAATGCTCCAAAATTCTAAGGCTAGAGATCCATGCTCCAAAATAGATTTCTAGGACAACCCAGTAAAGGTTTTCGGAAATACACATACAAAATATAGCAGATTTGGCCCTAGAGATGAATAATCTCTACAACTGAATCACTAATGGGAGATGGGATGATATAATATAAAATATGGCTGATCCTCCTCCAATATATCTCCTAAATGAAGGGCTGATCCCCCCCCCCCCCCCCCCAACAAGAAACCTAAACACTCCAAATAGGGAAATAAACCCACTGCTGCAGCTGCTCTCCAAAATAACGGAGTCCTTGAGGGAAAGTGCACTGTAGCTAATGAATGCTACTTGGCTTGATGCCAAAATGTGTAATGAAGCCCTGAAGTCTTCCTCACAAGCCTCCGGATGAAAGGATGATCCCTCTAAGGGAAAAATAGCTCAAAAATTGGAGATCTCTCTCCTCCACTACTACACCCTGACAACATAACCCACATCTAAACAAAATTGTGTTGTACATGAGACTGAATCTTGGCCAAATGCCTGAATGTGGAGGTATAGTGAAAACTCTTCCAATATCTTCTAAAAGGAAGAAATGGGATTCCCGATCAGGAACACCCGGTGCTAAACATCACATGGAATCTAAGCTAAACAGCTAAAGAAAGCTATATAGCTAAAAAAACCATATATCAAAATATCAAATATATCAAGATGATTAATGTGGTTGTCATCCTCTTCCTTTTATAAGATATGAGCTTCCAAACCCTAAGCTCCATCCATTAATGACACTACTTCCATACAATGTGTCTCCATCTAAAATTGCGCTGTCCCTCCATTAATGTCCACTCCTCCATGACAACATTGTTGGTTTGGTCAAAGTTGACCCAGTCCACATGTTCTAGACCTTGTTCACACCTTAGGGTGCTTTATTGAGCTGGAAAGATGATCCAATTTCACATGAGAAGCTGTTTTATTCACAATAAAGAGATTTATGGGTATCCCTACCCACTTATTCACCTATCTAAGTGAAAAAACAAAAATTTCATATTCCAATGAGAATATAGTAATAGGGTTGGAGGGTGAATAGAGAGAGAGAGAGGTGAGAGAGAAAGTGAGAGAGAGGAAGTAAGAGAGATGATGTGATAGAGCTGATAGAGGGAGGGAAAGAGAGATGAAGTTGGAGGGGGGGAGAGAAGGAGGTAAGAAGAAATACATAGAGAGAGAAAGGTGGAGAGAGAGAGAGGGAGAGAGGAAAATAGAGGGAAAGAGAGAGAAGCTAGGGAAAGGAAGAGAAGGGGAAGAGAGAGAGGGAGAGAGGGAGAGAGGAAAACATGAGGAAAGAGACATAAGCGAGGGAGAGGGAGAGAAGGAGAAGAGAGAGAGAGAGAAATGTGGGGGAGGGGAGGGGAGAGGAGGGAGGGGGATAGACAGATAGATTGGAGAAAGAGAGTGTATGTTTTGGGGATGATATAGAGATACATAGGGATACAGAGATATTGATGGAAGGTGGAGAGAGGGAAGAAGAGAGATATGGAGAGAGGGAGGGAGGGACAACGAGATTGATAGCTATGAAGTGAGAGAGTGTGTTTGTTTGGGGGGTTGAGATATATATATAAAGGAGATATGGAGGGAGATTTAGATATAGATGGAGGGGGGGAGAGGGAAGAAGATTTATTGCACTAGATGCTTTGATTTCAGTGTAGATGGCGATTTCTAATCCTATTTGACTGCTTGCACTAGATGCATTGATTTTAGTGTGTATGTTTATTTCTATTGATATTTGACTACTTGCACTAGATGCATTGATTTCAATGTATATGTTTTATAATCCTATTTGATTTCTTGCAGTAAATGCATTGATTTCAGTGCAGATGGTGATTTCTAATTATATTTGATTTCTTTCACTAGATGCATTGATTTTAGTGTAGATGTTAATATCTAATTATATTTTATTTCTTGCACTAGATGCATTTATTTCAATATATATGACTTCTAATCCTATTCGATTTTTTTAATAAATGCATTCATTTTAGTGTAGATGGTTATTTTTAATCACATTTGATTTCTTGGAATAAATGCATTGATTTCAGTGTAGATGTTGGTCTTTAATTCCATTGGATTTATTGCACTAAATGCATTGATTTCAGTGTAGATGGTGATTTCTAACCCTGTTTTATCGCTTGCACTAGATGCAATGATTTCAAAGTAGATGTTGATTTCTAATTATATTTGATAGCTTGCACTAGATGCATTGATTTCAATGTAGATGATTTATAATATTATTTGATTTCTTGCACTAAATGCATTTATTTCAGTGTAGATGGTGATTTATAATCCTATTTTATTACTTGTACTAAGTGCATTGATTTCAATGTAGATGTTGGCTTCCAATCCTATTTTCTTACTTGAACTAGATGCATTGATTTGAGTGTAGATTTTTATTTATAATCATACTTATTGCTTGCATTAGATGTATTGATTTCAACGTAGCAGTTGTTGTCTCATATTGTTTAATTTCTTGCATTAGATGCAATGATTTCAATGTAGATGTTGATTTTTGATTTGACATAATTTTATGTATAATGGTACATTAATTTTAAAGTGATTGGATTAAAAATGCGCATTGATTTCAGTGTTAGCATAAAAAATGATTGGTAATGTATATTGAATTTTTTTGTTATAGTATTTCAACCTATTAATATTTGAGAGCAAGAGAGACAAGGTATGATGTTTACTACAACAACTCGAGCTAAAGATTTAAATGGCTTACAATTTCAACTGTATTTTTCATATAATTGATATGAGAAGGTGACAAAACTAGAATAAGGGTGAAAATAAGAATAGTAGAATAAAATAGTTTGAGATTAACCACAATGAAGACTATATGTAATTGATTACATTCTTATTATTCACATTTTCTATCATTCAATACTATTACATTGTCACTTTGCATTCAAAAATGTTACTTCATCAATTTTCATCATTAAAGTTATTAACAATATTTATCACCCCAACAAACTAAGGTAACTAAGAAAATTTAAAATTAAAATGACCATTATTCTCATACATATTTATCATATTTAAAATGATTACGTTAATATTAGATTTATTTACATATTATTGATAAAATTAATCATATGTTCGATAGATTTTCCTTGCCCACACATGACTGAAACCAACCTAGATCCATCTTAACTCAGGATCTATCAAGCGCCGAGAGGGATCAAATATCTCAAGGTGAAAACCTCTCCTCATGTTTTTTACTAAAAAAATAGGTTTGCACCTCAAGGCATTTGATCCCTCTCGGTGCTTGATAGATCCGAAGTTAAGATGGATCTATGTTCCTAAGAATGATATTAAAGAAAATAGTTTCCCAAACATAATGAAATACATATGTTCCATAACATAATCTGAATATATTTTAATAATTGACTTTATTTTTGTAAATCAAATTTTGGAGTATTCCTAAAATTTAAGATTATATTACATTTGATAATATTAAAATGCTAAAATCCAATAAAATCCAATAATAATGATGTTAAAAAAATGGTTGAGAAAAAAAAATGAAATACATCCATTCCATAATATAATTGGAATATATTTTAATAATTGAATTTATTTTTGTAAATCAATTTTAGAATATTATTAAAATTTAAAATTATATTACATTTAATAATATTAAAATACTAAAATTCAACACAATCTAGTACAAATGATATCAAAGAAAATGGTTAAGCATACAAAACAAAATACATCTATTTCCTAATATATTTGGAATATATTTTAATAATTAACTTTGATTTTGTAAATCAAATTTTAATAAATGAATGACTTCTTGCAACTTGAAAGGTGTGCAAAACACATAGTTTTTTAATTAAACGCAATTTTTTTAATTAATTTGAAATGGTCACTTACAAGTGGTGAACTTCTCTTAGATAATAAATCATGAAAAAATGAATTAAAATATGAATTTCTCCTTGTAACTTGTAAGGTGTGGGAAAAACATAAGCTTTTTAATTATAAAGTTCTCATGTATAAGAAAAACACAACATTTTAATTAATTTGAAATGGTCACTCACAAGTAGTGAAATTCTCATGAATTTGAATGAGTCACTCCAAAATTTAAAGTTATTTTGTATTATTATTTTCAGATGAGCCTCTTGGTTTCACAAAAAATGGTTTTCCAATCAAAATGAAATATTTTCGTTGCATAATATAATTAGAATATATTTTAATAATTGAGTTTACTTTTGTAAATAAAACTTTGGAATATTCCTAAAATTTATGATTATATTATATTTAACAATATCAAAATTCTAAAATCTAATACAATTAGTAATAATGATATTAAAGAAAATGGTTTCATAAAAAAAATTAAATACATTCATTCCATAATATAATTTGAATATATTTTAATGATTGACTTTATTTTTGTAAATCAAATTGTGAAATATTCCTAATATTTAAGATTATATTACATTCAATAATATTAAAATGCTAATATCCAATACAATCCAATAAGAATGATATTAAAGGAAATGGTTTCCCAAAAAAAAAAAATGAAATACATCCATTCCATAATATAATTGGAATATATTTTAATAATTGAATTTATTTTTGTAAATCAAATTTTGGAATATAACTAAAATCTAAGATTGTATTACTAATAATACCATCCTAGATCTAATCCATGAAGGTGCAATCCTTAGTTTTGGAGTGTATAATTTGAGGAAAGTTTTACAACTCATAATTTGATCCCTCTCTCTCCATGATAGACATAGAGTTAGATGGATTTAGGATGGTTGTTCCCCTTAACTTAAGGGTAGTAATAATACATTTTTAGATTATCATTATTATCTATACGTTTGAGATAAATTTCATACTTTGAAATTTATATTATATTTTCTTTGTTTGACATGACCATATCATTATATTCTTTAATTTAATTTTTTTTGTTTCTCTTGAATGACTTGTGAATGTGTTTGGATGATTTCAGTGGTTTGTGTATTTATATATTTTCATTTGGATAATAACGTTTGTGAATGATACAGTTGTTGTGTTATATTTATATATGTGTATGTAATTTTCTATTAGTAATTAGTTGGTGACGTAGAGGAGAAATAATATTGTCAATAGTTTAGAGGAGGATTGATACTGCACATCTATTTCATTTAATTTTAGGTATCACAACTTTTGAAAACTAATTAATTATTAATAGTGTCCCTCCAAGTATTATTAACTATTTCTTGAGGAGTAGTTTTAATGATTTATTACATCAAGATTACTATTGAAATTATTTGTCTTTACTAATGTTTGAAATAATTTATTTCCTTCAACAATATTTGATGTTTTTTTTATCTATAGTTTTTTTCGCAAAGTCAAGAAAACATCTATTTTTTTAAATGAATGGACAGATTTAAAAAAAATTACATTACTTGTTTGTCCAAACAATTATCATATTACTTATTTTTCCAAATAATTATCATATCTCTAGTTTTTGTCTTGAATAACATTTTTGCAAAAAATTTTGAGAGACCATTTGTTTTGTATATTTATAAATATATATTTTTCTCTATTAAATATTTTGAATACATTGCTGTATGAAATTATCTATTAGTAATTTTGAATATATGTAATTGTCTATTAGTAATTAGTTGTTCATGAATTAGGGATACAATCTTGTCAAGAATTAGTTTACACTTTACATGAGAATTGGTTCTTCACATCTATTTCATTTAATTCTAAGTATCACAATTTTCCACAACCAATTAATTCTTAATAATGTTCTTCTAAATATTAGAAACTATATCTTGAAAATTATATTTAATAATTCATATCCTAAAGATTACACTTGAAACAAATTGTTGCTTTGCTAATGTTTGGAATAATTGATTTCCTTCAACAATGTTTTGAAGATTTTTTAAATCTATAATCTATCCATTTTATTTTGAATAGTGGATAAGTTTATAAATTATCTAAATTATCAAATCTCTATTTTGTATACACCTTAAAGGTGGATATTGAATAGCATTTTGATGATTTTTTTAAAAGACATTAATTTTTTAATGTTTAGTAATATATCAATTCCTTCACAATAAATTTTTTGAATATATTGTGTATTATTAATTTTGAATATATGCAATTTTAAATATATTTTAGAATTCTAAATATGATAAGTTTTACAACTAATTAATTCTTAACATTTTCCCTCCACATATTACTAAATATATCTATAAGAGTATTTTTTATCATTTATTGCCACAAGATTACATGTTCATGTTTATTGATGAAATTTTTATAAATAATTAGTGGATGAATTTATTATGCAAGTTATTCATGTTAAGATTTCTTATGGAGTTATTTTTGTAAAATAAATTAATCTATATTTTTATTTCATCACATCCCTGTTTTTTTATTTATATTAAAAATTGATCTTGAATAGCCTTTTGATGAATTTGTTTGATAGACAGTTTGTTTTAAATGTTTATAAATATATCTTTTCCTCTAGTAAATGTTTTCATTATATTGTTGTATGCAATGTCTTTCAATGTTGTGTAGAAATTTTAATTTTAATTTATATATCTGTTAAAAATATTTTTCTAATCAAGGTTCATTCATTCTTATAGAATAGAGTCATTCATTCTTATAGAATTTCATCCTATGAATTTTTCTATATTATATTTTCAAAATATTGATTTATTTCCTCCATTGTTAGGTAGGTCATGCATAAAACTGTAACCTTTTCAAATTTATTTCAAAGATCAACATGATATTTATTAAAATTGTACAAATTTTGAAATTGAAATTATGAGTGTGCAATAACCTCAATTATTTAACTACATCTTTCATTCAATCTTTGTAGATTATATTCACTCTATTTACATTGGGATAGAAATTAAAATATTGACTATGCTTTTATTTTAATTGTCTTTATTTAATTAAAATGCATAATTGGAATCAATTATTTCATGTATAGAATTTTCAAATTTATGTTAAATATTGGCATGATATTTAATCAAATTGTACAATACGTGAAATTGAAATTGTGAGTGTGCAATTACTTTAATTATTTAAATACATGTTTCTTTCAATCTTTGTAGAGTATCTACTATATGTAACATAAACATACATACATACATATCTCTCTCTCTCTCTCTCTCACTCTCTCTATCTCTCTCTCTCTCTCTCTCTATATATATATATATATGTATGTATGTATGTATGTATGTATATATATATATATATATATACATACCCTATTTGACATGCATTTCTTATATACTTAACGTTATCATGGATATTACAACTATGATTTTAAATTATAAAGATACGAACTATATAATTGGCATGGTCTCAATTTATACTCCCCACGCATGAATAAATGTTGATATGATTGGGTGCTTGTCATACATATTTTAACCCTCAACGTATGACTTTATAAACTATGCAATTTCACATTTAATATATATTTTAAATGATATATCTATGGGTTAAAAGTTCTTTCCTCCTCAATTTATTTCTCCAGTCTCATTAGTACATACGATTGGATTTAATAAAAATCTTTTCGATCTACCTTGTTGTTGAGCGGGAAAATCCCCTCTGCAGATAGAGGCTATCCCTCTAGCCCTAGGGTGGGTCTATCAATAAGGGAACATGTTGGACTCCTAAATTCCTAACTTATAAATGAAATATAGTCTGGAACAGATATCCTACCTCAGTCCAATGCTTTTGTCGTAGAACGCGGCGACGATCCTTCGATCCTTGTCTTCACGCCTTGTGCTCCATGTTGGTGATGATGTTCACTCGTCTGCATAAAGATCAAGAAAATGATAACAACATACAAGCATGTACATTCATCCATTGCTATTCAGCTAGTCGAGGAGAGATAAACACTTTGCATATAAATTGAAACAAAGTTGGAACCAGAAACCATTCATGTATAATTTATAGATAAAATAAGTTTACAACCTTATGCCTTAATGTTGTAGATCTCCTTCGACGGGTTCAGTTGGGCACATCTCAAGCATTCGTTTAGGATTGGACTCGATGAGGAAATGGGCCTAAAAAATCTCTCTACGATGGATTCTTCTCTGCCTTCTTCAACACACCATCTATAGTAATGACTCTACAGCTAGTTGAATCAATGTGAGGAGGAAGAATTTATAGGAGAGGAGGAGGTGGTTTGGGATTGCACACAAGGTGGAGGAGAGGTCTATCCCTTTGGGGAGTTGCATAATTGTAGGAACCAAGAAGCCAAAGGGAGAAACTCGACATGATTCGGTTGAAAAAACCATGATGACTTCGCTCAAGAAGTTGTTAAGCATGGAAACTTTGTTTCTATTTTAAAAAACTTTGCAAAAACATCTCGGCGCAGGTGCCATTCTAAGACAGAGCACCAAAGGGAGTGGGGCCCAGTGTTAACTTCTCCATGGGCGTGATGCCATAACTTCCTAACAACGTTGACCCAACATCATATGCTTCTGAAGGTATGCTTGAGGAATGAGCAACAGAGAATATATTCTTGACATGCTAAGGGATGCAATGACATTTATGGAAATGTATGATAGTACACAGAAGTCACAAAATGGTCCTCAAATGTACGGGATGGGAATTGCAGGGATGGTGACAAAATACTGTGTAACATATGCCCCCTAAAGCATGAATTCTGAGAGAGAGGTATGGGTGAAATGATTTATGAGAACATGCCCAAACGAAAACGTCGTCGTCCGAAGACCTACAAGAACAAGTACAACTGATATCTCTGATACATGAATATGTGGTATGGGAAAAACCATCCATAATTGAGTACATACAATAACAAGATCGGAGGTATGGATGCAGCCATCCCATAAGAAGGACCATCAAATAGACTCAAGTATGGTCGTAACCATCCAATCAGAAGGGTCATGCATATAGTCATGATAAACCAAATCTCCTCATAGCCTAGATTTTATCAAACAAAACCCAAGGTCTTGCGCTCCATCTCGACTTGAACAAGTAAAAATTCAAGCATGCGAATGAATGATTTGAAGTCGAACATGAAATAAAATCACCTGATTACCAGCTAATGATGAACGTTGTTAACAGGCACGAGAGAAACCACCAGTAATGACAATTGCTCGCAAAATAAAACTAGTACAATTCATAGAATGTTAACAGTGAGCTGGAGTCGAACACCCACGAAATAACTCGATCGAAGGCCAATGAAAAGAACCTATTTTCGAATGTGAAGAACTTGCCATTGTGGCATGGAAGCTCTAAGGTACCAGAAGGGAGTCTCTAGATCAACTTCCTAGATAACGAGCTGAAGTCAATAGGAAGTGACTGGTCGAAGGAGGGCCATAATGTTTCCCACATCATCGACAAAAGATAGAGGAATAAGATGATAGTGAATCAGGACCAAATAGAGGATTAAGGGTTGAAAATTGCAGAAGGAAACTTCTCTTTAACATATTGGCGACATGACTTCGGAATTTGGCAGCATTTGACATCAAGGGATCTAAGGTCATGGTGATGTGGCAAAGAGAAGATGAGAGGTCGAAACAAATAACCAAAACCCATAGAGGAAAAATGACGAATGTGGGATGTCCCCAGCCCGACATGAATTGATGACAAGTGTCATGTTCAAGAGCGACATACTGCTGACACGACTAAGAATTGGTTCCATTTCCCCCCACCATTTCTGGCGAGTACCCCAATTAATTTTGGAAACAATATTGAAGGGGATAGAATATTCTTATCATATAAGTTTGTCCTTTCGATAAATCCATCCTAGTAAATTTTACGAGCCCTAGGAAGGAGGAACTTGGTAACGTCATGGTGACAGTTTCCAATGTTATTAGGTTTTAACGAGTCTGGAAAAGGAATAACTCAGCATCTTTTCATGTTTAGAGAGTTTGAAAAGAAGCATAAAAGAAAAATACAGTAGATCCCTTTTTGTAGGTAGTCTCACAGATCCAAAAAGGTAGAAAACAATAGCTGGGAGAACCTCTTAGTCGTGATTGGCTAAGGTATTCCTTTTTCATGAATAATCTGTCCCAGCCCGAAAAAGGGGTAAACGTATACTGGGCAGATGACGTTTCACAGCCTTTAATGAGTTCAAAATGAAAAGAGTCTCGGAATTATTTTCAATTTAAAAGAGTCAGAAAAGAGCTGAAAGATTACTCCAGGGGCGACTTTTTCGTGTCTTTACCGAGTCCAAAAAATTAATAAAATACAACTCGTCACTTCATCTTCATCATGTTTAGGACCTGTTGCTGCACAAGAAATGGACGTAAAACCCATTTTTCGAGATAAGACATTAAAATAATAAAAAAATAAGCTTGAAAACCTAATTAGGGTTTCAAAAAGGTTATAAAATGACAGAAATAGTAAAAACAAATTAATTTTCACCTTTACACTTCTATGTGAGCATTTTACCACTTGTAACTGTGATATTGTGGAGATGACGACAAGAAATCTAGGAGGCCATTCAAAAATATGCTTTCTTCAAGTAAGAGCTCTCGTCCTTTCCTGAATTTTAAACTATTTTTCATGTCTTGCATTCTTAATTTTTAAGGCATTTGGGGGAATTTTTCCATGGATTGGGCGCTGGTTCTAGGCATGGAGTCACGCCAACCCACCTAAATTTTAAACGGGAGGTGCCAATCGACATCGCTATTTGTAAAACAGCAACTCCAATCACCGCAACCAAAATTGCATGAGAATTCTCCTAAATAGCCCATTTTAAACAGTTCAAAAGTCAATTATGTGACTAATGGAAGCCCCAATTATGGTCTTGTAGGTAATTAAAATCCAAAATGGTCATTGAGTGGAAAGAAAGAGAACATGGAGAATAATATGAAAATTCCATGGCAAACCATGCATGTTTGGATGCCCTGAGAAATTTTGGGCTCTTGAAATTATTCCTAACACCGTGTCTATGAGCTCAGCTGGAATTATTATAGTATATGATTAGTGTGTGGGACACCAATCAAGAAATATTTCTGATTCAATTTAGGGATAGAAGTCTCTGACATATATTTCATCACTCGATTGTCACAAAGGGGAGAAAAATCGATCCTGACAGGTACCTGACCCATGCGTGAGAGCATGGAAATGCTAATATATAGTGTCTGCCCAGTAGTAAATAAAGGATCAAAGAGTGGGAAAATAGATATCCAGAAAATACTTGATTTGGCACTAAGGGTAGTGCTACACACTATAACACGAACCCCCAGATCTTAGGCCCCCCATGAAGCTACAAAGACACAACTTTAACTTGTCGTGGATTGTATGGCTCCAACCATTTTCAACTAGGAAGAAGCCGTAACAATAAACTTAAAGCACTAGTTAACGAAGTGCAAGAACGACAAGCTAAAACAATTTGGATATGGGTCCATCTTGATCCCATTCATCCTAGAACAGTTTCTGATATTTCAACGTCAGGATGTGATAGTACCTGCACCACCAGCATGAGAGCCATGGATGGTCCGTTGGGCAAAGTTGATGCCTCGATCAGGAGGTGGTCAACATATGTCATGGAAGCCAGAATTATTCGACCAGGTTTGCCGACAGCTCATAGTGGTAGAAGAATGGCCATATACTGGCACTGACTTCGTGGATGATATGGACCTTCCATAGCCGGAAGGAGAGGATTGGGATGAAGCTTTGGGTAAAAGCTCATTTTTTATTTATTTTGATGAGTATTATGATTTTTTGTTTATACATGTTCTGATATTTATCCATGCATTGTAGATGTTAGCCCAAAGAGACCAGAAAGGATGTCCCCCATAGAACGAATAGTCCCACGTGATTTCGAGGCAACCCCTCAAAGTGAGGGAAGTGAGGAAGAAGAGATCGCGTGCAACTTGGAGGGACTCAGAAGTGGGATACCAAATTACATGAGATTCGAGAATGTTCCTCGTTCGTATCAGAGACTCACTGTAGGGGTGTCTAACCGCATCCACCATTTACTGAGGCAGGTCATCCGTGCAGTGAAATACTATCATGATTACCATGCTGATTAGATGCCTAGGATTTATTTTTGCATATTTTTTAGAGACATGACATCTCAGGATGTAACCAAAACACACATAATTTTTGAACTTATGATGCACGTGGATGCAAACAATATATATATATATATATATATATATACACATTCTTATTTTCCTGTCTAAATCTTATTATGTGATGATGATTCTTTTACAAATTACGCAAATTTCTATCTAATACAATATTAGCTACCGCACCAGCTAACGCATTCATTCTTTTAAGAAAATGGTGATATGTGATATAATCAAAATTCCTTTCTAATAAAAGAACATGAAAATACAACCTTAAAATATAAGGTTTTCTAATAGAGTAATGCCCATTAAGCTGGAGAAAAAAAATTTGAGAGTCTAGGTTCACAATTAATTCATGGATGTTGAGAGCAATGGCTTCAGTTAAGAGTTCAATGAAGGCACTGTATTCAACAAAATTGTTGGTTGTTCATCCTAGACAAATACCTTGGAGGTCTATCAACTCACCATTAGGATCATAAATCACCCAGGCTACAGAAGACAGATTTTGGGTACTGCGGGATGCACCATCCGCGAAACCAACATAAGGAGTGACAGACATCTGCATAGTAAGCAACGACATAATAAGAAGGAAAAAACTGCTCACAAAACACACCAGGTCAAAAAAAATGAAAATTACAATTATGTACAAAAAGATATGCACGAGAAACTCATGCATAGTATTTTTTGAGGTACAACCCATTTCTGGGTTGATTCAAAGCATAACCTTCATAGTCAATTATCTCATAGGCCCCATTCCTCAAAATTCACTTAACGATATAGGGTCCATGCCACATGGGTTCGAATTTTCCTACCCCCAGCTTATCATGAGCTTGTTCATACAAGAGGACTAGGTCTCCTTCTACAAAGGTACGAGGGCAAACTGTCTGATCAAAATGAGCTTTGACTCGCTCTTTCTATGCTTCTTCGACTAGAGTAGAAAAGTGGCGAGTTTCATCTAATCTCTCCAAATATAGAAGATGTTCTTCCTCCGGTGAAGTATTAGGCAGTAATTCAACAACAATCTTGAGAGAAGGGATTTCGCATTCAATCGAAAGGGTAGCTTCCAGACCATAAACAAGATGGAATAGAGTGAATCTGGTTGCATCCTTCACTGAGGTTCGGTAAGCCTAAAGAGATAAAAACAACATGAGATGCTAGCTGGACTCATGCATCCCAATTGTACGCTGAAGCATGGTGACTAGAACCTTGTTCAGGGCTTCAACCTGGCCATTGGCCTGGGGGTAGTACGACGTTGATCTATCGTGACACAGACCTAACTTAGAAGTCAACTCAACCATCATGTAATGGCGAAAATGAGAGCCATGATTAGTAATAATGGCTTGAGGGACACCCAACCTAGTAATCACATGAGTGAAAACAAATTTTGCATCCGTCTTATCGCCAGCTATGAGTGTAGGCATTGCTTCAACCCATTTAGTGAACTAGTCCACGGCTACGATAATATAAACATGCCCGTCCGGCCGAGTGAGGGTTACACGTCATAAAATCGATGCCCCACTTCGCAAAGGGACAAACAGTAATGGTGGGATGGAGGTGAGCGGGTGGCACCCGCATCTTGCACTGGTAAATCTAGAGATCATGACATTTAAGGACAGTGACAATACAGTATTTGAAAATGGTAGGCCAGAAATATCAAGCACGAAGGAATTTTTGTGTAGTAGCATATCCAGACATGTGACCGCCACATGCGCCAAAATGGCAGTCATTGAGTACTTTTTCATCTTCCTCGAGGATTAAACACTAGCAGAGAATGAAATATGCTCCGATGCGATATACAGTATCTCCAACTATGCAATAAGGTTGTGAATGATGATAGATACGTCGACGAACATCTTTCATCAACTCAGACTGGAAGGTGGAAGTCTGGAGATACGATGATATCACAGTACCATGGATCAAGGGTGATAATTAGAAAAAGAGTGTCATCTAGAATGCGTTCCTCAGAACCAGAGGGAGTAGAGGCAGAAGGTAAAGAACAGATAAAATCAACGAAAACCAATGACTTCTTTGATTTGGCCATAGTGAACTCAAAATCAAACTATTGGAGGATAACTATCCACTTGGAGTATTTCCCCCCCAGCAATTCTCGAGTCAATATATAGGTCATGGGGTTACAATCAGAAATCACAGTTACTGTGTGAAGTAGAATATAATGGAAAAAACTTTGGATGGCTTGAAAAACAGCCAACACCAACTTCTCAACATGTGCGTAACATGTTTCGGTATCGAGAAGGTTGCGGCTCAAATAATAAATGATTCGCTCGTCACCATCATCGTCGTCTTGTGCTAGAACCCTTGTAATAGTGCTAAATGCAGCATCCAATTTGAGGGAATAGTCACGATGATAATTCGGTGGATGAAAAAGAGGAGCATTGATAAGCAATGTCTTCAATACATTGAAATATGTTTTGGCAATCTCATCCTAGAGGAATGGGACGCCTTGCTTAAGCAATCACGTGAATCCTTTGGCTACTTCAGCATAGTTCAGGATAAAACGACGTAGGAAATTATCTTTTCCTTGCAAACTCTGTAACTGATGTAAAGAGGAAGGGGAGGGGAGATTAACAATAGCTCTGACCTTAAGAGGGTCGAGACAAATCTCATCTTTAGAAACAATAAACTAAAGGAGTCTGTTGGAATCGACGCAGAAGACACACTTATGCAGATTGAGCCGAATGTTATAGCGCCTACAGTGAAGAAAGATTTGACAAAGATTATCTGGGTGGTCTATACGCTTAGTGGAATGAGTCATAAGGTCATCCAGGTAAGGTTTAACAATGTGTTTAATATCATGGAAAGCGTATGACATTTCTTGTTAGAAAGTAGCACCAACATTCTTAAGGAAAAAAGGGAGCTTCTTGTATGTGAAGGTGCCCATGGATAGATAAAGGTGGTCTTGTGTTGATCAGCTAGTAGGATATTGATCTGGTTGTAACCAGAGAACCTGTACATAAGGGAAAATATCTCACTCCTAGCACATTCATCAATGATTTGGTCCATGAAAGGAGTGGGATAGTTTTCCTTAGGACAAACGTGGTTAATTTTGCAGTAATCGACACAGACGCGAATAGTACCCTACTTCTTATCCACAGGGACGATGTTAGAAACCCATTCCATCAATTGGATCAGATAAATGAAGCCAGCTTTGAGAAGTTTCTCAAATTCTACCTTTATGGCGGCAACCTTTCTAGGGTGTACGGGAAAAAGACGTTGGCGAACAGGCTTCGCATCAGGATAAGTAGGCATCTCATTCACAACTATACTCTGATCAATGTTGGGAATTTCTTCGTAGGACTAAGCGAAAACATCTCAAAACTCTCAGAAGAGACTAGTATAGACCTCAATATCATCATGAGAATAGGTTACCCCAATGTGGATGTTCTCAACAACCCCTAGTTTAATGGAGATGTCAATTGGCATCGTTTGCGTAATGTTTCCTAGGTTACCTTCCGCGAAAAATTCATGTGTCAAGATGGGCATTTGAAGCAAATGGGAAGGAGCTTGGGAAGAGAATTTCTCAAGACAAGTAGACATGGCCCCAAGGCTAGGGATAAAGGAGGAACGATGATGACTATCACCCCAGGGAGGATCCTCGAGAGACATGGTTTCCATGATAGCCTCATCAGTTGGAAATATCTCATTCAATGGATTAGGAGAATCTGAAGCACCAAACCAAGGGGATTGAGAATAAGTTTCGAGAGACACATCAAAGGAGTATGATTGGAGGGAGAAAGAGCCGAAGACGAGATAATTTCATAATAATCAATTTCTATTGGGTTGAACGGCATCACGTCACCAAACGAATCAACCTGCTAAGGCAAAGGAATGATCCACAGATCGGAAGATGTGGAGATCATGTTAACCTAAGCAGTGTTGGGCGGAGGAAGAGGAAAAAGACCCATAATCTTTGAAAATTCTTGGCCCTATGCTTTCATAAGGCGTAGGAATACAATCTAGATATGGAACGTTGCTCTCGGAGGATGTGGAAGTGAAAAAGGACAACTGATTGACAGTGATGATATTTCCTTCGTGCGGAAATTGAAGAACATGAAAGAGAGTGGATGGGACACATAGCATAGCGTGAGTCCAAATATGTCTGAGGAGGATATTATAATTGAGCTTGGCATCAATGACTTCAACCTCAACATTAACCGTTTTCCCTTCCAACGTGATAGGTAAGATGGCGAGAACACCAAGAGGGTGAGCTTCCCTTCCATCAAAAGCTTCTAAAGCATTTGGAGATTGATTAAGGGTTGGAGAACCAATGGCTTTCCAGCATGCAAAATACATGATGCAAGTAGATGCACCCTTTTCCATGACTGCTCGATGGATATTCTTTCCATTAATCCCAACTTGGATAATTAGTGCAAGCTGGTGAGGGAGACGTGGAATGAAATTTTCCAAATCAAAGGTGATGAGGCTTGAATCGGTTGGGTCAACTCCTCTGATGGAAAATAGAAAAGCCTTCCATTGTGACAGACAACTTTGAAGTACTTCCAACACAGACATAGCGGACGTCACCTGAGCTAGATCCTCAACAATACTGTAATGATGAGCTTCACGAGAGTTTGGGTTATAGGAAGACTTACGGAGCATGGCCTTTAGAGGGTGGCCATACAACGGGCTCAGGAATGGGCCTTTCAATTTGAATAGGGCCAGAAGAGGGTGAGGGAGGAGGACCATCTGCAATCTCTTTCCCTACTGCCTGACGCAGTTTGGTGTAATTATTTGATCTGGTAGCAATAGATATGGGTGAATCACCATTCATCATGAAAACCTAAGAGCCAAAAGGGGCGAAGGATTGAGGTTTCTCCACCATCTGAGTTTTATGTGATGGGAATGGTTCTTTAAGAATACACAGAGTGGATTTGAGTATTTGAATCACCTCGACCCATCATGGACAGTCCTTAGTGTAATGCTCGTCGTCACAAATCAGAAAAGGGTACTTTGGTTTACATTTCGAACCATCATCAGCATTAGGTTTCGGAGAATCCTATTTCGAGGTATTGGCTTTGGTATTGCTTTTACCCTTCTTCTTACCTTTGGAAGTTTTATCCACTGGGTGGACTGAACGTCATTCACTTTCGCTGTCTTACCAGGATTTAGAGGTGGCTGAGAAGCAGTATCAGTGGAAGAAGTAGATTTTTTCTTCGTAGCATTTGGAGAAGAATTACAAGAAGTGTGAGACATAGAACCAATGATACCATCAATAGATGGCATCGCCGGTGTTTTGGAAGTTCTAGGTCGTGGAGCATCGGGCAAGAGTTCATACAACATGACAGATTAAGAGTACACGAGGTCGAGGTACTGGGTACGAGCGATGGCTTGTTCCTCAGCAACAGTTTTCCCCATAGCGATATCCTTAACAAATTGACAGATAAAATAGGTAGTTAACTATTCAGTCGGAAGTTGATCAGGAATCTCAAACTTGATCAAGCGATGACGCCGCCTCCATTCATGATTATGATCGGAGATATGAGTATCCCGATCCTGTTTCAAGGATGTGAGGAGGTGCGGCCCAGTTTCATAAGGAAATGGTAACTGAAAGTGCATGAGAAATTCCATGGCTAGAGAGTTAAAATATTGAAAGATGTTGCGGGAGAGTTCAATGTACCACTTTGCAGTGGCACCAGTGAGATTCCTTTGGAAAATACGTAATTGAATTGAATCGTCAACCCAAGAGTTAGAGGAGCACCAAAGCTGGTATGTCATAACATGCGCTTGGAGGTCTTCTCCGGACTTGCCTTAAAATTTGGGACAATCGTCGAGGATCTTGGTAGGGACGGGGGGCCAATATGGATTATGAAGGATAGGATCATTTGTTAACTTCGACACAGCGGGGAGTTCCAGTGTAGCAAGGAAGGGAAATTGCAGATTGAAAAGCATGGTAGGCCTTTGATAGAGACCAGTATTGGGATTCCAAGCAAGATGGGAGAATTTTTGACCCCATATATTCTATCCCTGAGGATTTTGTCCATAGGGGTTATAATTCTGATAATTCTACCCATACACTGGTTCAGGACTAGGATACTGATTCTGAGTGAACCACTAAGGTCATATCTGAGAAACATATGGATTTTTTTGCAGAATGTAACCAGCGCCTTGGGGCGGACCTTGTACCATCGAAGATTGACCTTGATGAATGAAAGGTGGGCCCTGAGGCTACACGAGCTTCCCCTGGGGTGTAGGTTTACCCAAATACTAAGGTTGGACAGGATGTCCCTGGGGTATAGGTTGGCCTAGATGTTGAGGTCCACTAGGCTCCCCCTGTGGTACAAGTTGGCCTGATGGTTGAGATGAGCCAGGTTGCCCCTGAAGACCATGTTGGCCCGGCTAAGCAGTGGAGGGTTGACCTTGTTGTACAAAATTTGGGCCTTTCTGAACGTAAGGCTGAATCTGTTGCACAAAAGGTTGTCCCTGAGATGAATAGGTTTTCCCCCAGGGAACATAAGAAATTCCTTGTTGAACATGAGGTTGACCAGTAGGACCATAGGGTTGTTCCTGTTGGACCGAAGGTTGTCCCTGAAAGGGTTGTCCTTGTGGACCATAGGGTTGTCCCTGTAGGTATGTACACTGGTTGGGATAAACCAGAATTTGAGGTGTTTGAACATACAATGGACCTTGCGGAATGGGCCCATGGTAATAAATGTGATTTCCTTTCTCATCATAGTAATGTAGAGGATTGATGGGAGCTTGAACCTGCTAAGTACCCTTGGGGAATTAATTATGTTTCTGAATGGCCATCATGTACTGGTCATACGTCAAATGTCTAAGAAGAGGATTAGAGGAGATAGGTGCACTACCAGTAGGTTGATCGATTCCCGACACATGGGGATGTGATCCACTCACGACAGGCCCAACAGGTATCACGGAAGCAATAGGAAGCATCCCACGAAGAGTAGAAGATGGTGGTAATGAAATAATAACACTAGTAGATGGTGTGGAGGAAGCCACACAAAAAGTGGGCTGGCTTGGGACAGATGTAACTATCGTCGAAGCAAAGTGAGTCAAGGAGGATGGACCTGACATGAAAGACACTGCAGAAGAGGCCGCCATACTTGACCATGGCATATTTTAATACAAATATGTAGTAATAGAGATTAAGTGACCCAAAGAATGATAACCAATCAGGAGAGTTGAAATTTGTGAGGGAGGCTGACCCGAAACATAAGGAAAATTCTTCGGAGGGAATGAATATTCTCTCGTAGAAACATAAGTGTCTTCACTACTAATGGGACTCGTGGCATCCATGTCGGACAAAGACATGTTGTTGGCGAAAAGGCGACAAGTAGTGGTAAGTAAAGCATGGATTAATGGTGATTCAGGCGGTTGCGAGGGATCTTCCCTCGAAAAGGCCCAAGCATGTGGAGGTTGCCAATTGATATGAAATGGTTCCTCAGGAGGATATTGAGTGGAAAGAAGTTAATCACTTGGAACAATAGCATGCCAGTAGCCTAGAGTCCTATCAGACTGATATTTCTCTGAAGAAACTTCATTGGAAGGTTCTCCACTACGAGGTAGTGAAGAAGACAACGAAACTGGTGGTTCTGCCACCGTGACTTTGTCTCAAAGAGAAGGAGAGAAGAGAGGTGGAAAATTTGAGGCTTTAAGACCAATCACCAAGGAATTACTTATGAACAAGCCAGGAAAATAAATTTAATGGGCATGTGATCATAGGTAATTAATTTTATGACACTGAAACAAAACTCTACCTTTTCATATTTTAAGAGTCAAGAAAAGGAAAAAAGATGACTTTAGTCACTTTCAAGTTGGACGAGCTTGAAAGGACAAGTTATCGATGATTGTTTCAAATTTTAGAGAGTCATGGAAAAATGAAAATGACTACTCAAGAAATCTAAGCAAGAGGGTGTACCAAGCTCCTTTGAACTACAATATACACCTTGGTGATCAAATGAAAGAGAAATTACCAAGGACTTAATGTACATGCACGCAATCTCCCTGAATCCTATGTTCGGTGTATCACGGTTACAGGGCAGCAGACTCTGCTTCCTATGGATAAAGGATTGCAACCTATGAGGGTTTTCCTCTATATAATCGATGGTATGGGGAGCACAAGTCTGTGCTAGCGTTTTATAATTCCAGATGGCAAACGACAGCTACTAGGTTTAACGACGCCGGAGCACGTCACTAGCCTATACCTCTAAATGCGAGCATTAAGTTTCGTTGCTTCCTTAGGTTGATTGAGTTCATTTCAAAGTTTATCTTGAAATTATGTTTCATTTTCAAGGCCTTACCGAATGTAATCTCAAATCTCTGATGAAAAACTACATGAGAAAGAATATCATTCCAATTCGATGAACAACTAGCTAAGAGAGGGATAGAAGTTCACAACGAAGCAACAATCAATCAAATGCAAGAAGAACTTTTCCTAATGCTACTAACACAACCAAAGCAAAAAATGAAAGGATTTTCCCTTATTGTTCACTCTTTAATGAGAAATCTATTAATGGAAAAGAATAGTTTTCATTTTCAAATAGAGCGAAAGAATGCAAATTTTGTTCTTTTATATGAATGAGAAGCAATAATGCACTGTTACACTAAAAGTAAAAAAGGAACACTAGTTTTGAGCAACTCGAATGAAATGATCAAAAACAAAGAGACAAATCTAATGTGAATGTAAAACACACTCAAAACGGACATGCATTCCTTGACGCAGAAAGAGGAATTTCAAATTGACTCAATGAGAAATGTGATCTATGCTCAGGGTGACAGATGGAAGGTCAAACAGATACCAGGATGAAAATTTGACGATCCAACAACACATAGAATCGAAAGAAAATACCAAGCAATCAGTCAACAAGCTGACAAGATGAAAGAATAAACTGACTCATACACAAATCAGAAGCTCAGTGAACATGGGACCGAACAAGAAATCAAAGAGACCTAGAAACCCTAGGATGATGGAGCCACATAGGTCAGATGAGATACAACCAAGTGAAGAGAATGAGAGAGGGAAGTAAAAAACAATCCAAGTGGACTAATCCAGGAGGGAAAAACCAACACAGAGGATAAGATGCATTGGAAAACTTGGGGAAGAGGCCTAAATCCAAACCTATAGGATTCGGCACGATTGTTCAGCTGTAATCTACGCTGAATAGGGGAAATTGCACCTATAAAACAGGAAACCCAAACCAATTGGTGCGACTGTAATGAAAATACTAATGCCGAGCAAGGAAACCCAAGAGAGGAGAAATGACAGCTGAGAAAAATCTAGGCTTGACACTATGATAATAGGTAAGATGGCTTGAAACAGTCAGACAATCACGACAAAGTAGAGAAATGACAATATGACCAAAGTTGGACAGATAAGCAAAAATCTAAACGAACAACGAGAGACAATAGACACACTGATACCTAATATGGTCACCAACTTGTTGAGAAGGAAAATCCCCTCTGTGGATAGAGGAAATCCCTCTAGCCCTAGGGTGGTTCTAGAAACAAGGGAACATGCTAGAGACCTGAATTCCTAACTTATAAATGAAATATAGATTGAAACAGATATCCTACCTCGGTCCAATGCTTTTTCCGTAGCATGCGGCGATCTTTCAATCCTTGTCTTCACGCCTTATGCTTCATGTTGGTGACGATGTTCATGCATCTGCACAAAGATCAAACAAATGATAACAACATACAAGAATATACATTCATCCACACCTATTTAGCTAGTCAAGGAGAGATAAACACTTTGCATATAAATGGAAACAAAGTTGGAACTAGAAACCACGCATGTATTATTGATAGAGAAGAAGAAGTTTACAACCTTATGCCTTGATGTTGTAGATCTCCTTCAACGAGTTCAGTCAAGCACATCTTAAGCATTCGTTCGAGATTGGACTCGATGAGGAAACAGGACTAAACTCTCTCTCAACGATGGATTCTTCTCTGCCTTCTTCTACACACTAGCTATAGTAATGACTCTTCAGCTAGTTGAATCAATGTGAGGAGGAAGAATTTATAGGAGAGGAGGAGGTGGTTTTGGAACCCACACAATGTGGAGGAGAGGTCTATCCCTTTGGGGAGTTGCACAATTTTAGGAACCAACAGGCCAAGGGGAGAAACTCAACGTGATTTAGTCGAAAAAACCATGATGACTCCACTCATGAAGTTGTTAAGCATGGAAACTTCATTAAAATTTTAAAAATATTTCCAAAAAAAGCTCGGCGTGGGTGCCCTTCTGAGACAGAGCACCAAAGGGCATGGGGCCGAGTGCTAATTTCTCCATGGGAATGAGGCCATAACTGCCTACCAACGCCATCCCAAAATCATATGTTTTTGAAGGTATGCTTGAGGAATGAGAAATAGAGAATATATTATTGACATTATAAGGGATGAAATGGCATTTATGGAAATGTATGATAGTACACAGAAGTCACTGAAATGGTCCTGCAATGTACGGGATGGGGATTGCATGGATGGTGACAAAACACTGTGTAAGACCTGTCAGGTGGATTAATGACTGGTTCTCTATCTATCTTGATGAGTTCAAGGTTTACTTTTTATTTTTTTCGTTGTTGTAGTTTGGTTGTGGAGCGAAGCCCTGATTTTGGCTCATGACTTTCTATTCACTAGTGTCAGATTCAAGTCTTCGGCTTCTTCAAAACTCCAGCAGGTAAGAAACTATGTCAACATTCATTTACATGTCCGGATTATTCACTAGTTACCTCTGTCAAATTGACAGTGGAATATATATAACAATTCATTGTATTTTTTTGCAAAGGGTTTCATATTTGTGCCACCTCAGGCTTCATGGCAGAGGTAATGCCCCTGAACCAAACCTATATGCAACCTCTTATGTTCATTTTAATTTTCGTGGTTTATTAAAGTTAAAACCCTAACATTGTTTCATTATGTGCAGCGATTAATTTGATGTTCTTGTTATGTAAATCTCAAATCTCGCCATAGAATTATTACATTAGACTTCATATTGTCAACCCTGTTTCTCGCTAACTCAGGTACATGGACTCTTCATGTTTTGGGGTTAATTTTAGAGGCACAACCACTCCTGTTTTTCTCTCTGGATATTTCTGAGAACTCATATATATTTATGTTATTGTAGCCTTTACTTCCATCTGATTCAAGTTTTCAGTGTTGGTTAAATATATTGTGGGCTTTGCCCTAGTTAAGGATTGTAATTAGTTTTGTAAATTTGATCAAATTTGTTTTAATATTTTGTCCGAGACTTCGGGCCCAACTCGATAACGGTTTTGTTCTTGTTTGACAGGATTTATATACTTATTTGTTATATATTAATTCGAAATATTCTTCGTTATGGTTCTTGGACTATTATGTTATCCTCTATTCCACACAAAGCCTGTTAATTATGATATAGCCTCATCTTTTGGTTACATATGCTTATGTTTTTGGAACTCAACATTTATCTTCGGTTAACAGTGCTCAATTTGGTTCCTTAGTACATTTATAATGTTTCTACATTTATTTTTCTTATTTCCTCTCTCGGCCTGATATGATTCCCATTCTTCAATAACATCATTCTATGTGTATTATGCATTATTTATAAGGCTTTAGTCCATGGCCATAAATATCTACATGGATTTCTGGTTTAATATTATATAATTACCCTTATTACAAAAATTTCAAAATTTTTATGGAAAGTTGATATTGTTTAATTTAATTACTATTTTATTGTTGGTAATTTTTCTTTGCTTTAGTTTATAATGAAACTGATGTCTGGACCATCGAATGTTTTGAGTTACCTCTGTAACTCACTTGTCTGTGTATATCATAGAATAGTCAAAGAAAACAACTTGTTCTATCTAGGGTTTCTATCCTGGAATAAACTAAGAGTTTTCTACTAGCATATTCTGTAGATTGTCTCTGGTAATTTTTCGCCTTTTCATTCTAAAACCTCCATTTTATTTAACTAAATAAAATACCCTACCTCTAGATATAAATTATAGATGAAAATATTCTACCAACAATCTACTAATCATACCTTCAGTAGATACACACATATTTATATACTCCAATAAACCTAGCTTTCTTCTTATTTGACTATAACAATGTTTTTAACGAGATAAGAAAATTATGAACACATGAACTTCTTCTGTAATAAAAAATTCTTTTCATTATCTAAAAAACATCTATGTCTAAACAGAATCTTTCTTAAACAGTGTTCCTAGTTCTTACTTTTCAAGCAGACTGTCTACTTATCTCACTTCGGAAACCACAGATGATATCCTCCCTACCATGAGAGAGGCTATTACGTCCTCATCTCCCCCCGTGCTCCTCACGAAAGTAGGTTTGTATAGCAATAATTCTGAAAGAGACCTCGGGACCTCCAGTCTAGTACTCTTTATTTTCCAGGATTCAAGGAAGCTGATTTTCCACTGGTCACCACCAGCTCTGGATTAACTCTCCCTCTTTTTCCTTCAGTCACAGAACCCCTTTTCGTCACTGAGATGCATATTTTATCCTCAAAGGAAAGGTAACTGTTTCAACTGATTTTTCCCAACTACTCTCAGATCTTGGAATACTTTATCATCAATCTTTTTATGGAAAACATGCCATAATTAATTTTATTCAAAACAAAATAACCATTTTCATTTCATTTAATCACATTTTAAAAAAAAATGTCTAAACTCCTTTTAAACAAATTAACAAAATATTTTGGGATTAATACAGCTATCACATCTCCCCCCTTTGGAAGTAAACATAGTCCTTGGTGTTTTATTCCAACTCAGCAAATAACTATGGGTATGCCTCATGCAAAAATCCTTATTCTTCTGAGGTGGCCTCACCTGAGCCAAAGTGCTTCCATTTCACTTTAACTTGGGTGATGGCTCACCTCTTCAGCGTGATTTTTCTCCGATCGAGAATACGTTGACGTTCTAGCATAAATATGCTGTCTAGTTTGACTTGAATTCAATAAGGAATAAAATTAATAATCATAAAACCTTTTTGTCTTTTGAGATTGGATTATTAATTTTATGACTGTGTAATGCCAATTGATAGGCCACAGGTCCCACTCTTTCCAAAATTTGGAAAGGTCCACAGACCTAGGAGCCAATTTGGCACAAGATGTCCACCTTAGAGTACTTTTCTTAGGTTTGATTATCATGTAGACAAGATCACCCACTTCAAATTCCTGGTAGGTTCTCTTTTTATCCGCATACACCTTCTCTCAATCTTGAGAATATTTCAAGTAATATCTAATCTTTCTCACTTCCGATTCCATTTCAGCCAACATCTTCAGGCTAAGCATTAATTTGGTTTCGAGACTGCTCCAGTTAATGGGAGTACGACACTGCCTCCCATACAAGGCTTCAAATGGGCTCCTTTTAAGAGACTCTTGGTAACCATTATTGTATGTGAATTCCACCAGATGTAGATAGCCTTCCCATTTTGTTGGTTGCTACATTACATACATGCGCAACATGTATTCCAAGATTTGATTTACTCGCTCGGTTTGTCCATCCATCTATGGATGGTAAGCAGTGTTGAAATCAACTTGTGTTCCCAGTCCAGTAAATAACACCTTCCAAAAATTTGAAGTAAAATTCATGTCTCTATCTGAGATAACTGTTTTTGGGATGCCATGCAACCTGGAAATTTCCCTCATGAAGATATTTGTTATCTACACGGTTTTGTAAGTGGAATACACATGTATAAAGTGGTTTGCCTTACTTAGCCTATCAACCACCACAATAATGGAATCATTATCCATTTTTATCTTGGTAGACCAGTGATAAAATATAATTATATAACCCCCCACTTCCATTCAGGTACAGGTATGGGCTGCAACAATCCCGTTGGATGTTGATGCTCCACCTTAACCTGTTGACATTCTAGACATTTGTTTAAATATTTTGCAATATTCGTCTGCATACCAGGTGAGAAATAGAATTTCCTGATTGTTGTCAGCATTTTTTGGTATCCTGTGTGTCCCGAATAATTACTGTGGTGATACTCATTCATGATCATCTCTTTCAAACTCATTATATTTGGAATATATAATTTTCCTTTAAAGGTTAAAAGCTGGTCCTTGTTAATTCCATAATCTGATGATTTTTCTTGTTTTCAGTTTCCTTCGCTTACTGCCATAAGGATTGGTATTCAGGATCTTTCTCAGATTCTTATTTTATCGGGTCTAAAAATTTACATTCTACTTGATTAAAGCAGAGTTCATATACACAATGTAGTTTTCTACTCAAGGCATCAGCCACACGATTTTCTTTCCCTTTAACATGTTGTATATCAAAATCAAATTCACTTAAAAACGCATTCCACCTTGCCTGGTGAGCGTTCAAATAAAATTGCTTAAAATAGTTAGTTAAACTAATGTGATTTGTCTTCAACACAAAATATTTTCCCTAATAAGTAGTGTCTCCACACTTTGAGTGTGTGCACTACTGCTATTAACTCTAAATCATAAGCTGAATATAGTTGTTCATGCTCCTTTCATTTTCTTGATTCGTAGGAAAAAACCCTTCCTTATTGAGATAAAATGGCTCCAACTCCTTCCTTACAAGCGTCAGTGCATACCACAAATTTTTTGTTGGGGTCAGCTACCATCAACACCAGGGCAATAGTCAACAAATTTTTTAACAATTCAAAACTATTCTGACATTCACTGGACCATCTAAACACTTTTCCCTTCCTCTGGAAGGATGTAATAAGAAAAAAAAATATTCAAGAATCCTTCTATGAAACGTTTATAATACCTATCCAGTCCCATAAAAGAACGAATATCTACTACGTTCTGGGGTACTCACCATTCCATAATAGTTTTGATTTTCTCTGGGTCGATCGTTAACCCTTTAGTGGAAATGACATGGCCTAAATATTGTATTTGTTCTTTAAAAAGTCATATTTGCTAAACTTGGCGTAAAACTGATGTCTTCTTAACATCTGTAGCACTAGCCTTAAGTTCTCCTTTTGCTCTTCCACAGTTTTTGAGTAAATCAAATGTTGTCAATGAATATAAGAACAAACTTGTCCAAAAAAGGGTGAAATATGTCATGCATCAGACTCATGAATGTCGTTGGTGCATTGGTTAAGCCAAATGGTAATACCATGAACTCATAATGCCCATATCCGGTGTGAAAGGTTGTCTTGTAAATATCCTTGTCTTTGATTTAGGTCTGGTGATATCCATATCTTAAGTCTATTTTCAAGAATACTGTCACTCCCTTCACTTTATCGAATAGATCATCTATACGCAGCAGCATGCATTTATTCTCAACTATCAATTTATTGAGATGATTATAATCCATGCACATTTGCATGGTTCCATCATTTTTCTTTACGAACAACATTCGTGCTCCCCAAGGAGACACACTTGGTCGAATATACCCCTTATCCAACAATTCTTGTAGTTTCATTTTCAATTTGGTTAACTCGGGTACACTCATTCGATATGGTGCTCTTGAAACTGGTGTTGTTCCTGGCATTAGTTCAATAGTGAAATAAATGTCTCTTTTTGGGGGTAAACCTGGTACATCTTATGGAAATACATCCATGAAATCTTGCACCACTAGTATATTTTCCAGCATAGGGGTATTTTCCTTAGAATTAGCAAATCCCACTTGAATGGCATAAATCTGGCATCCTTTTTTGATACATTTACTTAATTGAGATGTTGTGATGGGACATAATTGTAAAGGTTTCTTAATTCCTTGTAATTATTGGTGTGTCCCATCCTCCACTCTAAAGTATATAATCTTCTACTTACAATCCACCAGAGACTAGTGTCTTTCCAACAAGTCCATACCCAATAGTATATCATAGGATCCCAAAGGCAGAATATTCAGCTCTACATTTAACTATTGTTCTCCAATTTCAAAAGAATGGTTTGTGACCTTGGCACAAACTCTTCTCTTTGCCCAAGTAGCTAGTTGTACCAGCTAGGGGTTTTTGAATTTCTAACTTTGTAATTTACAATTTTCTACTATTCGGGGGTTTACATAACTTAAACTAGCACTTGGGTCAACCAAAATAGAAACAGTTTGTGAAAATAACTTACCTTCCAATTCTATCATTGTTGGTCGGTAGTCTTCCTACCAGTCTTCCAGAGCTGCATTAGTTCTGGGTATATTTCAGGCCATGTATCCCACCGTAAAGGCTTCTTGCAGGTTAGCTTCTATTTCATTTCTTCCCCACTGAGGGAAATTCTTGTAGTAGTGTGCCTCACCACACCCCTAACATTGTAGAGGTGGTTTATGGGCTTTTCCATTTTCTGGCTTACCAGAAGCCTATGTGGGTCGTTCCTCTGTAGGCCATTTTTTTCTCTGGTGATTTCTTCGAAAATGCTTGCTCACTTAATTTCGTGCAGAAGTCTTAAAACTGTTGGACCTGGTATTTTCATAATTTGAATTGTTTTTCTATCCCTTCTTTGGCGGTGAGTTCCTGCCTATTTCTCCATTTTCTTTGGAATCTTGGTAGCACATTCGTGCTTTTCGAATTTCCTCATCCATTTTCCTTGGATTTAAGAACTCGATTTGTTCCTCATGTGAGTAGGTAAACTGCTCAAGAACCAATGAACTTTAGCCTACTCATCTCTTAGGTAAGGCACATATCTTAATAAGGATGTGAACTTGGTTATGAATTCATCGATTGTTATTTGGCCCAGTCTTAGATCATGGAATTACATAGAATTTTCATCATAGAAACATTCTGTTAAATATTTATCCTTGAAGTATGGTTGGAATTCATCCCATGTCACATTTTGATCTTCGAAACTTCGAACATTTTTTACTTCCTCCCACCACAGGGTAGCTTTCTCTCTGAACTAAGAGATGGCCAAATGAGCTTTAAGGTTACTTTTGTATTCATAGACCTGAAAATACTTATTTGTATTAATTAACCAAGCTTCAACCACTTCTTCAGCTTCCCCATCAAAAGTACGTGGTTTTTTTTCTTCAGAAATCACCCTCTAGTTCCACTTTCTGTTTCTTTATCTCTTGATGGTCTGGCACATTACCAGATTCAACTTCATTATAATTTATATTCTTATTAATTCATTGTGAATGACTCCATTCTACTCTGGCATTATTTTTTCCTTAGTTTGTCGTTCGTTTTCTCCCCGAGTGTCCCTTTCAGGACTAGGTTGCACCACTCCTTTATTCTGCTTGTTGGAAAGGCTTTTGACTATCCTATCCTATTCTTGCATCAAACTTTCATTGTCACTCCTAAACCAGACCATTTCTTTCTATAGTTTCTGAATTGTACTTAGAAATATACTTGTTTCGTGTTTTTGTTCTTCCAACAGTCTACTAGTCTATTGATGCTGGTCTACACTCAGTTGTATTCATATTTCCGGATCCATTTTTGGATTCGTTTGGGGTGTCGATTCCCCTGTATTCCGGGGTACTTGGTGCGTCGATCCCCTCCTCATTTTTCTTTTCTATTTTCTGTGCACAATTTTACACGTAGCGATTATTATTTAAGTGACCCATTTGAGCCCCAGTGTATGAACGTTGCTCTGATACCACTTGTAACATCAATATATATATATTTGACACACATTCCTTATCTACTTGAAATTATCATGGATATTATAACTATGATTTTAAATTATAAACATACGAGCTATATAATTGGCATGGTCTCAATTTATGCTTCCCACGCATGAATAAATGTTGATATGATTGGGCGGTTGTCATACATATTTTAACCCTCGACGTATGAATTTATAAACTATGCAATTTTACATTTCATATATATGTTAAATTATATATGTGTGGGTTAACAATCCTCCTCATCAATTTATTTCTCCGATCTCATTAGTACATACGATTGGATTTAACAAAAAGATTTTCAATCTACCCTGTCAGATGGATTAATGGCATGGGTTATGATTTAGTTTTTGAAATGATATGTGGTATTATACATATCCTTTGTGCATGGTTTACATTACTGATGGGTGACATATGTCGACTCTTAAACTATCGGATTCAAGGCAGAAGATATACGGTTGGGATCTATCGGTACCGGCTTAGGGTCTCGACTAGCCTCCCAACCCTAACTAACTTGTTCATTTTGTTCGCGCGCAGCTGGAGGTGTTGCTTTGCAACCTCTCTGTCGCCATTGCTCCAACGAGCTATTACCTGGCTCACATCTTTGGCGAACTTGTCTTCTTTGGCTCCATGGCAGGTAAACGTACCAATACTCTTCTCTTTTAAGGCTTAGAGGGTTAGTTGATGTCTATCTGTTGTCTCTCCCAGTGCTTTAAAGTTTTCGCTAAAAAACTTAGCTGGTTTACTTCATTACCATTTCTTTGTGTGTCTCAAAGGGTTCAAGGTTTACTTTTGAATTGTTTCATTGTTGTAGTTCAGCTATGGAGCGAAGCTCTGGTTTTGGCTCATGGCTTCTCATTCACTGGTGTTGGGTTTGACTCTTCGGATTCTTCAAACCTCCAATAGGTAAGAAAATCTTTCAACATTTATTTACATGTTCGGCTTATCTGTTGGTTACCTCTGTCAAATCGACAGTTGAATATATATAACAATTCGTTGTATTTGTTTGTGCAGGGTTTCGTCTTCGGGCCACTTCGGGCTTCATGGCAGAGGTAATTCCCTCGAACCAAACCTATGCTCAACCTCTTCTTGTCATTTTTGTTTTTCGTGGTTTATTAAATTTAAAACCCTAACACATTTGGTTATGTGCAGGTATTACTTTGGTGTTCTTGTTATGCAAATCTCAAATCTCACCATAGACTTGTTACATTCGACTTTATAATGTCAACCATGTTTTCCGCTGACTCAGGTACATGGACTCTTTGAGTTTTGGGGTTAATTTTAGAGGCAGAACCACTCTTGTTTTGCTCTCTGGAGATTTATGAGAACTCATAGCTATTTTTGTTATTGTGGCCTTTACTACCATCTGATTTGAGTTTTAAATGTTGGTTAAATTTATCGTGGGATTTACCCTAGTTGAGGATCGTAATTAGTTTTGCAACTTTTCTCAACTTGGTTTTAATATTCTGTCTGATATTCCGGGCCCAACTGAAGAAGTGTTTTTTTCTTGTTTGACGGGATTTATATACTTATCTGATATATATTAGTTCAAACTTTTCTTTGTTATGGTTCTTGGACTATTATGTTATCCTCTATTCGTCACAAAGCATGTTAATTATGATATTGCCTCATCTTTTGGTTACATATGCTTATGTGTTTGGAACTCAGCATTTATGGTCAGTTAACAGTGCTCAATTTGTTTCCTCGGTACATTTATAATGTTTCTACATTTATTTCTCTTGTTTCCTCTCTCGACTTGATATGATTCCCATTCTTAAATAAGATCATTCTGTGTGTATTATGCATTATTTCTGAGACTTCAGTCCATGGTCATAAATATATACATTTCTTTCTGTTTAATATTATATAATTACCCTTCTTACAGAAGTGTCATAAATTTTATGGAAAGCTGATATTGTTTCATTTAATTACTATTTTGATGTTGGTAATTTTTCTTTGCTTCAGTTTATAATGAAACTAATGTCCGGACCATCGAAAGTCCTGAGTTACCTTTGTAACTCACTTTTCTGTGTATATCATAGGATAGTGAAAGAAAACAACTTGTTCTATCCAGGGTTTCTATCCCAGTCTAAAGTAACAGTTTTCTACTAGCAGATTATGTAGATTGTCTCTGGTAAGTTTTCCCCTTTTCATTCTAAAACGTTTATTTTCTTTAACTAAAGAAAATACCCTACCACTAGATATAAATTATGGATGCAAATCTTTTACCAACAATCTAATAATCATACCTTTAGTATATACACACATATTTATATATTCAGACATGCCTAGCTTCCCTGCTATTTCACTATAACAATTTTTTTAACTGGATAAGAAAATGATGAACACATGTACTTCTTTTGTAATTAAACATTCTTTTCATTATCTGAAAAATCATCTATGTCTAAACAAAATTCGTCTTAAAAAGTGTTCCTAGTTCTTATTTTTCAAGCAGATTGTCTACTTATCTCACTTCGGAAACTGCTGATGATATCCTCCCTAGCATGAGAGAGGCTATTATGTGCTTGTCTCCCCCTGTGCTCCGCACTAGAGTAGGATTGTATAGCAGTAATTCTGGAAGAGACCTCGGGACCTCAAGTCTAGTACTCTTTCTTTTCTAGGATTCAGGGAAGTTGAATTTCCACTGGTCACCACCAGCTCTCGATTAACTCTCCCTCTTTTTCCTTCAGTCACAGAACCCCTTTTCCTCACTAGGATGCATCCTTTATCCTCAAAGGAAAGGTAATTGTTTTAATTATTTTATGGAAAAAATTCCATAATTAATTTTATTCAAAATCAAATAACCATGTTCATTTCATATAATCACATTTAAAAAAAATAAATGTCTAATCTCCTTTTAAATAAATTAACAATATAGTTTGGAATTAATCGAGCTCTCATGCTATAATTGTCTTTAATTAAATTAAAATTCATAATTATAGTCAATGTCCTAAAAATCTCATTGGGAACCTAGATTATATATAGCTTAATCTTTTTTAAACTCCTAAGCTTTCAAAATAGTAAGTCAAATTGGAATTCCATGAAACATGGATTTAGTAGTTTACTAACAAAAGCCCACCATTTATCCTACCAATTCAATTTATTTATGATAAGAGGACTTAAAGTAAGACGTCGCTCCATGTGAAAAAAATATAAAATTCATTCCAAACCAAATCAATAATTCATTCAAAGAAAATTATTATTATTATTTTTTCCTTTTTAATATGAGTTTATGAGCTTCACAAAAAAAGTCTTATAACTATTCTAATTTTTGGAAATGTGTCAAAATTTACTTAAACAAGTTTTTATTATATAGTAATTTTTTTGTTATTTAAAATGCATTTTTAAAATGTATAAATGAATTTAACATCTTGAAAAAATTGTTTAGGTAATGAATTATTATACTTACTATTTTTTTATTAGAAATATATATATATATATATATATATATATATACTCTCATTTAAAAAATGCACATATTAACTCTACTTTCTCATAAAGGGTTATAGAATACACCTTTGGGGGCAATTAAAATGTTAAAATCTAATAGAATCTAGTATGAATGATATTAAAGAAAATGATTGTCCAAACAAAATGAAATACATCCAAACCATAATATAATTGAAATACGTTTTAATAATTGACTTTTTTTTTAAAGTCAAATTTTGGAGTATTCATAAAATTTAAAGTTTATAATCAATCAATAATATTAAAATGTTAAGTAAAAATGATATTAAAGAAAATGGTTGATGAAACAAATTGAAATACACCCATTCCATAATATAATTGGAACATATTTTAATTATTGTCTTTATTTTTGTAAATCAAATTAAATTTCATTTAATAATATTAAAATGATAAAATCTAGTACATTGCATCAAGAATGATAATAATAAAAAAGACACACAAACAAAATGAGAAAATGAAATCCGTCCATTCCATAATATAATTTTCATAAATAAATCAAATTTTGGAATATTTCCTAAATTTAAGATTATATTACATTTATTATATATCATTCAAGAATGATATTAAACAAAATGGTTGCCCAAACAAAATAAAATACATCCATTCCTTAATATAATTGAAATATGTTTTAATAAATGACTTCATTTTCGTAAATCAAATTTTAGAATATTCTTAAAATTTAAAATTATATTACATTTAATAATATTAAAATACTAAAATTGACTACAATCTAATAAAAATGATATTAAAGAAAATGACTGCAGAAACAAAACAAAATATATTTATTTCATTATATAATTAAAATATATTTTAATATTTAACCTTATTTTGTAAATCAATCTTAAAATTAAAAAAATGAAATACATTTATTTCATAATATAATTGGAATATATAAATCAAAATTTAATATTCTTAACATTTAAAGTTATATTGCATTTAATTTAATATTCTTAAAATTTAAAATTATATTATATTTAATAATATTAAAATTGTAAAATCCAGTGTAATCTAGCAAGAACAATATTAATGATTTTTAATAGTTGTCCAAACCAAATCAAATACATCGATTCTATAATATAAACTGGAATAAATTATAATAATTCACTTTGTTTTTTAAAATTAAATTTTAAAAATTCCAAAAGACAATTATGGCTAAGTAAGGCTATCTTACTCAGGCAACCATGTCCAGGGAGGGCCGGGGGCTATAAAACGGGGGCGTACTCAGCAGATTGGCAATAACGTTTGGCATTTGAAGGGATTATTTGCTTATTGGCAAAAGTGATATTCTTTGATTTGACGAAGCCATGGCGACGAGGTCATTTCGATTTGCCTTACTACTTCTGCTATCTGTGGTGGGCGCGCAGATACAACATATCGGTGGCAGGATTGCAATACACACATCGATTATTATTTAAGTTACCCATTTGGGTCCCAAGTTATGAACTGATACCACTTGTAATATCAAAATTATTCTTTATTTTCTTGACATTATCATGGATATTATAACTATGATTTTAAATTATAAACATACGAACCATATAATTGGCATGGTCTCAATTTATACTTCCCACTCATGAATAAATGTTGATATGATTGGGCGCTTGTCATACATATTTTAACCTTGGACGTATGACTTTATAAGCTATGAAAATTTGCATTTCATATATATGTTAAATGATATATATGTGGTTTAAGAGTATTTTCCTCGTCAATTTATTTTTCCGGTCTTATTAGTACATACCATTGGATTTAGTAAAAAGCTTTTCGATCTACTTAGGTGGATTAATTACTTGGGTCATGATTTGGTTTTTGAAATGATATGTGGTACTATACATATCTTTTGGGCATGGTTTACATTATTGATGGGTGACATTTATCGACCCTTAGACTCTAAAGGATTTACGGCTGGGATCCATCGGTACTCGCTTAGGGTATTGCCCACCCTCTCAACCTTATCTAACTTGTTCATTCTTCTCTTGAGGGGTTGGAGGTGCCGCTCTGCAACCTCTCTAATGCCATTGCTTCGACGTCCACATCTATGGCGAACTTGTCTTCTTGGGCTCCATGGTAGGTAAATGTACCAATAATATTCTCTTTTAAGGTTTCGATGGTTAGCTGATGTTTATCTGTTGTCCCCACGCTTTTAGGTTTTCGCTAACAAGCTTCTAGTTGATTTACTTCACTACTAGTTCTCTGTCTGTCTTCATGGCTTCAAGGTTTAGTTTTGATTTGTTTCGGTGTTGTAGTTTGGCTCTAGAGCGAACCCTGGTTTTGGCTCATGGCTTCCCATTCACCGGTGTCGGCTTCGACTCTTCGGCTTCTTCAAAACTCCAATAGGTAAGAAAATATGTCAACATTCATTTACATGTTCAGCTTATTCGCTAGTTACCTATCTCAAACTGACAGTGGAATATATATAACAATTCGTTGTTGATGGTAATGATGGTTTTCACTATTCTATCTGTTTTCGCTATTTTGTCTGTTGTATTTTGCAAATATTGATGGTAATGACCTCTGCTAAAATACCTCTTTACGATTGTCTTCATGATCGGGGTTTTTGGTCAATTCCAAGCGTTCGTTTTTGTCTCGGTAACATTGAAAACCCAAAACAGTTATGCGTGGGTATAACAGTTGTTGAGAAGTCTGCTCGGTTCTGTGATTTCCATTTCCATTTCCTTAACTACAAGAATTCCAATTCTGTCTTATTCCATCGCAATATTTACTGTCTGAGCAATTCTGTTCTGTTTCAACTTTCAAAGTGTTCGTCCATGAATTGGTCTAGTCCTTGCGTTATTGCTCTATCTCACAAGCTACAAAAGCTTCATGATGGGATGGTTTGGCCTACCATTAGCAGGACAAATGAAAACTATAATCCATACCCCAACATTCTGGTTAAACACATGGAATTCCATAATGATTCTAAGTTTTACCTATTGGCTATTGTTCGCTATACAGGGTTTTATTCAGTCAAAAGGATATACAGGAGCATTCAGGTCATAATGACAAAAGGAAAGGGAAGGAAAATGCATTCAAACCAGGTAGCAGGGACAAGCAAAAGAGGAAGGAAAACAAATCAACAAACCCTTGAAAGCCTAGCAAAAAGCTATGAAACTGGAATTCCGAAAGATATTCAGACAACTATACAGGGATGGGAAAGTGATAGTGATGATGAAGAGGATGAAATGCAGAATCAGCAGGAAGGAATAGATTTCCTTTCTGACCCAGGCAATACAAGAGGGAGAGTTTCTCTATTTCAACAATCTGTCAAAACTTATTGGAAAATCAAATGTGTTCTTGCAAAAGCACTGTTAAGTACAAAGGAAAAACAAATCAATTCTTCCCTCCTATTTGAGCTCCAGCAGATTAAACATGATATGAGGGAAATGACAAAGGCATAGCTACAAGTCAATGTGAGAATAGCAAGGATGGAGCAACAACTACTCAATCTGCAGCAAGCTGTGATGCCAGGGTCAAATGCAAAAAACCATGCACCTGTTGATTCATTAGATGGTTAAATTCTTGTCAAGTTATTTTTTGTATTTTTTTTTAGGATATTAAGTTTACTCTATGTTTTATATGTAGTTTCTATGGACATAGTACAGGATTATTAGCTGTTAGTAGACGAAAAAAACAATACCAATTTTGGTTGGCTTATAACTCTTTGAGGTGGCCAACAGACCTGGTTTCCTTCGGGCAGGTTGAGGCTACTAAACATTGCATAATTTGTATAGCAACTTGCTCTTTACAAAATAGAAAATAGACAGGTCCTACAAAATTTACAAAAAAAAAAAAATATGTTGTATTTGTTTGTGCAGGGTTTCTTCGGGTCACCTTGGGATTTATGGCGGAGGTAATACCCCCGAACCAAACCTTTGTTCAACCTCTTCTGGTCATTTTCGTTTTTTTTGGTTTGTTAAAGTTAAAACGCTAACACCGTTTGGTTATGTGCAGGTATTACTTTGTTGTTCTTGTTATGCAAATCTCAAATCTCACCATAGAGTTGTTACATTCGACTTCATAATGTCAACCTTATTTCCCCCTGACTCAGGTACATGGAATCTTCGAGTTTTGGGCTTAATTTTAGAGGAAAAACCACTCTTGTTTTGCTCTGTGGAGATTTCTGAGAACTCATCGCTATTTCTCTTATTGTGGCATTTACTGCCATCTGATTCTAGTTTTCACTATTGCTTAAATTTATCATGGGCTTCACCCTAGTTGAGGATTGTAATTCGTTTTGTAACTTTGCTCAACTTAGTTTTAATAATTTTTTCCGAGACTTCACTCCAAACCTAAGAAGTGTTTTGTTCTTTTTAAAAAGGATTTATATAGTTATTTGTTATATATTATTTCAAACTATTCTTCGCTATGGTTCTTGGACTATTATGTTATCCTCTATTCAGCACAAAGCATGTTAATTATCATATAGCCTCAGCTTTTGGTTACATATGCTTATGTGTTTGGAACTCAACATTTATGTTCAGTTAACAGTGCTCAATTCGGTTCCTCAGTACATTTATAATGTTTCTACATTTATTTCTCCTATTTCCTCTCTCGGCCTAATATGATTCCCATTCTTCAGTAAGATCATTCTATGTGTATTATGCATTATTTCTTAGGCGTGAGTCCATGGCCATAAATATTTACATTGCTTTCTGATTTAATATTATATAATGACCCTTATGACAGAAGTGTCATAAATTTTATGGAAAGCTAATATTGTTTAATTTTATTACTATTTTGTTGTCGGTAAGTTTTCTTTGCTTCAGTTTAAATGAAACTAATGTCCGGACCATCAAATGTTTTTCAGTTACCTTTGTAACTTTCTTGTCCATGTATATCATAGGATAGTGTAAGAAAACAACTTGTTTTTTCCAAGGTTTCTCTCTTGAACTAAACTAACAATTTTCTACTAGCAGATTCTATATATTGTCTGTGGTAAGTTTTCCCCTTTTCATTGTAAAACCTTCATTTTTTTAAACTAAAGAAAATACCCTACCTCTAGATATAAATTATAGATGAAAATATTTTACTAAGAGTATACTAATCATACCTTCAGTAGATACACACATATTTATATATTCCAACAGGCCTAGCTTTCCTGCTATTTGACCATAACAATCTTTTTAACGAGATACGAAAATGATGAACACGTGTACTTCTTCTATAATAAAACATTCTTTTCATTATCTGAAAAATCATCTATGTCTAAACAGAATATGTCTTAAACAGTGTTCCTAGTTCTTACTTTTCAAGCATACTGTCTACTTATCTCACTTCGGAAACCGCTAATGATATCCTCCCTACCATGAGAGAGGCTATTACGTCGTTGTCTCCCCCCATGCTTCGCACTAGAGTAGGGATGTATAACAGTAGTTCTGGAAGAGACCTTAGGACCTCCAGTCCAATACTCTTTCTTTTCCAAGATTCAAGGAAGCTAAGTTTCCACTGGTCACCGCAAGCGCTCTAGATTAACTCTCCCTCTTTTTCCTTTAGTCACATAATCCTTTTTCCTCACTGGGATGCATCTTTTATCCTTGGAGGAAAGATAACTGTTTTAACTACTTTTTCGCAACTACTTATAGATCTTGGAATACTTTACTATCAATATTTTTATGGAAAACACTCCATAATTAATTTTATTCAAAAAAAAATAACCATGTTCATTTCATTTAATCACATTAAAAATAAATAAATGTCTAATCTCCTTTTAAACAAATTAACAAAATAGTTTGGAATTCATCGAGTTGTCACACTATAATTGTCTTTATTTAAATTAAAATCATAATTGGAATGAATGCCTTAAAAATGTAATTGAGCACCTAAACTGTATATAACTTAATCATTTTTAAACTCCTAAGCTTTCAAAATAGTAAGTCAAATTGGAATTCCATGAAATATGGATTTAGTAGTTTACTAACACATCAATTAATTTCTTTGTAGCCCCCCTTTTATCTTACCCATTCAATTTATTTATGCTAAGAGGACTTAAAGTAAGAGGTCACTCCATGTGACAAAAAAGCATATAATTCTTTCCAAACCAAATTAATAAATCATTCAAAACAAATTATTATTTATTTTTTTCCTTTTTAATGAGTTTATAAGCTTCACAAAAAAATCTTATAACTATTCTAATTTTTGGAGATGTGTCAAAATTTATTTAAACAAGTTTTTATTATATAGTAATTTTTTGGTTATTTAAAATGTACTTTTTAAATGTATAAATAAATTTAACATTTTGAAAAAATAATTTAGGTAGTGAATTATTATACTTACTATTTTTTTTATTAGAAATATATATATATATATATATATATATTAAAAATGCATATATTAACTCTACTTTCTCATAAAGAGCTATAGAATACACCTTTCCTGGCAATTGAAATGTTAAAATCCAATACAATCTAGTATGAATGATATTAAAGAAAATGGTTGTCCAAACAAAATGAAATACATCCAAACCATAATATAATTGGAATACATTTTAATAATTGACTTTTTTTTTAAATCAAATTTGTGAGTATTCATAAAATTTATAATTTATAATCATCAATAATATTAAAATATTAAGTAAAAATGATATTAAAGAAAATGGTTGAGGAAACAAATTGAAATACATCCATTCCATAATATAATTGGAACATATTTTAATTATTGTCTTTATTTTTGTAAATCAAATCAAATTTCATTTAATAATATTAAAATGATAAAATCTAGTACAATGCATGAAGAATGATAGTAAAAAAGAAATAGTGGCACAAACAAAATGAGAAAATGAGATCTTTCTATTCCATAACATAATTGGAAAATATTTTAATAATTGACTTTATTTTTGTAAATCAAATTTTGGAATATTCCTTAAATTTAAAATTATATTACATTAAACAAAATGATTGCCAAATTCATCCATTCCTTAATATAATTGAAATATGTTTTAATAAATGCCTTTATTTTTGTAAATCAAATTTTAAAATATTACATTTAACAATATTAAAATACTAAAATTGACTATGATTTAAAAAAATGATTATGAAAAACAAAATGATTACAAAACAAAATAGAAATACATTTATTTCATTATATAATTGAAATATATTTCCAACATTTAACCTTATTTTATAAACTTATTGATAATGATTTTTATTGAAAATAAAACCAATCAAATACATCCCCTCTATAATATAACCGGAATAAATTATAATAATTCACTTTGTTTTTTAAAATTAAATTTTAAAATATTCCAAAAGACAATTATGGCTATAGGGAGGGCCGAGGGCTATAAAACGTTTGGCATTTGAAGGGATTATTTGATTATTAGCCAAAGTGATATTCTTTGATTTGACGCAGCCATGGCGACGAGTTCATTTGGATTTGCCTTACTACTTCTGCTATCTGTGGTGGGCGCGCAGAATACAACATTTCAGTGGCAGTTGTGTAATGAGAACAAAGTCTGGCCCGGCAGTCAAACGTGGACCAGTGTAAACATTGTCCTAAAATATCTGATCAGTGCCACCCCGTATATGGATACTGGCGAATACTGGACCATTACCCAACCTGTCTTCGGATATGCAAACTGCATGTCGACACTCGAGCCTTACCAGTGCGAATTATGCCTTGCCACTGTGCTCAACGTCTACTTCCCCAACTGCGGCACTGCCGTAGGTGCTCAGGTTCAGTTGAAGGACTGTTACATATGGTACGAAACGTACTGTTTCGTCCACTGCTAGAGCAGTCAAATTTCATAATTTGAAGTATAATTGGAATTTTAGTATTTAGTTGCTCGGATTTTGGCAAAAACTGTCATTTGGACTATTTCCCTTTTCCTTGCTTGGGTAGACAACTTTTTTTTTTTTCTTAGCCCATCTGGGCTATTTCGTTCCCTCGATAGACAACTTTTCTTCTTTTTTTCTTAGCCCTAATGACTTCCATAATTGGAATTCTAGTTAATTTGTCTTGAAAAATTGTGAAGCCCCCAGATCACCATATATTATATATATCATGAACTGTTTTTTAATTAAGAAAGAAATATGCTTATTTTGGAGATATTTGAGGTCTAGAGTAAGGTTGCTAACTTCAATTTACAATATATATAGTTAATATTGTTAGGATTAAAAGAATACTAAGAGTGATGATATGCATGTGAATGATGCTTTGTTGTGTTGTTTATTGCATTTGTTTAATTAATTGGGTAAACAAGTGTAAAAAATATTGTAGAAAAGCACAAATCTTCTTTTATTATGGTGCAAATTCAAGCAACAATCTCAATTTACAACAATTTTTGTGATTACCAACTCACATCACAAACCAACCCCATCATATATGCAAGCCCCAACTTGCTAGAGGCACCCAATCACCAACCCTTGACCATTACAAGAACCAACCTAAAACAACCAATCACATCTATTATTTCATCTCATTTTCAAACTCATGTATTTGATTTTTATTATACTTTTGAATCATTGCTTTAGAAAAAAAATCTTCTCTATCTTTAATAACATCGTATCTTGGATCAACGAAAAAATTGCACACACCTACACTCTATCACAACAAGGTCTCTTCATTTAATTATACTTATGCTCACCGAATTCGACTATTCCCCACATATTTTACTCATATAACTCAAACTAGTTATTTCACTCTACAAGGATAGTGGGTCATTCTCTATGTGCAGTTATCACACTTAGTTTTACATGGGAAACTCACATTTCTCACATTGTATTACTCTTTATTTATAGACCTTCCCTCCTTTTCTTCACTCTAGCATACATTAATCTTTGACCAAATTTCTCACTTGATAGCCAAATTTCTCTCAAGCCTTGCTCGCTAGCTCCAATTACATGTGAACAAATCCCATAACCACAATCTTCGTCCTTTAGGCTCCTAGTGCTTATAGGTTAAACCACCAATTTTTTTTGTTGATGCTTTGCATCTTTACATTTGATCAATGACTGAAAAAAAAAAATTAGGAATCCCTTTCCTAATAGATCATTAAATAATGGGGTGGAGTTGAGATTTGTTGTTTGCACAACTTAAAGCCCCATAGCTTCTTTGAGTGCACAAAATGAGATCCAACAACTTGTGAGATGAATTGGTAATGAAAGTACTTCGGTGCTAGAATTCAACTGAGCTCCACCTTACGACACAATTTCCACCTAGGCTTCACCTTTTCCCACACACATGCCTATCCTACATAAAAATATACACCAATTTTGAGGAACGAGACTAGAATTTCATCCAAATCACCTTCCATGCACTCTCACCTTTAGTTCATTTCAGCTTGCAATGCATGGTCATCTACGTGGTTCTATGTGTCACCAAAAATTACGCCACTTGGAGACCCAAAGGGTTGATCCCACCTGACACATGTCATTTTTTTAATAGTGCGCCACTTCATCTCCTCATCCATCTAACTTTTGTGCCACATCCCCTCGTACATGGATCCCCCTGAGCCATTATGGTAATAAAACTTCACATACACTTGGGGCCATGCTACCTTGGATTAAGGCTAATCCCTACTAAATTTAACATAAACCATAATTAAGAAGCCTTGATACACGGTTCACAGTAAATATCTTACCATATCAACTTGATAGCTTAGCATCCAAATCAACTTTGTTAATGTTTCCAATCCTGACACCTATCACTGTTTTCATATCACCAACCAATCACTCTACCACCTGTCATTGCCACCAACTTTCCATCATGGTCCTAGGATCTGTAGTAGTGTTAATTTGACCAACCTCACAAACCATCTAGGGCTACAAAGCTAGGCATTAAGGCTAATCATTGAGTATATTAGCTTAAATCTTAATTAAACAAATCACAATAGAGTGTTGGAACATGGAGGAGTTAGAACCCTACTTAAATTTCAAAAATTCAAAATTATTCTTATTTTTACTCCTTTAGAGTTAGAGCGAGTTCCATATAATTTTAGAAAGGTCTCTGAGAGAAAAATACAAATGAAAGCATGTTTTTCTCATCTAACATGAGGAACAAAAAAAGAAATTCCTTCAAATATACTATGTTCATCATTGACTTCAATCTATGTAGCAACAATCATAGAAAAAATGATAACACACTTAACAAGAACCCTGTGAAATTAACACAACAAACTACAACTACCAACATGCTCCATAATCTCACTCCAACAAGATCCCTCTGAAATTGAAAATTTTCAACATCAATGGCTAACCTTTGACATCAATGACAAAAACTTGCTCAACAATATTCCCATTGTGCATTTATGACCACACTACCAAAAATTGATGGTCATTGATGGATATACCACCACTTCTCAACTCTCCCCCTTGCTCACTCTCCATCTTCAAAATCTTTGTGCCCTTGTCCATTGTTTTCTCACTCCTCTCGATTTGACATCAATGGTAAAGGGTGTTGGCAAATTGATAAATGTGGATATTTGTGGCCACCCACCTATTCCACTTGGACCCCCAACATTATTTCGTTTCATTTCAGTTTCTTTAATTCTAGCATAACTTTGTATTTTTGGCAGTTTTTCGAGTCCTAAACTTCTGGAGTCGTTTTGAGTTCATCATTTTACTGGAAAATTCACCAAGCCCATAGCTCATGGACAAGGTTTTGCTCTGAAAATTTTGTGTTCAAATATATCTTTTTAATGTGATAACATGCATGCCAAACAAAGGTCATATGCCCAAATTCCTACCCCATAAAGTTGGCATTCCAAAAAATCTCAACAATGCCCCCAAACTTTTGGAGTTTCATCTCCTAGGGTAAGTGTTTTGGAAGCTTGGTAATTTCCATTATTTCTAAATAATAAAAATTCCCTAGGCCTCATTGTAACAAAGTTCACAATCCATGTATCCATCATGTCTCTTCTCAAATATAAGCTACCATCGCCCGAGCTAGTCAGATTCTCTTATGTATGTACACAATTTTCAACACATGTTATTTAATCACTTAAAGTTTTGTTTCACTCCATATTTTTGTTCTTATTTAAATATGTATTTCATTTCGTTCCTTCATAAATTTTGATCAATGGTATTAGAGCAGTCTCCTCTTTTCTATTTTTTTGTGTATGTCCCCAACGAAGTTAGGGTATAAGGAGCTGGGACATGAAATGGTTGAACACTTGCAAAACTAGCCTTGTTGACCCCAATGGAACATAAGAAACATGAGGGAGTAGGAGATCATTTCAAAATATTTCTTGAAGAGGCCCCCTAGCAACAATGGAACGAGATGATGGATAACTTTTCTTAGATCCTTCTGTGGGCATTAGCGGGTGAAGCATCTTTATCCATCTATCACTTTAGAGGCACTCCCCCATTTAAGGTATAATTTAACTTTGAAATTCCTATATTTAAAGGCCAGATAGATGCATATTCCCTAGATAGATTGTTAAATATGGTGGAAGGATAATTTTGTGTCCATAATTTTTCTGATAGGTAAAATATTTCTTTTCACTCCTCAAAATTTCCACCGACATAAAGGACTGGTGGGAAACCTACGGTGAACAAAGAGATAAGAGGAACCCTCACTATTTTTAGCCACACTAACTTGGAATTCATTCTAAGATGGCATTACAGAACGATGTTACCTTTTCAGGTGTTATGAAGATAAGTACATAAAATTGACCATGCTATGGCAGGAAAGGGACCAAGACATGCCAAAGTTCACAAATATATTTCATACCTTTCTCATGAAGTTGAGTGTTAAGGACTCTAATAAGCATCTGGTACTCAATTACCATGGTCGTTTGCAAAAATACATGCAGACATAAATGGAGTTGCTAGACATATCCTTACTTGGTGTCATGTACTGATATGCTATCAAGATCGAGCATAAATTTAAATAGAAGAAGCATGACTCTAGATCTACAAACATGAAGCATGGGAAAGGAAACCCCAAAATATAGAACAAGGGATAGATCCAAGGTGGGGTGAACCAGGACAATCTATCGAAGCCACGAGCAAAGAATAACACCACAAAGGTGAAGAAGGACACAGGAAAATGGTGTGAGTTCCACAAGAGCCCCAACCACAACACAAATAAGTATCGCACCAAGTAGTCACCAGTGGTCGAGAAAAAATATTTAGATTCAAATACATGCTCTAACTCTTAACCAGAACCTAAAAATGGGAATGAAAAGGGGAAGTACATTATTGATGCCAAACCTAGCACCACCATCATCACCACCAAGGTCTAGAAGATTGAGCCCAAAGATTCAGAAAAGGTGGAGCATCTTTTTCACCCACATATGTGGGGGAATGGTTCACCATTGTAGTTCATTATTGAAAACATAAGAAAAAATAACCTCATCTTAGTAGATTTTGTTAACTGATTGAGGCTACTAATCACACCACACCTACAACCATACACCATCGGGTGGCTCAACCAAGGATGAGATCTATACATTATCGAATAGTGTTGTCTTCGATATAGCATCAAGAACTTCAAAAACGAGGTATTGTGTGATGTTTCTGCTCTTGAAGTTTGTAATTTATTATTAGGAAAACCATATTTGTTGAAGCATCATGTTGTGTATGAGTCAAAACCTCATGTAGTTATTATTTCTTTAGGCAGAAAACTATACATGATACCATAGGTTGCCCTGCCTAATGCCATATCCTTGTTCTTTGTAGTATAAAGTTGATAAGGTTGTGGAGGAGTACAAGGACATCTTCTTGTCACACACATGGGTACCCTTGCACTGTCATGTCAAGCATGCGATCAATCTGACTCCTGGAGCACCTCTACTCAATGGGTCAATATATTGCTTCTTTCTTCTAGAAAATGAAGAAATCAAGCAATAGATCGAGGATTTGCTACAAAAAAACCATCTCTAAACAAGTTTCTCACATTGTGGGATACCAATTATACTTGTACATAAGAAGGAAGGGATCTAGAGACTCTACGTTGATTACAAGGCACTAAATAAAATCACTGTGAGGAACATTTATCCAATCCTATGAATCGATGACCTTCTTGACTAGATCAAGGGGGCCAAATACTTCAAAAATAATGATTTGAAGTTTGGATTTCACCAGGTTCCAATAGAACTAGACATATATGTATGTAAAAGAGCCTTCAAATCTAAGGGGGTCCTTTTTGAGTGGTTGGTCATTCCCTTCAGGTTAAAAAATTCCCCTACAACTTTTATGAGGCTAATGGATGCCATCTTGTAGCCCTTTACCAACTCGCTCGTGGTTGTATATATAAACAACATCCTAATATTTAACAAGAGCTCGGAATAGCACTTGCAACATATTCGACAAGTCCTTCAAACCCTACAACAATACAAACTATGTGCCAACTTCGATAATGCACCTTTGGCATGAACAAGGTCTAGTATATGGGTGACATCATTGATGAGAAAGGCATGCATGTGGATCTGTCTAAGTTCCAAGTCATACAAGTTTGGCTAGTCCTGGCCACTCTAACAGAGATTTGTAATGTTTTGGGCCTTGCCAATTTTTATCGAAGGTTCGTGGTGGGATTCTCTCATATCACTTGGCCTTTGTGTCAATTTACTAAGCACATAGAAAAATCAATGTTTTCTGGTTTGGGTCCCAATAGGTGTTTGTTGAGCTGCAACACTTCATTTTCTTTGCACCAATACTCACATTTACAAACCTCCAATAACCATTTTAAATCAATACAAATTTCTCCGATTGTGCCATTCGTGTAGTTCTAAACCAACAAGAGTATCTAGTGGCCTATAACATTGATACACTCTCTGATTCAATTTGGAAGTTCCCCACATACGATAAAGATATGTATTCCATAGTGAAAGCTTTTCGGCAATGGAAACATTACATTCTATGGAAGGAGACAATCACCCACATAGATCACTCACCTCTTTAGTTTATACAAATAGAAGGAAATTTTCTGAATGATCACAATTATAAATGATCCACGTACCTGCAAAAATTTCATATGATCATTAAATAAAATAAGTACAACACCAACAATGTTACATATTTCATCAATCATCCACCATTTGTGGCACTCACCACTATTCTCAACTCTTATGGAAATGAGACTTTTGAATGGACACAACTTTAGAAACATGATCCAGATTTCACCACCACATACCAGATGTTATGGACAAAAAGCAAGTTTCAGACTTCTACCTCTGGGCCACATTGTTATGCCACCTAGAACACCTTTATTTTTTGTGTCGCACTATAGTTGGGTCGTGGGACATTTTAGCATAAATAAGGTAGTGGTAGTGTTGCATAATTTTTTTTATTAGCCAAATATATGAGAGGATGTTTGAAAATGTATTATATATTGCATTTCCTATGCTATCGCCAAGCTAACCATTAAGAATCAAGGCATATATGCCCCTATGCGTACTCCTAGTTGACCTTGGGAATCCATCTCCATGGACTATATGTATTTCCTTCCTTATACTAAGCATGGAAACAACTCTATATTTTTGGTCGTCGACACATTTTCTAAGATGGGCATATTGGCTACATACAAGAAGATTATCATAGTATAAGCCATTGCCTAACACTTATTTGAACGAGTTTATGTAAATTTAAGGACACCATTATATCATATCAGTGTAGGAATTTATTAAGCACATTATGGTTGAGCCTCTAGTCATTGCTGGACACCAAGCTCACTAAATTGTTCCACCCCGAGACTGATGGTGAGAAAGATAATCAAGAAAATGATAATGCACATACTACATATGTACAACTCTAAGAATTTGTGAACATGGGATGAACATCTTCCCTATGTGAAACACAATTATAATAGATATCTCCATAGTTTTAGTGACCATTTCCCTTTTACAGTAGGCATGGGATTTAAACCATTATGTCCCATTGATAGCGCATTGCCTCTTGCAACTACACAAGAATAATCTACACATGTTTAGTATGAAGTTGATAATGCCACTAGGTATATTGAATGAATTAAACACATATGGCATCAGATTCACCATATCTTGGATAAATCCAATGCCAAGTATAAACAATGACATGATCAACATCATGTGCCACATAAGTTTTGAGGAGGGAAACACAGGCTGTTTTCATTTGTAGAAAGAATGCCTTGTATGAGCCCATCGAAATATTTGACCCCTCTGATACAAGCCTTACACCATGACCAAGGTTGTGGGAGATAATTATTTCAAGCTCAATATCCTCCCCTTCCTTGGCTTACACCTAATATTCAATATGGATATCCTTTATCCATACTTCCCACCATTCTTGGACACATCAGACATTGTTGAGCACCGGAAACCATCATAGGTCAACCCATCCTGCATGGAATAGGAAACAACTAATCGGATCATGGAAACATAGATCAAGAACATACGTCAACAGAGGATCCAAATATATAAGGTTTTCAAATCTAGCCATCTAATGCAAAAAGGAAAGTAGCTCACTAGGGACTACAGTATTTCACTTCAATGAATTTCTAACCTATCATGTGCGATCATGGTGATATCAAAAAATACTCCTTAATTTGACCACATATTGAAAACATTAAAAATCACATTATTTAACCCCTCCTAATATAAGCCCAATACACCTTTCCAATTTAAAAAGCCCTATTTTTCCATATATTGCAGTATCCATTTTTTTCATTACATTTTTATAATTCTCTTTATATTTTTTTTCATTAACTTTGAGCTTCATTTTTATACTTTCCAATATAAAAACCTTTACCCCTAGAATCCCCCAATATAATGTCATTTTTTCCTCAATATAGATCCCCCAATAAGAACCCACATGGTATGGTATTGCCTCAGCAGCCCCCCGTGCTAGGGACGGAGTACAACAGATATCTGCCCATTTCATGGAGGAACTCAATGCAATGAGGACCATTGCTTGCTAATGGGGGAGAAGTGATTTAATTGGATAATGATGATCACCCACCTATTCCACTTAGACCCCCTACAATATTTTGTTTCCTTTCAATTTATTTAATTATATCACAACTTTCGGTTTTTGGCATTTTTTTGGGTCTTAAACTTCTCGAGTTGTTATGAGGCCCTGAATTGCATTTTTCTAGAGAATATGTTGATCCCATAACTATGGATGATTGCTTCTAGAGAAATTTTATTATCCTTTGATAGATCTTTCTAACGAGGTATCATGCACACCAAATGGAGATCATATTCCCAAATTATGACCCCTATAAGTTGGTATTCCAAGTAATCCCAACAGAGCCCACAAAATTTTGGTGATTTATCTCTTAGGTACTATTTTTGGATGTTTGGTATTTTCCATTATTTCTCAATAATAAAAATTCCTCCGAGTCTCATTGTAACAAAATTCAAAAAGCATGTAGTCATCACATCTCTTTTTATAGGTAAGCTATGATCGCCCAAGCTAGTTTGATTCTCTTATATATGTAAACATTTCTCAACACTTGATATTTTATTAATTGATGTTTTATTTCACTTCATATTTGTGTTATTTTTTAAATTTTTATTTCATTTTGTCCCTTCATAAATATGGATCAAAACTACTAAATACACTACCTGTGTGCTTTGAGATGCTAATGTCTGATTAATCTCTCCCTTTCATTATTCTCTCCCTAAAAGGGGTGTAGGAATAACCTTGGATATAAGAATATGTTGGTATGAAGTGTTTCTCAACATTATTTTTGTTGCCATTAAAATCAAGTGACACCAATTGAAAACAATAGGTGATAAGACTTAGGTTCCAAGCAAGCTCCTCACTACATAGTTCACTGTAATGGATGTTGCTCCCCATAAACTTGGGCTTCTCCTGCTGATCTAATATTTATGATAATGTACCATTTACATGAAGAACCAAATGCTCCTCTTGAAAAATATGCATTGATGAAACATGAAGCTCCCTTGATATGATGCCAGACATTTAGAAACTTTCCATTTTATCATTCTTCTGTTGTAGCTCACTCTTGGAAACTTGACATGTGCTTAAGATTTTCCGGGACCAACACTGAATGATCCAACATGCTAAAAGAGATATTTCTCCCAAACATTGTATGAGGTACTAAATGGTTCCTTAAGAAGCATTTTGGTGAATATATCTGTAATTTTCTCATTAGTGGAAACATATTGAAGATAAACAGTCTCAACAACTTGATCTCTCAAAAAATGATAATTAATTGGAATCTGCTTTCTTTAGGAATGTATAACAGGGTCCTTGGAAATGCTAATTTCACTAGTACTATCACACATGATGGTAATATGATCAAAATATTCAACCTTTATATCTTTGAGTGTTTGCTTCATCCAAAGGATATGAGTAAAACACACAACTGCTACTATATAATAAGTTTTTTTTTAGGTAGATAAATAGAGTTTTTCTTTTTTCTTACCCAAGATATTAGATAATTTCTGATAAATAATGCTTCACCACTTGTGCTCCTTCTATCATCAATGTTATTTTCCCAATTCACATCAGTGTATACTATTATATTGAGGTATTTGTTCTAACATATCATAGTATGAAATCAATTATGGGAGTAGATATTTAAATATTCTCTTAATTTCAATCATATGGCTCTCTTTGGGTTATACTGAAACTAACGACCATTCCTACAACTTGCATTATATCAAGACTTAATTATATTCAATATAAAAAAAATTCGAAATATTGAACTGTAATTAGTTTTATTTACTTAAGGGTATTAATAATCCTTGCTAAAACTCCATCCATTGATCGTCGACGTGCTAACAAGATTGTAATATTAGATACCATATTTCTTGAAAACTTATGTCTAAAATTGGAACTGAGAAATGAAGATACTTTTTTCTAATTGAGAGACTTATGAGCCAAAGAATAATTATAGTTATCCTAACATGAATATATCAAACTCATGTATTTCTTTTGCAAACTACTAACCCATTTATTCCAAATCACTCCAAAAAATGATATCATCTACATATACAACAATGATTATCAGATTCTCATTATCAAATTTACTGTAATGATTACAACTTGTTTTTTTTATTTTGAATCCTTGACATTATAGGTATTTATCTAATATTGTCTACCAATTTCTTGGGGCTTTTTTTATTCCATACAATGATTCATTTGGTCTACAAACCTAATCTGCATCTTTAGATAACTAAAATTGCTCTAGTTTTTTATTGTAAAATTCTTCCTCTAATTCACCATTAAGAAAAGCGTACTTGAATGTCATTTGAAATACTTTAAAGTTTCTATAACATTTAGATGCAAAAAAAGTCATAATATTTTTTGATCTAGCTACATGGGAAAATTTTTTTTCAAGTCCAATACCTTTAGCAATGCATACCAGTCTCCCATTATTTCATACTACATGTCCATCTTCATTCAATTTTTTCTTAAAATCCACTTGGTGCCAATGAATTTTTTTCCTTTTGGTCTAAGGACCAGTTCCCAAGTTTTATTTTTCTCTATATAATCTAGATGCTCAACCATTTCATTAATCCAATGTTTATCTTCACTAGCTTGATTATATTTTTTAGGTTCTACTTGAGATAGTAGTGTGAGGTTTGGATGTCTGGAAGTGCCTATGAATTTACTTCTAGTTTGAACTCCTAATTATTTATCTCCAATTATTTAACTTTCATGATGTTTATTTTATACATACCTAGATGGATTTTTTCACTTCTGAGGTGTATTTATTTTCTTCTTTTTTTTTATTCACCTTTCTCTTCTTCTTCTTCATACTCTTTGAAATCACTAGTTGGATCACCTAATTGTTCCTTTTCTTGACATTCCAATGATTGTGGAAAAGCCTCATCTACCCTGACATCAATGTATTCCACTATCTTCTTTGATCTTTTGTGGTAGCACTTGTAGCCTTTGGTTCTAATTGAATATGCAAGAAATATAACTTCATTTGATCTAGTTTTGAATTTCCCCAAATTGTCATCATTTCTCTTTATGTGTCAATTGCTGCAAAAAACACTTAGGTCTTTTACTAAAGTTGGTCTACCTTTCCATAACTCATATGTATTTTTATCACTTCTTGGTCTAAGTTGAACTTTGTTCGATAAATATAAATCAGTTTGAGCTACTTCTACCTAGAAGGTGTCTGCAACCTTTATTTCGTCCATCATTTCTCTTGCAATTTCTTGAATTGATATATTCTTTCTTTACACTAATCCATTCTACTAAGGAGTTTTGGCTAATAAGTATTTTATTCTGGTCCTTCTGGCTACTGATTATTTTCTTTTAATCCGATGCTCTTCACATAATCTTTCAAATCCGTAAGAGGTGAATTGTCATCCTCTCTTTGATCTTGAACATTTTCTTTTCATGTCATTTTCATTTTTGAATTGATCTTTGAAAAATTTGAACTTGTTGAGAGGTTATGATTTTCCTTTAAGAAACATTATCCAAGTTTCCCTTGTATAGCCATTAATAAACAATATTAAATATATCTCTATACTTGGGCTTTCATTTTTGGTAGGACCACACAATTAGTGTGGACTAGCTCCAGGGGTCTAGATGATGAATGCTCTTTGATCTTGAAATGGACCCTTTCCTACTTTGCAAAATGGTGCGATCTACATATGGAACCATCTAAATTTAAAAAATTTAGCATGCTTCTTACTAGTTTTATCTTATTGTGTTTTACAATATTTCCAAAATTTACATGTCTCATTCCTCTATGCCATAACTAGGTTTCATCCAATTTTCCTATGCAACACTTTAATCATGTATCATCAAATACATACGCATTGTTGGGAGTTTTAATCACTCGCTATTATTTTTCCAAATCATCTTTCCTTATTTCACAATAATTTGAATGAAATGTTATATCATATCCTTGATCACACATTTCGATAATGCTTGATGGGCCTCTAAATTAGACATAAATTAAGGCCCATCTAACCTTTCTTAGGCACATAAAGGCTATATTAAATATCTCCTTCTACACTTGATAATGTTTTTAGCCTTTAATATGTTCTTAGAAATGTTTAGAGATAATTTCATATTTGTGCCTAATATTATTTATTTTTAAAGGATATTGTGAGAATATTGGGTAAATTATGAGGATTTGGAGAAGCAGATAATCCTATTTTTGTTACATAAAGTCTTGGTTTTTAACAGAACATTGTTTTAATTATATCTAAACAATTGTGCATCCGTTTTCCGAGGGGTCATGCACATCTGTCCTAAGCTCAAATCATGAAATGATTAGGACTTTTCATCATAGAATCGGTTAGTTAAATACTTACTTTTGGAATATTTCTGAAACTCTTCCCATGCCACTTTCGGTTCCTCCAATGCCTTCACTGATTTATCCCCTCCCCATAGTTGATAAATGGCCAATATGGCCTTAAGGTTGTTTTCATTTTCGAAGACATGAAAATACTTGTTCATGTCGATGATCCATGCTTCAACAACTTCCTCTACCTCACCATGAAAAGTTGGAGGATTAGTTTTTTTTAAATCCCCCTGTAATTCCTTTTTCTTCATTTTCACCTTCCCTTGTTCTGAGGCATATCTAGATTCTTATTTAGTATTACCTCTCTCTCCCTCCAGCCTTTGAGTTTGACTTCCATCTGGTGTGGTGTAATATTCCTAAATTAGCCATGAGCTAGTTCAATTTTTTTTCTTTCTTTCTTATTGATGAATAAGAGGATATGGAGATCCATAAATCTCCTTAATATGAATAAAATCAATTCCAATGTGAAAGAAATACATCTTGGTAGCTTAATTTAGCACCCGTAGGTGTGAAAAGGGGCTACAACACCTTGACTAGGTCAACTTTGACCAATCAAAAACAATGTCAGGAGTAGTGGCATTCAATGAGGGACAACGCAGTTTTAGATGGAGACACATTGCATAGAAGTAGTGTCATAAATGAATGGGGCTTAGGGTTTGGAAGCTCATTTCTTATAAAAGGAAGAGGATGATAGCCACATTCATTATGTATTGGTTATGATATTTATGAATATGTGGTTTGTTTAGACATATAAATTTCTTTGGTTGTTTAGCTAAGATTGCAAGTATTGTTTAACAGTGGGTGTTCATGATCGGGAATCCCACCTCTTCCATTGAGAAGCTCTTGGAGGAGTATTGCACTACACTTACACTATCAGGCATTTCACCAAAGCTTCATAATACATCTACATCACAGATCTTGTTGGTGGTTGAGTTGTTTTGTAGGTTGCGGCAGTGGATACCATCTTTGGGTCACTTCAGTACTTATTTTCAGTGGATAAGGATTCTTTTCCATTGGGAGGACAATAAGGAAGTACCTTGTGCATATTTTCAGATCTTGGCATCATGCCACTTATTTATTTTCCCCTATAGTGCAGTTTCTTTCCAGATCTGCGTTGTTTTGAGGGAGGAGTTGCTCAGTGGTTTCACTACACCATTTGGAGAGGAGGTTTGCTAGAGAAGGCATAAACCTTTCATCCAGAAGATCTATTGGAGGAGGCTTCACTATTTCTTATATCATATTAGCCACACTTTCTAGATCTATATATTGCAGTGAATCTTCAACCCTAGGACTTTGATTCAGATCTTCTACATGGTGTTTTGCTGAAAACCCTTGAGGGGTTCTTCATTGGAGGTTGTATAGTGCCTAGATATGTATTAGATCTATATGTTAAGGAATATATCAGCCAATGTTATTTTGTTTCTTCATTTTCTATATAAGTACCTTTTAAACAACATTGTATCAGTCTTCCGACATTTTGATATATAGTAGCAACACCTCTTTGAGGGTTTTTTCCATTGGAGGCTTGCTCTATCTTATTTTACATATTATGGCTCATTTATTATGCATATGTTTCTATTGTTATTATGATTAGAAGGTATCCATATTTACCTCTTGATTTTGTGTAATTTTTTACACTGCTATTCCATGGTTTTGCACTATATTCCTACTTTTCCAATTCGGGAATATTACAGTGGTATCAGAGCATAATCTTGGCTCAACCTGTGTACTTCAGCCATTATGTCATCTAAGGAGGCTCCTCATAGAAAGGATAAGATCTATAGAAGAGATGGAGGCCATACTCCATTATCAGGAGAAATGAAACGGAAGGAGTTCTTAAGACTTCTTCTTCAAACTATGTAGGGCATTAACAGAGACATCAAAGAGATGAGGATGGAGAGATATAGAGATTCTGCAAGAGGGATTATACATGAAGAAAGCTCCAGATTTTCACATTATGGGTGTGAGCACTCAACTACACCATCATATCTACAATGTGGTACCATGCCTACATTTTGGGCAAGAAAAGAAGAGGAAGGAGACACACTAAAGGAGGAGACTCTTGGTGACTATCTTCAAGAATGTGAATCTCAGTCTAGAATATTCAAGGAGCATCTAAGCTTCCAAGGGTTTTTTCAACACAAAGAAGATAGAAGACCCAGTAACCACAATAGAAGAAGAGGGTGCATGTAGCACACTTTGGGTAAATTGTTTCTACCTACTTTTGATGGGTCACCCAAGAGCATATCCAAGGCTTGGGTAAAGAAGTGAGACACATATTTTCAGTTGCATCAGATTTTAGAAGCAGAAGCCATTAGAGTAGTAGCGATGCATCTTGAAGGTAAGGATTATGCATGGCGGTTGTATCAATATTGTTCATTGAATAATGAAAATATATCTACTTATGCAAAGTTCACTAGGAGATTAGTGAAAATATTTGATCAAAGATATTATGTAACTTTTTTGGGTGAGCTAGGAAAACCCAAGAAATCTGAACCTTTGCATGATTTGGAAGGATCCATGAAACCAACTCCATTTCAGAACATTGTTGAGAGGGTTAAAGATTTTCAAATTTCTTTGCCAAGGGAAAAACCCCCACTTCAGCAAGAACTTTCTTCTCAAGAAGAAGATATGAGGATTCCTCCTTCAAGAGGGGATCATGAAAAAGGATTTCTTAATGATGAGGTACTCTCCAATGATGATGAGAAGGAAGAAGAAGAGCTGGAAAGATTCTCCAGCGTTGTAAAAGCAAGAGGGGATCTACCACCATTTACAGATGGGGATGAGGCAATTGCTTCAACTAGAGGAGCTCTTATATCTTTGCAAGAAGTTCCAAAGGATCTTACATATGAATATTTGGAGCATCATGTGTCTATGTTGATAGGAAATGAGACAAAACAATGGAGGAAGTGTGTTCCACATTGAATACAGTCTTGGGGACACACACTATGATAGATCATCCCCTTGTGATCAAGACTTTTGACACCAATGAGATGTTGGGTGTACATGGGTTGATTACATTTGAAGAAGACACCTTAGACTGTGAGATCTTGCAGAAGGTAGGAGAGGATGAGAAGGAGGGCCAACATAAAGTGATTGGGAACATACACACAGATCCTTTTCATGAGGTTTATGCACAGAAGTAGGAGGATGATTTGCGCAGTGAGGACAAGGAAAAATCATTCCACTCACATATACAGCTTGCTCTAGGCCTTGATGTTTCATTACATGGAGGTATTCCACTAGGGAGATGCCTTGATTGGAAGATAATCAAAGAGTACTCTCAATTGTTGCACCACTCATAGATCCAGGAGAAGTGAGAGCATTGGGAGGTCATGGTACAATGTTGAGAGTCTTGGGTAGACTCAAGGAGGAGGGAGACATTCTCCCAACATCATTATTACCCACTCTCATATCAGATATTGCGCTGAGAAAAGAGTAGCAGAGGAAGGATAAGAACCTTCCATTATGTCACTTTGGCATCGAAGATTTCAAAGAGGAGAAAAAATACTTGACATATTCTTTCTATGACAGATCATCAGCACTGTCACTTTGGAGGATATATCCATATTGGAAATCCCAGTGGTTGGTGGATTATTCCAATGATATTTTCATTTGTATGATACTTGATGACCAGCTACAAAAGGAGGGATATTTAGTCAATGATGAGGTCATCTACTATCATGGTAGGATATTCTTGTATAAAGCTTCCAAGCTCAAGGAGAAGTTACTACATGTAGCACATCAAGGTTTTCTCTTCAACCATACTTATTCCATGAGAGCACACAACACCATCATGGAGGGTTATACTTGGGAAGGATTTTAAGAGGAGATATATCAACATTTGAGGAGATGCATGGATCATGTGGAGATGGAGGAGATACATGAATCTTTGATGGAGTTGTCACAACCACCTCTTTCCTCTTCGGGGATGAGAGGGGATCTATCTATGACCCACTCCATTTGTGTGAACAGAGCATATGGTAAAGATCTTGTTTTTATGCATGATGATTTATATGATGAATATTTGCATTTCTTTACCATACATGTGCAGGCCATTATTCCAAGGGGGAGCATTCTTCCTTATAAATTTCATGGTCAACTTTGGGCCATAAACTATGCTGAGAAAGGCCACTCCCTAGGAGGATATAGGGAGATGATATATCATTCCGGGTGTGCAGCAAAGGCACCAAACATAACTCACCTTCTCAAAACATGTGAGAAGAATATGGCAGCAATTAAGGGGTGGGGAAACCACTTACCATATCATTATCTGATGCAGTCAGGAGATATACTGTGCTCGTTCCATATGTGGGACTATGATCCACCTCCATTATTGCATTTGGTTGTTTATGTATCATTGGTTTTGATCCCATATATTGATGATGTCCTTATTATTTTTATGGGAATGAGTGGAGGGAGGATGGAAGGATTGGATGTGCCCTTTGGGAGAATGATTCTCCATGGTTCTTATGTTTCATATTTCTAGAAGAGCATTGGACCATCCATGATTGCTACATGGTGTTTCTTGTTTCCTTATGGGATAACCCATTTGGGTAACTTGAGCACTTGGGAGGTGCCTCTCATAAGCAGATGGGAGGAGTTTTTCTATGAATTACCACTCTAGAGGGTGATTCATTTTGTATGGATGATAGCTTGGAGATTGGAGCTCCATATTGGAATAAAGGTTCACCACATTTTCATTTTTGTCCTTGCAGTTGCTTGGGGACAAGCAACACTTGGGAGGGGAGGATTGTAATATTCCTAAATTAGCCATGAGCTAGTTGGAATATTAATTTTTGTTTTTTTATTTCTTGTTGATGAATAAGAGGATATGGAGATCCATAAATCTCCTTAATATGAATAAAATCAATGCCAATGTGAAAGGAAGACATCTTGGCAGCTTAATTCAACACCCTTAGGTGTGAAAAGGGGCTAGAGCACCTTGAATGGGTCAACTTTGACCAAATCAACAACGATGTCATGGAGTAGTGGCATTCCATGAGGGACAACACAATTTTAGATGGAGACACATTGCATGGAAGTAGTGCCATAAATGAATGGTGCTTAGGGTTTGGAAGCTCATTTGTTATAAAAGGAAGAGGATGGCAGCCATATTCATTATGTATTGGTTATGATATTTATGAATATATGGTCTGTTTAGACAAATAGCTTTCTTTGGTTGTTTAGCTAAGATTGCAAGTGTTTTTTAGCACTAGGTGTTTTTTATCGGGAATCCCACCTCTTCCATTGAGAAGCTCTTAGAGGAGTATTTCACTACACTTCCACTATCAGGCATTTTGCCAAAGCTTCATCTTACATCTACAACGCAGATCCTATTGAGGGTTGAGTTGTTTTGCAGGTTGCAGTAGTGGAGACCATCTTTGGGTCACTTCAGTACTTATTTTCAGTGGAGATGGGTTCCTTTCCATTGGGAGGACAGTAAAGAAGGCCCATGTGCATATTTTCAGATCTTGGCATCAATCCACTTATTTATTTGTCCTTACAATGCAATTTCTTTCCATATCTACGTTATTTTGAGGGAGGAGTTGCTCGATGGTTTCAATACACCATTTGGAGAGGAGGTTTGCTAGAGAAGGGATCAACCTTTCATCTAGGAGATCTATTGGAGGAGGTTGCACTATTTCTTATATCAGATCAGTATTATTCTAGATATATATATATATATATATATTGTAGTGAATATTGATCCCTAGGGCTTTGATTCAGATCTTGTACATGGTGTTTTTCTAAAAAACCTTGAGGGGCTATTCATTGGAGGTTGTATAGTGCCTAGATTTGTATTAGATCTATCTTTTTAGACATATATCAGCCCATGTTATTTTGTATCTTCATTTGTTGTAGCAATACCTTTTAAACACCGTTGTAGTAGTCTTTCGGCATTTTGATATATAGTAGCAACACCTCTTTGAGGGTGTTTTCCCTTGGAGGCTTGTTCTATCTTATTGTACATATTATGGCCCATTTATTATGCATATTTTGATGTTGTTATTATGATTAGAAGGTATCCATATTGGCCTCTTTCTTTTATGTAATTTTTGACACTTCTATTCCATGGTTTTGCACTATATTCCCGCTTTTCCCATTCAGAAATATTACATGTGGCCTCGTCTCTATGCGGGTATACTTCCTCTTCTTTGGTTATGTATTCCAGGTTGGGACCCGCAGTCTTGTGGTTCTTCTTGTCTGACAAACTTTTTAAATTTTTCTCTTGTTCTTGCATTAACCTTTCATTATCGAATCTCATTTTGCAGCTATTGAACCATTTCAAGTAGCATATTAGTCTGTTCTTGGTGTTTTGCACCCAATTTCACCCATACTTCTAGGTTCACTTCCAGATTTGATGCCCCAGTGGGTCGTGGTGGTAACTATTCTCTCCTCACTCTATTTTATCCTTATTCTAAGCACAACAATACACCATAAAACATTTAGGCCTCAGTGTCAAAACTTGGATCTGATACCACTTGTAATGACTCTAAATATTACTCAACATATAACCATAAAAAGAAATTGTTTAATGCGCATGCATAATACAATAGAAAACTATGGCAATAGTTTAGATTCACATTATAATTATAATATATCATTTCATGTACCCTGCAATAAATTTCATGGTTGGCTATTAACGATGAGTTGGATATCATTACCATACAACATGATATAGATAATTTTTTTGACCCGTGGTATTTCTTTTAAGGTTTAATCAATTTGATAAAGTTGAAACCCTCCATTGGATGAAGCTTCAAGAATAGGCCAGATCCCAATGCCGAGTGTCCAGACGTCGACGACTCATATGCACAATAGTTAGGGTAACTGCTTTAGACGGAGGGAGGGTTTGGGCTAGTGTTCATTCTGGTCAAAGAGGAAGGGGATTGCCGCACCTGCAACTTAGCGTCCATACACTTACCAGCCATGCAATCCTTTGCTTCTCGGTTTTTCTCTGCTCCTCTCACTCTTGTCATCGGTCAATTCGAATTATTGAGTTGATATCCATTAAGCAACTGAGGTTTTAGTAGTTTTAAGGGTTTTCTATTGCAATAGAGTCTCACTTATGTGTATGGATTTCTCCCGATCTTCTAATCTTCATGCATTTTCCAGAATTTGAAGCCTACAGCTCTAGTTCCTGCTCATTTCGCCATCTCCAGATGAATAGCTTTTTATTTACTCTCGAACACTTTTATTTTTTATTTTTATTTATTTCCCATTAACATCTTAGCCGAGACTAAGCCATCCCATCACTTGCTAACAGGGAGCAGATGAGGAGGGTTTGGCCCTCGAGTTTCTAGACTCTACTCCAGGTTGGGGTTTCTCCATGACTACAAGAGGGTTTTTCGTCCTCAAATCCCAACGTTCCTTGTTAGATTCTTCATTCTCGGTTCTTGGTTGCCATAACAAAAGCTATGTTAGCATTACTATGTGGTTACCATATGCTAAATTTCATCAGTTTAGCGGTTAATTACTCGTCTAACCCGACCATTTATTTCTTGTTTTGCAAGAAGGTGGAATGAGGTTGACTGCTACATCACAGATAATATTGTTTACGCGCTTTAACTCTATGCTCTTTCTAGCACTTATAATTGCAATGTTGTTATAACCCTGACCTTCTCTTTATTGACAGGTGAGTATAGGTACCAACTTTCTGCTTTTTTTCTTCAACACATTATTAAATTTCATTCATGACCATAGTTGAACCATACATGTATTCTTCCAGTTCGTGTCCATGTTTTGCGGAATTTCCCATCGAGGTTGGATATCACAGTTATGAATTTGTTTATTCCCTTAATGTTTTTAGGCTAAGAGTGCTCCTACTGAGCAGTTTAGGTTTACCATGGGGTTTTTATTTTGGCCCAGAGGTTGGCTTTGAGAACCTTACAGTTCATTAATTGTCTTAATTGTGTAACTTGAACTTCTTGTTATAAATTTTTATTTGTTTTTAAATGGCATCTCGCTAGCTAGCTAGCAATTTCGAATATTGATTATTGTGAATTCTTGGAGACAACTTCTCTCGGCCTAGTAAGGGTTTTAAATTCAATTTATGAAGTTCTTTAATACCCGTGTTTTTCTTCTTACTACGCAAAGAGGCACCACTATTTTTCTGTATTTCTTTTATATTTACCACATAGATTTACCATATTGGGTTTACAGAATATGATTATTTTCCTTTGATTTATATGAAATTGTTGGTGGTGCATATACTGGTTTTATGTTATAATGGATACATATATGGTGCTAATGTAATGAAGTGCATCCCCTTTCTATAGTTATAATATATATATATCCCATTATTTAATGGGTTAATTTCAAAAGGAAATTTTATCAAGTAGCTTGTTGGTTCTGGTTTGATATTTATAACTCTATCTGTATTGCATCATTTATAATTTATTTACTATAAAAGGCCCCATCCTACAAATGTAGGACTATTGGGTTTCACTTATGGTGAACCTAGGTCTAACCTACCTCTACTTCCTTAGATATTTACTTGTACTTGAATAGGTACCATGCACATTCACGCTCTCCCACTGGCCTATAATTAAAATCCACATAAATGTAAGTTCACACATGTGGATAGGTCTGCAACTATTTTCGACAGTTTCCTATTACACCGTCAATTATACACAACACACCAAGATTAGTATCATGCACAGTCATATATTTCTTTTTACAGACATTCTGTACAAGCATATTTATTCAGTACTTCATATGCACTTTCTATTTCTATGTCAAACATACTGTAATATTTTCTCTATATTTACTATTATTATTTTCATTAAAAATCATTGAATCATACTTAGCTGACTTCAGTAGGAATTACACAACTCCCCTGTGAGTAATAGCACTCCTCCCAACCTATGATACCAGTCACCACTGCGTCTCCCCCCGATCAACTGCACACTTGGGACTTGAGCTAAGTAAGGCAAAAAGTCATGATCATCTGATCTATACGAGACATGATCCCTCCTCCTTTCTTGGTATTCCATCCGATATTTAAAAAAAAAAAAATGTTCTCCCCTCTTCCCTGCCTCAGATCCCCTGACCCTATTGGAAGTTTCTCTCTTATCTTTGCAGGTAACCACCCTGCCCGCTGCCCATAATTGTCCACAAATGTGTGAGTTTCTCACATACTTTACTGAAGGTCAAGTTATGCATTCTTTCTAGCTCATGATAATTTAACAAAATTTCATTCTTAAAAAAAAAATTTCTGGTTTATTTCATCTTCCCTTAGTAAATCAAATAATAGTAAAATAAAAAAGTCATTTGTTTTTCACCAGGGGACATTAGATTGAGTTTATAAATTATCTAAACTATCAAATCTCTATTTTGTATATATGTTTTTTTGTAAATAAGACTAATTCTACTAAAAAATCATATAGTACAAACCAAAGTTACAATCAAGAGAGGCTAGATAGCGGGGATGCCGGAAATGATAAACTATCAACCTCGGTCCCGTTAAATAACCAAGGGAGTAACAAAGAGGATCATGAAAATAAACATGGGTGCTAGAAGGGTCAGGCACAAGAATCTACCCATCATGGGTTGACTCCTCAATAAGACATTTTTTTCCTTTCTTTTTTATAACTTTGACCCAACTGTCATGGGGCGGGTGGGCTAAAACCACTTGAATACTATTGTTGACTGAAGGCGGAGTCTCCTTATCCGAGTCAGAGGAGGACTCATGAGTTTGTTTCTGGGCACTCGAAGTAACGTTGGGCTCCACAGGGTTTGCCAAGGGCATATCCTTTTCCTACTTTGATGCGTCCTCATTTGCTTCAATCTTATCCTCATCCGAGCTGAAGGACTCAATGCCATCCATGGGAGTTAGATCATAGGATTTCCAGCTTTTAGAGTTTGATTTGCGATTTCTTCTTATATTTTGGGTGAGGAACGTAGTACATGAGTTTTGAAGATGCCTTGTTTGATAGCAGTGACAATAGTGGAAAGCAATGTTCTCATAGTCCAAGGTTTGAGTCCAAAGGAAATCACCAACTTTGATATTGATTTGATCGTGCAGACCCTTACTTATGTCAATTTCAACGCATATTCTGCCATAGGTGTATATGTATGTCTCCCCCTTAGAGGCATCTGTTGCCAGAAAGCAACTAAGAGAGTTTCCAATACCTTGAAGAGAGAGAATTGCCATAAGTGAGCAGGTAGATTTGGAAGCCTGACCCAAATAGGAAGCTTGGTATTGGCTGTCGTAGAATGGTTGAAATTTGGGAACCAATGGGTGAGGAATAGCCCCGCTTTACCTCAAAACCATGGACCACCGATTAAGGCTTTTTGATAATGTTCATTGAAAGCAAACATAACTATGAAGGAGCCCTTTGAGAAGAAAATAAATCTTGTTGTTATTGGTCCAGGTGGAGTGAATCTATTGGTAGAGATCTATTGTGTGAGGCATAATCCATTGAATTGGCAAATAATGACAGATTCAACATAGATTTGAAACTTCTGGGTGGGAAATTTCTATAGAAGGGGCATCCTCTAATTTATCGACCAAAAAAGCCTTGGGGGCCTCCAAGGGTTGAGCAGCTTTGTTGATAGCCTGTGCATTGACAACATTTTTGTAAGAGAAAGCCTGAGTGGAAGATGGCTGCCCAACCGCAGAGGGAATCCCTAACTTGAGTTCAGGGGCATGCGAAAGATTCCTCATCAAATCCGAAGAGCGAACCCAAAAAAGCATGATCTGAAAAGAGGGGGTTCAGAGATTTGGGGCCCCTGGCTACCAGAGCTCATCAGTGAGACCATATTGTCGAGCCTTAATGACTTGCTGTTGAACATGGTTTCCTCTTCGCATTGTCGGTTTCCCCTTGTGAAGTGATCGCCTTGAAATCTAAACCTTGGAGTCATGCAGTGGAGCGATGGACCATTGAAGAGTAAGGGCCAGACATGGCACAGGGTTTCTTCCATGAAATCTTCATTCTAATGGACCCAGAATGTCTCGTGTACCAGCGTCTTTTCAACCACATCGCCGACAATATCTTCAGAGCCGAAACAGATTTCATCAGATTGACAAACGATATGTTTCTTCCCCAGAGGAAGTTGGAACAATCGATCGCATTCTTCCTTTGTTCTCGCAATGATTCCCGATGGGATTCCATGATTTATCACTTGAAAACAACCAGATTCAACTCTCGACTGTACCAATCTGCCGGCCGCCGCGCCATTCTTGGGATGATCGGAGCGCAGAGAAAGAATATCGAATGCCGTCAGATCCTGATGTGAAATATCCTTGTGCAACAGGGACTCTGGCAAAATCAGGTCTGGAATGCGAAGAGACTGTTCAAGAACTGTGCCAGAATCTCATTGTTTAGGCCCGCAGATTTGATCCCCCGACCTGTTGCTATCGAAGAGGGGGGAGACGAGCGGAATGTATTGCTTTTCTGTTGATTAGAAGACATGGCGAGTCACCCGGGATCGATTCTCTGTTATTTTATATACATGTTAAAGAGGGATATTGAATAGCAATTTTATAAAAAAATTAAAAAGTGCGTGTTAGTGGTTTTTAATATATTGTTATTTGCAACTATATATTAGTAATTTTGAATATATGTAATTGTAATTAGTTAGAAGGAAGACCATTTTGTTACAATTAATTAAAGTTTAAACCGTGTTCGTTAAGGTATTATTATTATTTTTTATAATTTATTGTTTTAATATTATTAGAAATAGTTTATTTCTTTGAAGAATATTTGATGATTTTGATTTTTTCTAATCTATAAGTTTGTTTTGCAAAATCAAGAAATAATGTATTTGAATTATTTTTTAAATGAATGGCACTGTTACGATAAGTTTTGGGAAAGAAAATCACACATATTTATTGATGACATTGTTAATATAGATAATTAGTGTATTGATTTATTGTGCAAATTATTCATGTTTGAATTTTTTATGGGGATATTTTTATAAAATAAATTAATGTATATTTTTATTTTATCACATATCCATTTTCTATTTACATTAGATCTTGAATAACATTTTGATAATTTTTTGTTATATTGTTTATTTTTAAAGTATATCAATATATATTTTCCTATAATAAATATTTTCAATATATTGTTATATGGAATGTGCTTCAATGTTTTGAATTGATTAAACATTGGTTTAAGGTTAAGTGAAAGTGATCAATGACAAATCATGTTAAAATATGGATTATAATGAAACTATATATTGGAATGATGTAGTTGAGGGAATCTTAATTTTGATTTGTATACGTGATAAAATAATTTTCTAATCAAGATTCATTCATTTTTATAGAATTTCATCCTTTGAATTTTACTATATTATATTTGCAAAATGCTAATTTATTTCTTGGATTGTAAGGTAGGTCATGCTTAAAAGTGTAAAATTTTCAAATTTATGCCTAAGATCAACATGATATTTACTAAATTTGTACATCACTCGAAATCTAAATCATGAGTGTGCAATTACTTTAATTATTTAACTACCTCTTTGATTTAATATTTGTAAAGTGTATTCACTATATTTACTTTGTGATAGAAATTGAAATGTTGACTATATTTATACTATAGTTGTCTTTATTTAGACTGGTACAACCACTTTAAAATATTAATGTGGTAGATACAACTAAGGATTCACAAATATAACCAAAACAAATTATTGTAGCACGAGGAATGCCTTACTACGCACACATTTAGGTTATTAACCATGTATAAAAAGGTTATGGGTTAACGTTAACTTGAGAAAAAAATTACACATCTTATTGTAAAATGGACCATTTTGCTAAATAAAATTTTCTTATATATAAATGAATGTTATAACTAATAATAGGAGCTTATCATGGAGGAACTTACTAAACTTGGAATAATATCAAATCTCTAAGAAATTGGTGGGTGAGGAGACATGGATGTAATTTTTTTAATTTATTAAAAGTAATGAACCATTTTGCTAAATAAATTTTTATTATATATAAATGAATGTTATAAATAATAATGAGTAACTTATCATGGAGGAAGTTATTAGAATTGGAATAATCACAAATAGGTAAGAAATTGGTGGGCACGGAGCCAAGTGCACTAATCTAATTTTTAAAATTTAATAAAAGTCAATGCAATGTGTAAAAAACTACATTAATTGATAATAATTTAGAAAAAGCATATGGTGAGCATATTCCCTTGAGAATCAATCTAGAACCTGAATTAAGAGGCCTTCCGCAATTAAAATGCATAATTATAATCAATGCCTTAATCTTATTGGGCACCTAGATTGTTTATAGCTTACTCTTTAGTAAGTCAAATTGGAATTACATGACACAATTGGTTAGTAGTTTACTAACACATTACTTAATTTCCTTCTAGCCCCCTTTTATCTCATACATTCAATTTATTTATGAAAATAACCCTTGAAAGAAGACACCACTCAATGTGAACAAAATATAAAATTCATTCCTAATCAAAATACTTTTTAATTTTTCCCACTTTAATATGAGTTTATGAACATAAAGAAAATGGATTTATAACTATTATAATTTTTAGAGACTTGTTAAATTTAGTTAAACATTTCTTTATTATGTTATTAATTTTTTGTTATTTAAAATTCAATTCTTAAATGGATAAATGAATTTAGCATCTTGAAAAAAAATTGAGAGGGCCAATTATTATAAATTAGCTATAGTGCAATTTATTATTTACTATAGTCAACTATTATATATTTACTATTTTTTTTATTAGAACAATTTATTAGTATTATTAGTATTATTATATATATAATTTAGGAAAGTACATGTCAAATCTACCTTAAACACATACATACTTACACATTTCTCTCATATTGGGCTATAGAATGTCAATTTAGGCACAATCGAAATGATAAAATCTAGTACAATCTAGTAAGAATGATATTAAAGAGAATAGTTGCCCTGGAAAAATGAAATACATTTATTCCATAATATAATCAGAATATATTTTAATAATTGAATTTATTTTTTAAATAAAATTTTGGAGTATTCTTACCGTTTAAGATTATGTTACATTTAATAATATTAAAATTCTAAAATCCAATACAATCCAATAAGAATGGTATTAAAGAAAATAGTTGAGAAAACAAAATGAAATTCATCAATTCCATAATATAATTGGAATATATTTTAATAATTGAATTTATTTTTGTAAATCAAATTTTAGAATATTCTTAAAATTTATGATTATATTACATTTAATAATATTAAAATACTAAAGTTCAATACAATCAAGTAAAAATGATATTAAAGAAAATGGTTGCCCATACAAAACAAAATACATCTATTTTCTAATAGATTTAGAATATATTTTAATAATTAATTTTTATTTTGTAAATCAAATTTTAATAAATAAATCCTTTCTTATAACTTGCAAGATGTGCAAAACACATCATTTTTTTAATTTATAAAATGATTAGATATAAGCTAACATACAAGTTTTTTAATTAATTTGAAATAGTCACTTACAAATAGTGAAGTTCTCATAATAAATTGTAACATCTATGCATAACCAGGATTTTTTTGTTTGTTTTTCTCGTTTATTTACATTGCACGCTTAATACACAAAAATCTAATTAACACGGCACATCTATATACATATCATATTGTATTACAGCTAATACCTGTCATTAGATATCTTGTTATCGAGACTTCACATTAAATACACTTCATAAACTAATTTTTGAAGAACTATGGGTATAGTGCGCAATAATAGTTTTGATTTTTGAGTTAAATACACTTCATAAATTAATTTTTGAAGAACTATGGGTATTGTGCGGAATAATAGTTTTAATTTTTCAGTTACTTACACCACCGGTTCAGTATCAATGCACATCACATAGATTTTATACCTTTATTATTATTACACACAATTATTCCGACTTAATTAATTCTACATAGCATTGAATCTGTTGTCATTATTAATAAGCTTGACATCTGGAATAATCCACACTGTTTATGGGGTTTTTGATCAACAGTTATGATCTCTACTAGACGGTTAGGGTATTACCCTTACTCCCAAACCCTAACCATTCTTTTTATTTGCACCCACTGCAAGGGAAGCTCGAGCTCTGCAAATTATCTTCGTGGAATGTGTTTCTTCCTTTCGCCCTCAGCTAGAATATTTAAGGTAACAAATACCTAGATGTTTTTTGTTACATACCAATGTTTGTCTCTCTTCCTAGGTTAAATGATTCTTTTACATTCCCTCACACATTCAAAACTCTATTTTAGAGTGTTACATGCTCTATTATGGTGTAACAAGGTTCCTCGCTTTCCAGTTTGCTTCTCGGCAGGGATTGCATTCAAGCTTCCATTCTGGGTCTTCAAGGAGTTTTTTCATTTCAGACTCTTCGAGCTTATTTCCTTCTGGAATAATATTTTCTCAACGTCGGCATGGCTATGATAGGTAAGAAAAATATTCTTACCCTATTTCTTTGGTTAATAATTTCAAAGTTTATAATAATACATGGTCGAATCTCACAATTTGCTATTGGTTGTTGTCTCAGGTCTTCTTGTTCAAACCCTAACTCATTTGTAAGGTAATCTATTTCATTTTTTACTACTCTTCTTATGATTTTCTTTGAATGGTTTTCATTTCAATCAAACATCCAAGTTTTCTAACATCATTCCATCGACTTACAGGTAATATCGAGACTCTGAACTTGCTAGCAACCATGCTTAATTTTTTTCCTATCTCATTTTATGACATTTCTTCCATTTTTCCAGGTATTTCTCGAACCTCTAGAGGGGTCTTCTCCAATTTGTTTCAAATTCTGGTCCTATATTGGACTACTCTCTATTTGATTGATTAATTAAGTTACTTTGTTAATTTCATGAGGGCCACTAATGCTCTTTCTCCTTTGTGGATGTAAGTTAGCCTTCGAAGGACCCTCTGTTAAATGTATCATTAATTTTTTTAAGAGAGATTTTGAATAAAGGCTGGTATTTATGTTAAACAATGAGACTCTGTTTCAATTTTATATCGTTTTAATGGAATTTCATTTGGCTCTCCTTCAATTTTGGTTCAGTTCTCTCACTAGGACATAAATATATTTATATGCTTCTTATATAACAGATCTGAATACCATTAGAAATGTCCTTTTCTATGAACTATATATTTAGTTGTAACTTACGGTTGTTCGAGTTCCCTTAATAGTTTTTTGATCTCGTTACATTTGCATGGTATATTCTCATTTTTTTTCTATGAATGCTATGAATTCCTAGTCTTTAAATACCTCATAATATATTTGGTTCTATTGATTTAACATATCGGCTCCATTTACTTAACCTATGATTGTCGTAGGCTCTAAGACTGTGCACTCGCATTCGGCCCTGTTTACTTTTATGTGGAAATGTCCAAACTGTTTATGAATTCTTTTTACAATTATATTACCTCCTTCTGAGGGTTTCTATGTTTATACTTAACTATGTTCAAATGTATTTCTTTTCCTTGGTTTTAAATCTATTGTGAAGGTCGTTTACTGTGTTTCTATAGAACATATAAATGTTTCCCATGTTTGTCTAAATATATTTTCTTACTATACTCAGCAGAATCAACACTAACTCTATTTTTAAGCTCAATATCTATTCAAAACAATTTTTTTTATAAAAATCCATATGACCCGACCATATTTAAGAATGGGTTTTATTCTCATACTCTTATTCTGTGAAATTTTCCCCATATCTAGTTAAGATAGTCCATCTAGTCTGGGGAATCCCCCTGGATAGACTAACTAGCCTTTTTCACTACGCGGCCTCTTTGGTTTCTGGAGAGTTTCCATCTATGTTCATCAATTTAGAGTCAAATCTATTATTCTTTACTGTCTGAATTGTTTTCTATGCTTTCTTAGAATTCTTCTATGCATGTAATTTTTTTTTTATTAAGTAAACATCACAAGGAAACATAGAGTTACTCGGAATTAAGTAGTTAATTCACTGCTAATAATCGTATATTTAGCAGTCCTGTCGAGATAATAGTTGTTATTCTATTGAAATCAACATTCACAATTTTATAAATATAAACATACTTAACAAAATCATATTTAATACCTTTCTTTCCATCTTGTATTTGGTTTATAATACTTATCTCAGTTAACCAAAGTTGATGGTAGCCTTTCAACCATGAGAGAGGCAATTAATTCCTCATCTTCCCCCATGCTCCTCACTATAGTAGGATTGATTAGCAATTCTACTGTAGAAAGACCTCAAAACCTCTATCGAGCCTCTTATCTAGTGTCAGGTTGTAGAGTTCCACAGGTAGAAACTAGCTCTGGACCACTATCACATTACAACCCTATAGTTGTTCTCTTCTCATTGCACGTAACCCCTTTTCCTCTCTTGGATTTCTGTTTTATCCTCAGAGAAGAAGGTAACTGTAAATAACTACTTTAGTCTAACTATTCTCGAATCTTGGAAATTTTACCCATCAATTTATGGAAACCACACGATAAAGTGAATTTTTATTCAAAAAGAAAAATAAATCTTATTCATCAATTGATTAACATACTCGTTAATCCTGGTTTACTTAAAAATTCAAATGTATATTTTAAAGTATCATAAATAAATTAAACGAGGTGTTACATAAATCATGAAAGAATGAATTAAAATATGAATTGCTCCTTGTAACTTGTAAGGTGTGGGAAAGACATAAGATTTTTAATTATAAAGTGATCATGTATAAGAAACAGACAACATTTTTAATTAATTTGAAATGGTCATTCACAAGTAGTGAACTTCTCATGAATTGGAATGAGTCACTCCAAAATTTGAAGTTATGTTGTATTATTATTTTTAGATGAGCCTCTCGGTTTCACCAAAAATGGTTGTCCAAAAAAAAATGAAATACATTCCTTCCATAATATAATTATAATGTATTTTAATAATTCAATTTACTTTTGTAAATCAAACTTTGGAATATTCCTAAAGTTTAAGATTATATTACATTTAACAATATTAAAATTCTAAAATATAATACAACGACTAAGAATGATATTGAAGAAAACAACTTCTTAAAAAAATGAAATACATGCATTCCATAATATAATTGGAATATATTTTAATAATTGACTTTATCTTTGTAAACAAATTTTGAAATATTGCTAAAATTTAAGATTATATTGCATTTAGTAATATTAAAATGCTAAAATCCAATAAGATCCAATAAGAATGATATTATAGTAAATGGTTTCCTAAAAAAAATGAAATACATCCATTCCATAGTATAAGTGGAATATATTTTAATAATTTACTTAATTTTTGTAAATCAAATTTTGGAATATTCTTAAAATTTAAGATTTTATTACTAATAATATTTTTATCACTCATAATTTTGTGAGTCATTACTTGACATGGTCATACAGCTCACTCCTCAAAAGGGTAAGGACTTCTTAAAACTTTTTCAAGTTGGCATAGGAAATTTCATTTTTTCATATTTAACCTATCCTAAGTTTCAGGACCACCATCATTTAATCTCAAAACCACCTCCATATAGGTCACATAATGTTCCATCAATCATAATTTGCTGACATATTTCATTTCCCAAGCTTACAACTCCGAAAAGAGGGTTTTTTGTTTTCAGAATGAAAAATTTTCCTATTTTATACATGTTTTTAGAATGCAGATTATGGACAGCTGGAGATGTGTTTCAAAAAAACAAGAGATGTTTTGCTTCAAGACATACTGAACTAAAACAAAATCCTTCATTTTTTCAATATCTATCAAAGATAGGGAGAAAAGATCTCATATCTGAACCCTATGTTTTCAGAAAAAACAGAGTCATTTTAGTAATGAATAAACTTGCTAAAGGAGAAAAGGATGTTTTTTCAAGAGAAGTGAAATATGTCAGAAGATTGAACTTGCACTTAAATTCTACCAACAGAAAGCTGAAAGATCAAGTTAAGGACCTCCAAGAGTAGCTAGAACTAATCCATAAGGAGTTGGAGAAGAAGGGCCTAAAAATGACAGTAGTTGAGGAGCCAATAGCTCAACTCATCATCAATAAGGAAGAAACACCTCAAGAGTCCTAATTTGAGCTGGTTTATGACTTGAAAGGTCAATGGCATGATGGAATTTTTTTTTTTACAGCTAGAGGGCATATTTTTGAATTTAGGCAAAAATTTGGAATTTGCATACTTTTCAGCAGTTTCGTAGTGTTTCCTAGGCTTGAAGCGAGGAAAACGCTACGAAACCAACTGCAACTTTATTTTTGTATTTAAAACCACTTTGGAAAGCTTCAAAAGGGTGTAAATGATATGGAGAATGTGTCAAGGAATAATGAACACAATGCAGATGGAAAGAATAAAAAAATTTGATGGCAAAGATCATTTTTGTGCGCTACTAAAGTACGCTATGAAACTGCTGAAAACTGTTTTCATAGCAAATTATTTTTTAAGGTTTCTAAGAAAATAAAAAAGTATTTTGGAAATCGAAAAATTTCGTTTTCTTCAACACAGGCTCTTCTAAAAAAAAATCTCTCATTTTATGCAAATCCATTAGGGTTTGGAAATTATACACTCATCTTTGCACGCTACGAAACTGCTGAAAAACTGTTTTCGTAGTGAACTGCTTTTTAAGGTTTATGAGAAAATGAAAACATATTTTGGAAATATGAAAGTGGTTTTTCTTTATAACAGGCCCCTCTACAAAAACCTCTCTCATTCTGTGAAAATCCATCAGGTTTTGGAAATTCTATGGACATTACAAAACCGCTGAAAAACATTTTTCGTAGCGAAATGTTTTTTAAAGTTTTTGCGCGAATGAAAAAGTATTTTGGGAATATGAAAGAGATTTTTCTTCAAAATAGGTTCATCTACAAAAAATTCTCTCAGTTTTTGCAAATCTATCAGGGTTTGGAAATTATACACTCATCTTTGAAGCCTACTTTTTTTCAGAATTTTCACTAACCAGATTTGTGAAAAAATTGTAAAAATTCGACTTGGAGGAGGTCCAACTCAGCATCCACGTGGCATAATGACACATCAGCACTCTAGTACACTCATAAAATTAGTTGGTTGCAGTTGATAATGATTGTTGAATTGGTTTGTTGAACTATTAATGAAAGTAGAGTCCTTTTTGTATTCATACTATGCAAAATAGAAATATCCCAAGGAAGTCTCGAAGTGATAGAATCATGTTTGAAATAGGTCTCTGAGGTGGTAATTTGAAGCTAGAAGGGTGGCATATAATTTTTATTAGTCCTCATTCTATAAAGGACTGAGCTTTAGAGTTAGAAAGGGTTGGGGATATGTTATGGCTGACTGCTACTATTGTAAACATGTTTTTATATCAGTAATACAGAGTGGTTTTCTTCTTAACAGACCTGAGATTCTCATGGGATTTTTCATTTTTTATTGATATAGATATTATGTTTAACTACTTTCAATATATTTCATTGCTATTACTCAGAATTCATAACTCTATGCTCTGACTTCCTTTAGTAATGAGATGACTGTGTTTTTCTATGTTTTATGAGTGAATTGCCTTTGAAACACTAGTGGTAGATTTCATTGCTATTACTCAGAATTCATAGCTATATGCTCTGACTTCCTTTAGTAATGAAATGAATGTGTTGACCTATGTTCTATGAGTGAATTTCCTTTGTTAAAGACCCCTATCTGCCTCAGCTTCCATGTCAAGAAACCTTGCCACTGAACCTACTGATTTGTTGACTCCATAAACCCAATGGTAGCAAGCCTTCATCTTTTCAACCTGCAAACATAAAAAACCAAGACACAATTCATAGAGTTAGCCATCTATCTTTATCATTAACCAATATCATAAATTATCCGTGAGAGAGCCCTCTTAGTCTTAGACTGAAGAGGCTAAGCTTCAGTCAAAAGCTGGTTTGAAATAGTTACACTGAGTTGTCTGATTAGCAGCCAATCAAGTACAATTTTGGTGATAACAAGTACCATCCTAGATCTATATAACACTAGATCAATCACGTGCTAAGAGGGATAAAATCCATGAAGGTGTAATCCATCATTTTGGAGTGTATAATTTGAGGAAAGTTTTACACCTCCAAGAATTTGATCCCTCTTCATTCATGATAGACAGAGAGTTAGATGGATCTAGGTTGGTTGTTCCAGTTAAAGGTATTGATGTCACTTTTTTAGATGATCTTTATTATCTATATTGACAATTTGTTGGTTCGTAAAATATTTTTCTAGGGACAAAAGTCCAAGTCCTGACGGCTGGCCAGTTGAAATGTATATCCATTTTTTCGAACTTATGATGGATAACCTCCTCAATGTTTTTGAAGAGTCTAAATCGCTAGGAATATATCTGGGGGACATCAATTCCACTTTTTTAGAACTCATTTTGAAGTCCTCACATCCTTTGGAAGTTCGGGATTTTTGCCCTATATATTTATGCAATGTGGTTTACAAAATTATCTCAAAAGTCATTATCTGTAGAACCTTTCTTGTCCTTTTTATCCACATCTCTTGAGACAAATATGGTTTTCTATCTAACAGACTCATCCATGATGTCGTTACCACAGCTCAAGAAAGCCTTCACTCCATTCCTTTTAAAAAATTGGATGTTTCTATCATGAAGATTGATTTTTACAAGGATTATGATAGTGTTAGCTGGTCTTTTATCTGCCTGGTACTTTACAATATTGGTTAGTGTGCTCAAAATGTCCAATGGATCATGTCATGTATTGCATCTGTTTGGTTTGTAGTTATCATTAATGGGCTACCCTCCAAATTTTTTTGGGCTAGTCATGGACTCTGCCAATGTTGCTCCCTTTCTCCCCTTATTTTCATCTTGATTATGGATGGTCTCAGGGTTTTAATTAAAGAGGATAATACATGCAGTTTCTTTTATGGAATCTGAATGTCTCCTGGTATCTATGTCACCCACTTTTTCTTCATGGATGACATTTTGGCATTTGGAATCATCTCTCGGGCTCAGTGGTCCACTTTGGATTACATTTTTCTTCGCTATGGTGATGATTCAAGCTTGGAAATAAACTATGACAAATCCATCTTGATCAATACTTCAGATTGAAATGTCAATCTGGAAATTATTGTTGTCCTATTCTAGGTAAAGATTGTACCAATGTCCAATGGTTTTAAATATTTTGGTTTTCATCTTAAGCCATGTGGTTACCACTCTAAGGATTGGCACTGGCTACTAAAAAAGTGAAAGAAGTGGCTAAATACCTAGACACATAAGTGGTTTTCTTTGGGTGGACATTTCATCCTCGTCTAGGTGGTACTCCAATAAATTCTAGTATTTTGGGCACATCTTTTTTATCTTCCAACCAGTATTATTCCCTCGATTAAAGCTCGGGGTTCCAGGAAATTCCCTCTCTGTAATATGGATCTGATTATGCGCCCTAAGTGACTTGGTGGTTGGGTTCTCTTGGACATTACTTATTTCTCATAGGCTCTTCGGGTTAAATCCCTATGGTGGGCGGTCATTGGTTCGACGTTTTGGTCTATCCTTTTTCGGGACAAATATCGCATCAATAGGGATTTATTATCCCTTTGATATCACATTTCCTTCCTTTGTGGAAAATATCTTTCATTTTGTGTATTTTTTGGCGTGTGGCTCCCCTCCTCTCTAGCTGCCTGATATGCGACTTTAGGAATGGCCAATGAATTTTCCTGGGTGCTAAAAAAATCCTTGGTTTGAATGTTGATTTCTCACTGGGTAGTAGGTACTCATTTGTACCATGCCTTAGCTCAATAAGGCAATTCAATGGTTTAACATCATCTCCCACTGGCAACTGGGTTTCCCAATATGGAAAGCCTCACAACAATTGGATCTGGGAGGCAGGGTTGCGGATGAGTGGGGTACTGTTTTTCTCCTATTGTAATCGCATGGTCTCTGTTTACATCACTTGGGCAACAGGATTAGATGGTCTGGTAAGATGGATAGGGCTTCTCTTGTGGTTGCTGACATGCATGAAAACATCGTGTCCAAAAAAATTTCTCCAGAGGAGTCATTGTTCTTCAGGAATTTCTAGATCCACCCTATCCCTCTCAAGATTTTATTATTCGTATGGTTGGCCATGAGAAACAAGATTCTCACATGGGATAGCTTGATCAAGCGTGGCTTCGAGGGGCCCAGTCATTGTATTTTTTGCAAGAATGCTTCTTGATAAATTTCTCACCTTTTCCTTGACTGTCCCTTTACTTTAGATATATGGCTTATGTTTTTGGATTTGCAACAGATTCCTAGTTGGAGACCTATTTATTTTCAACGGTGCATTGAATATTGGGGAAATTCATCCTCTAAAACTTGATCCCTACCTTTTTTTTTCTTTTTGGAATTATGGTTGGCTAGAAATAAATCCATCTTTGAGGGACAATAGATTACCGAGCATAGGATCTTTCAGTCTGTTCTATCTTGTCTTGATTCCATTCCCATCCATACCCCTCTAGATAAATACATATCCCTTCATCTTCGTTCCCATTCTATGTCCATCCAGCTGAGATTTTTTGATGGTGCACAATAGCATCACATTTGTGGGCGCAATGCATGGATCAAACTTGAACAAAGTGAACAGTTTTACGTTTGCTAGAATGGTGGTTTTGGCTTGAAAAAGAAGACGGATATCCTTTCTCTTTGGAGCTTGTTATGGGTGGCTTTAAATTTACAGTTGGGAAGCCTACACATCTATGGTGATTCCAAATCCTTCATTGATGGAGTAATTGGACTTACCAATTTCCAGCCTCCTGCTCTCCTCACTTGGTTTCACTGGGTGCAGTACTTGTCCACTGTCTTCAGGTTCCTCCTATTCTGCACATCTTCAGGGAGGGTAACTCCAAGGAAAACTCTCTTTCGAAGCAAGGTTTACTCGTCCACTTCAGGCACATCCAGGTTCAACATTTCAGAGGTGGTCATCTTCTTGCTTCAAACTCTTTCTAGCTTCCTTAGCTGTGGATGCTCATCCTGTTGTTTTTTTTCTGCACTTCCCTTTTGGCTTTTATTTCATCAATTTTGTGCTACATGGTATTATGTTGACTTTCATTTGAAAGGTTTGTGCAAATTTATATTTATCTTTCTTGTCTCCACTGATTTTTGGAGGTGTTTTTATGTTCTCTATGTTAGTTTACATGTTGGTTTCGTCATCAGTATTACTATCCTAACTTATTGCTGGAATTTTTTAGAACATTGTATTGTTTTGTTAACATTAATACAAACAACTTAGTGTTTTTTCTTTCTGAAAAAAAGAAAAAAACAAAAAAAAAACAGCATAACATATAAGAGTCTATTTAATATGCACAACACATTATACAATACATGGTATATCTCCATTATTACATATTCTACTTACTATGCACACCATAACATATAAAATTCTATTTACTATGCACAACAAATTATACAATACATGGTCTATCTCCATTAATCATAACATTATGAAGACGGTACCATTATCATGCTAGTGGAAATGATCCACATGAGCTCAATATACACTATCATTTGTATCATTATATAAATTATGATAGTGATTTATTACAGTGGGATTTGGTTGTACACTAGTTTTTACAAAATATCCAACAAATTTAAGAATATTAACTCTTTTATGGGAATCTGAGTCTTTGGATTTGGCAAGGGTTGTTGTTGGTTTGATTTAGAGCTTTACATGTCCCTCTGATCAAATACTTGAATGCTTCAGTGTTTCCCGATGCTTCTAAAATAACAAATATTGGCTTGAGACATGGACACATGACTGGTCCACCATGCCCAATCTATGGGCTCCTGATCGGATGATTTATGTGCATTACGTGTTAGTTAGGTTAACACTAACCCCTTACACTTCGATGAACCCCCATTCTGTTGTGGTTCCACTGGTCACTCTGCAAATCCTCCCACCGTGCCTTACCATGTTCTCTAGTCACTTCCATACATGCGGTAAGATCACCGTTCCTTCATTTTTATCTAAAAATTACAGATTGTGAGGCTGCGTTCTAGTAATTTTGTTGCTAGCATATACATTTTTTCTTTCGACTTCTCTTAAGTTTTATTTGACATGCAGGAATATTGATACTTTGGGTCTTGAGGAACTAGATTGGGATTTCACATCATGCTCTTATTCCGTGTATACCGCGCAGGTAATATCTTATCTTTCTTATTGGTTAATGGATAATCCAACTGGGGTTTTGGACATAGTTCTCACTAGTCTCCTATTTTATTGTTGTTTTCTAATATGCGAGGGGTATGTTAACCTTCCGAGCACCAGAAACTTGAATATTCTGGACTAGCCAAATACGAATTTGATAGTGTAGGCTTCCCTTCATATTCGAGTAAGTTCACCTCCACATTCTCCACCTTGTCACTCTCTTCCAGATAAATGGTGTTTGTATTTCCACTTAGATCTACCGTTGGCATATGTGTGGTAGGCAATAGTTTAGCCATGGAACTTGTTAATGTTTTCATGTGTTAGCCTCCATGAGGTTCAGTCTTTCAAGGGGTTTTCCATGTATTTATCTATTACTGCCCTCCTATCAAGGATATGACAAGGGTTTTTGTTTAATGGTTTTATTTTTCTCAAAAACAGTTGGAAGTTAATATGGAACTAGATGTAACTGATATATATATATATATATATATATAAACAGTGGTAATGTATTTCACTGTGAACTTGCATACTTATACTTTTGTTTATAATGAGGTCTTTCCTCATTGTTAAATGATAATCCTTTATATCTTATGGATTTTGGTTCTCCTACTTTCGAGGTTACATGTTGTTGAGAAAATATTGGTCCTTGCCTATTACAGATTTTCCTCTTTTCTAAAAGTAGATACCATATATGTTTTATGTTTCAGAAAGCTTGATTTTTCTCTACTTGTTCTTCTGTACTTTGTGGCTTTATGCTTATTAACTAGATTTTACCTGATACAGGCTATTTTCTCGTGGTTTTAATGTGATGGACAGACCAATGATTGTCTTACAAAAATATCTCATATATTTTATGGCATTATGTCTACACAGATAATTCTCGTACAACAATTTATATCTAGGTTTAATTCTGAATTCAATAAATTCTCTTTCTAAATTTTCAGTTAACTATATTCCCTTTTGTTCATTGATTTCTCTAAGATTATTAATCCTCAGCAAGGGACTTGTATCTATGTTTATCATGCATTAAATTAGTTTAGGGCTAGGGGACAAGGATTTTGGCCCGGTTCTCCACTGGGCTAGAGTCCAAACCCTTGACCCAATTTTTGTTATGTCAATCTAGATCAATATGTACAGAGGAGAAGAGTTTTTAGAACTCCTACATTCCAAGATTGAACCATAGTATTATTTTTTTCAAATTTAAAAATTGGTTTCTATTGAAAGTTATTTTATAAAAAGGTCTAAGAAAATACATAGATGTTACACATGTTATTGACAAATATCATAGGATAGTTTGCACCAGTGTTAAGCTATATTACACAACTTTGTCCATAGAATATTGAAATGAAAAACACACTTACACATTGTTATAATCAACAACTTGTTTCGGTATTACGTTAGCTGATTATTTTCCTAGAGATAAATATAACTGAGTATTTTATGTCATTTGTAAACAACATGTATCTATTTTAAAAGGAAATAGTGTAGAATTACCCAATGCATTAGTTTATTTTTAAATATACAATGCTCATACACTTATATCAAAAACTACCCAACTGATGATGCCACCCAACTGTGAGAGAGGCAATGACGTCCTCTAATACCCCCGTGATCCACACCAGAGTGTCTAGGTGGCATTTGTGTCAATAGTGTTAGACTTTAAGACTCCTGCCTAGTCTACAATTCTCTTAATTGCAGAGTTGCATTGGTCTCAACAAGCTCTGGACCACTCTATATAGTAGTCTCCTGCTTCCACAGTTCACATAATCCCCTCTCCTTAATGAGATCCTCCTTTTATCTTCATAGGAGAGCATAGTTGTCATTTCCAACTACCCCTCTAACCACTCTGGAATCTTGGAATTTATTTACCAATGAGTTATGGGCAGAAACGTGAAGCTGGGTTACACTTTTGTGAGAATCGGGGGCCGAAAATTTTTGTCAACAATAAGTCAAATGGATTCAGAGTTCTACTTAACTTTCTTATAAAGTTCGAACGAATTTTTTCCATTTAGATTGATCTAATACACTGACCTGCCACAAGGCAATAATAGAATTTTTACCGTGAGATTGGAAAATCAAGTAACAAAAGTTCTACTTAACTATTTTCTATAAATAAATTTCCCGCGATCGGCCGAACTATGAGTTCAGCCGAACTTTTACTTTTAAAATAGTTCGGCCGAACTATTTTCTATAAATAAATTTCCCGCGAATGTTTATGGTTTACTGTTTCATTGTTCGCGCGTTGTTATTGCGGTTTATCGTTTTCGCTCTGTACGCGTTGTTGCTACTGCCGCCGCCCTGGTGCTCCTGTCGTCCGCACTTGTCGACTCCATCGGGTAAGTCTCCATACGCCCTCGAAATTTTTTTGTGCGTTGAATTAAAAAATGTCGTTGTATTTTATTAAATGTATGTGTATTAAAATGCCTGTGTATGAAAATTTCTGTGTATTAAATGTCTTTGTATTTTAGAAAAATGCGTGGGTATTAAAATTTTTGTGCTGTATTAAAATTTTGGCTATACGAATTCTAAACATTTGACCTTCTTTTCTCGAGGGAGAAGGGTAGTTCCCAGCAAATAATGCATAAAAAAACACTACGACAATTTGTATTGGAGTAAAATAGATTATATGGAGACATTTAGAATTTTAGACACAACTTTAAACTTTGGTAAGAATAAAACATATTTTTATATGACACAATATGCAAATGTAAATTTTTAAATTTATTGAAGATCCTGCAAAATTATCAGAAAATGATTTCTTGAGAGAGAGCATATGAATCCTACCTTGTTAATAAAACCTTGAAAATTTAGAACATGTTAAAAAAGACATTTACTGTGAAATCTGTTTTTTTCCTGGGGATTACAGTTCATTCTTATTAAACTCATTGGTAATCACTGAACCATTTAACAGTGTTTTAATATTTGCAACTTAGGTTTTTGGCTTTTTATCGTCCAACGAAAGTAGAGAAAATACCCCACCTTAGCCCAAGTGGTATGATGTTTCTCTGTACATGAGGCCTTGAAAATACACCACTTTTGCAAGCCTTTCAGGCAACGGCAAGTGTAGAGGATGTGAAATAGTCTACCAAATATTAGGCTCGCCTGCTGGCCTAAACAGTCTACCCAGTATCACTGTTTTAGATATATTAGGCTTTCCTGCTGGCTGTAACAATCTACCATGTCCAAAAAAAATAGAGCCTTGTGGGTACCATTCATATTGAGTACTGGAGAGCATCTTTTGATCAGCAACAATGAGTAGTATGCAATTGACAGGCTTGTTGTGCGGATAATAGTCTAGTAAAAAAAACGAACCCCTATGGAACAACATACAAGTGAGTACAGGCTCGCTTGAAAAGACATTAGGCTCGTTTGAAAACCGTTACCAACTACCACGTCCAAAAACAGAGCATGTAGATACCATTTATATTGAGGACTGTCAAGTCCGTTGAGGAAATTGCAGCAATATTTTTAATAATCCTTGTGATTATATAAGAAACATCAGGCTTGCTTGCAGGTTAATACAGGCTCAATTGAGTACTAAAGAAAACACAGACAGCATCTTTTGTTGGAAATATTTGCCTCCCTTCTTGACTGGAATGTTGGAAACCTGCTCTGTCTTGAAACCCTTTCTCGGAGTCTCTCTCTAGCTAGAACTGCACCTACACTCTGCAACTAGCCAAAAAACAGATTTGAAATATTTGACTAATTTTTTATATAATTGAAATTCAAAAACAAATGATTTTCTCCAAGTTTTAATTGTTTAAAATATGATTGTTTAAAACTGAAAGATTTTTTTTCTTATATATTTGAAGCTCTCCATTATTATATAAAAGTATTTTTTTCTTGTATATTTTTATGCTCTTTGCCATATAGTAATGTCATAGTGTATGAAGTTTCTCTACCATGTTCTTGCCTCTTTTGTTGGAAATATTTGTCTCCCTTCTTGACTGGAATGTTGGAAACCTGTTCTGTCTCGAAACCTCTTCTTGGAGTCTCTCTCTAGCTAGAACTGCACCTACACTCCGCAACTAGCCAAAAAACAGATTTGAAATATTTGACTAATTTTTTATATAATTGAAATTCAAAAACAGATGATTTTCTCCAAGTTTTAAAATTGTTTAAAATATGATTGTTTGAGCAACTCTTCCTCTGGGATACAAGAAGGCTGAAAGATTTTTTTTCTTGTATATTTGAAGCTCTCCATAAAGGATTTTTTGCTTGTATATTTTTATGCTTTTTTCCATAGTAATGTCATAGTGTATGAAGTTTTAATTGTTTTCATTATATGTTGGATGTGATTTTGATTGAAAATGCTTCTTTTTTATTTATTAATTAAAAAAAATTTATTAGAAAAATTATTGCTTTAAGCCTTGGAATTTACAATCAAAATTAGAAAATGTATTTATATCTAAACTATTTATGAAAAGTTTAATATTGTTTGATTTTCTCTACCATGTCCTTTTTACATATATATAGAATAATATTATTTGTAGTTTCCGATTTTTTGTAACATTTTACTACCATAATCAAAATCTATAGAAATAATAATCTAACATTATAATATCTTGAAATGGAGCTAGCCAACTCAAATATAGTATTGCAAATCCCTGGCTAAGTTAGATGAGGAGGCTATGTATTACTTAGTATTGTATCCATATTAGGGTTGCAAGTTCTATGGGTTCAAAAGAACACTTGCAAACAATTTGTTTTCCATATGACCTTTCTTTTTCATAGATAAATTTCATTCTTTTAGCCATTATGGATTTGAGAAAAGTACATCCTGATAGGCCAATAAAAAGCCTTAACAATGAATTAAACATGAACAACTATTAAATATGGCTAACCAAGCAGCATCAAAACAAACAACTAAATCACCAAGGCTATTAGTGATAAATAATAAACATTATAGGATACTTCAAAATTCCATGTAAATAATTTTTTACCTAAAATCACTAGATGGTGAGGCCCACAGCAACAACTACAAAAGCAATGCAATATAACCAATCAAACTACATCAAAAAAACATATGGTCTTGAATGAGTTTTTGGACTCTTTAGATATAAATGTACACTGTGGCAATGTATCTTATATAAAACTTTAATCCATGTGCTTAACCTTAACATTGACACAAATGGAATACAATTTTACTCACTGCTTTATGATAGAAAAATATTTGGATGAGTGTTGCCCACATATCCGAAGTCAAAAGGGATAGATTAAAAAGGGATGCTCTGATCATTTATAAAAGATAAATTAAAGAAGCATGACATATTAGTAATGCAAATTAGATATGCGTACCAATTATGTTCATATAACACAACAAATAGATGATTCAATACAAATGTCACATATTAGTCATATTTATCTCATGGGCCTTCAACTTAAATTATATATCTAGCATTAAATTAAGCTATAGGAGATAAATCAAAGAAGCATTTGAATGTAAATTAAACATGTGTAATAATTATGTCCTTTAGTTCAATAAATAGATAATAATTTGCAAATGCCATATATAAGCTATATTTCATCTAAGTAGCTTTAAATTTAAACTTATATCTAATGTTAAATTATATAAAAGAATAAAAGTAATTCAAACTTCAAAATAATATTTAGAGTTAGTATAAAATGTGACATAATTTTCCTGCGTGGAAAAACATAGTTACCGAGAGTTCAAAACTCATGCATTTGAATAGAAAGTGGGTATATGAATGAGCAAGTAGATTTTTTTTAGAAATGAGGATGTGAAGGTTGATGGAGAGCCACACAAAATTGCAAATTCATACCTTAACGAAATTGTTAGATCCTTTTAAAGAAAACATATTTAATCAACTTTCATTGAAATATATGATAAACTCAACCCAATTTTATGGAAAATAGTATACCATTTCTTACATAATTTCACATAATACAAATAGATAAATTTTACTTGAAGTATTGTTATAAAGATTTAACTACCCATCGAGAGATGGCCAAGTGATTGAGACAGGGCATCATCACAATAAAAAACCAAGTACAAATTGTAGTAATCCTAGAATCATGCTTTACATAAGGTAAAATTGGGGAAATCATGACTTGTACTATAGATAAAAAAACATTTACCCTTACCAAAAAATATATGATAAAAATTGAAAAACTACATAAGCTTAAGCTTAAGGGGATATAATCCTTCTTTCCTTCCATATAGATAATGAAAATGATTGTTCCAAGTCTCATGTTGCTTCTCATGTTATTTTATAAACCTTGATTGGAAAGAAAAATAGGAGGGCAAAAATGTAAGAAATATAAAAAATAATGAAACACAACGTAAGAAATAGAGAACATAATGAAACACACACATACATATATCTAAACAATCAACACAATTATTTTCCTAGGAAATCCTTATATGGGAGACAAGCAACCCTAAAAAGTAATGATGCTCTAGACTCCTTTTTCCCTAGGAAATCCTTATGGGAGAAAAACAACACTAAAATGTAAGCATGCTCTACTCTCTCTTTTCTGGTATGGAAAATATGTGAGTACAAAGAAAGAGGTAATCTCTCTAGAGTTAGCTAAGACTTTTAGCGTGTAAGGTTGCTATAAAAACTTAACTTTGTACATTTTTCTCTCTAACTTCACATGGACTAGTTGTATTTTCAACTATGGAACAAAATACAATAACACAAAATGGAACTCTTATTCCTCTTAGTGGCCAAGTATTTAACATAGCGTGATAGCCAACTAGGTGTAAGATTTGACTCTGTCAACCATTAACGAGGTTTGTGATTGTAGACCTTTTAGAGTCTTCTTAAAATTCCACATGTAGGTAGCTTTCCATGCATGAGTAATGGGGCTAAAATGTCATTATCTCGTACCATGGTGGTCAACATGATAGGTCAACTTACTAAAGGCATAAATTTTGAATGAACTTTGTTTGATGTTTTTCTTGCACCATTGGATATGTCTTTAAGTGTAGAATACTGGTTATGATTTTGGCACAAGGGATAATCGTTTGACCCCTAGAAATGTCATTTAATGACTCAAAATAATTCCAAAAGGTTTTAGACCCCAATTCTCCACCCACCATTAAAATGACCCTACAAGTTGATTCTTACAGTTTTTTCACTCTATAAGCATCAAAATATATGAAAAATGATATAATTATCCAATATAGATAATTATTTAATAATTTGTTAAAATTATGAGTAAGATATACATCATGGAATTTAAATAAATAGCGTTAATTCATTGAACACCCTTGTACATGTTCCTTGTTGATACTTTGAAAGTAATATGTTTTGAAAAATAATTTATTTATGGATTCTATTTTCCACATTCTCTCAACCATATCAAAAACCTTCTTATAATATTTGAAACCTAAGGTCTTTCCCATACCAAAGTATGTTCTTTTAAAACATGTTTTCTTGGTGATATGGGTGATTTAGAAATGATTGGAAGAGCGAAATTCCTCATTTAATATGTACAATATGTTTGGTTCATGCCACTAAGCCAAGAATTTTAAATTCAACTGACTTTTAATATAACCAACTAAATCCTGCAAAAAAGGAATAAAACAATTTATGTTAGGGTTGTGGATTCAAGCATTGAAACAACACACCATGATATTTCAAATTTAAAAATAATGGTTTGAGTCCTAGGTAGCTCAGAATCCTATTTGTTTTCAAAATAAGGATGCACTCCCATTTGATTCTCATGATTAGGTTGTAATCATGAGGCTCTCGCTCAAGAGTGGACCTTCCCAAAATATTGTGACGTCTTGTCACAAACAAAACCATCAAACTGAAAACACATCATGCAAGAAACATGGCTCGCTGACATATCATTTTTCTCCTTCAAAGAAAAAAAAAATCACATCATGTGAATATCTCCATGTACTCTGCCATATTGGTGTACAAAACCATCAACCAAACACAAGTCGACAAAACATGCCTCTTCAAACAACTGACTCTCAAGTCAAATAATAGAGCTCATGTACAAATTTCCATATTTGTTGCATTTAAGCGTGTCAACATAACTCTACTTTCAACATCTTGCTTCATGCAACATGCACCATACTTTTAATTTGCAAAGAAATTCATGAAACATAAAAATACATGCAAGGCATTAATTGGATAAGAAATTTAACCATCTGTTAGCAAACCATTTCAATGGCGCATCTTTTAGCTGCACTTCATCATGTGAATCATCTTGACCCTCATCGATTATGGAATCCTCTTTTCCATTCTTGTCGTTATCTCTTTCCACCTTCTTTAAATGTTGTGGATGACTTGTTGGATACAAAGTCCAACACTTGTCCACAAGGTGACCTTTCTTATGGCAATGAGTAATAAACAATTACATCTTATTTTCAACATCATTTTCCTTGTCCAATGGGCCTTTGACTTTTTGCCTCATTTATTTAGAAAGTTTCAATGTGCATGGATATCTTATTCCAACATCTATAAACATTATGATTATTCAAACCACAAAAGGAACATGTGAAAGTTCTTTTATATATCTTATGTGAATATTTACCATGTTTATCATAATCAAAAGCAATTTGATTAAAGGCAAATTTATACCTTTAACATTCACCATTGTCGCCTTCTTAAGGAGGTGAATTTGATGAGGTAGTGGCTCTCCTCTGAATACTAGCAATGAATTCAATGACTAGATAGAGCTTTCAACATCCTCTTCTTTTACATTCTCATTAGCTGCATGTTTATTAACATCTTCTTGCAAAGTGACACTGTCAAACTTTTCTAGTCATCATGAACACAAACTTCACAAGCTTCAGGTAATGAACACGAAATAAAATTCCTTCTTGGAATAGCTTCATGTGCCTCCTTGGCTTTGGAGCATTCTCCATGTTTTCCATAACCAAGACCCAAATAATTAGGCCCTTCCTCAACAACATTTGGCTCAACTATGCCTTGTATTAACTATTCCTTGTACATGTTTGCCTTTAACCCTTTACTTTCATAGCACATTTTCATAAAAAATTTGGACCTTATTCAGGTCTAGTGTGTCTCTAAAAAGCACGTACACATTCATTTTGAGAGGAAATTGAAGACAGAAACCAATAGCTAATTCTTCTAGCTAACCTTGACTAAAATGAGCTAAATTGTACTTTGATACCAACTTGATTTGAATATGGACAAACTAGTTTTATTGGGCTATCTCCCTCATTAGTTAAATAAAAATGTGTTTAGGATCGTCTAAAGTTAGCCAATTGGGAAGGGGTTTGTGTCAAGCTTTAAGTGTATTTTGTGAGAAATTTATGAGTTAATTAGCTTTTAAAAACTCATGTGTACAAACAAAATGCACAATTTTTATTTAGGAAATTTTTTTCCCTCAATCCAGATTTCGATCATTGGACATGTAAGAGGAAGAAAGAGGGAATTCACTTTTCAAATTCTAGACCTTGTCTAAACCAAAATAAACTAGAGGTTTGGTTTTCAAATACATTCACTTATTTGGAAAAGTTCTAGCTATCTAAAGTCCATATGCCAATCTACATCCCAAGAAATCCATTTAGTACACCACTGGTTAGTTTTTTGTCTTCCTATATTCTTTATCAACCTCTTCTAGTGATTCTTGAAAGGTGGATACTTAAATCCTTCCTAAAAATTTGAGCTCTAAAATGAGAAGACATACAAGGTCATTTTAAGTCATTCTTCTATCCAATTATAAAAACCAAGTAAATATTTCTACATATTGTTTTCTGTCCCATAAACTGTACAATATATGTGGAGTTGCCTCGCCCTAAGAGAGATGTTTAACAAACATGATAATAGAGAAACAATTAGTGACGTCACCAAAAGATGTAGCCTCTTCAAGGTATCATATCCTCTCATCAAGGTCAAGAATCTATTCACCAAAAATGTCCTATGGAAATGATGGTTTAAGAAACAAAACTAGACAAAAACCTTCAGTGAGAACAAAAAAATCTAAAACCTCTTCAAGGTCTTCAAACTTTTCGTAAAGTTAAATTACATGTCTTGATCAAGTCCAACAACAAAGAAACATTCAATGACAACACCAAAATCTACAACTTCTTCAACATCTTCTAAACCATCTTCAAAGTCAATATTGTGTGCATCAAATTCCTCAGCAAGGTCATTAATGGAGTCATCAAAACTACTATCTCAAAAATCAATGCCAAAAATAAGTCGAAATAATTCAATTTCTCCAAAACATTCTTCTCTAAGAAAAGCTAGCATGATGTTGTCGAGAAATTCAGTAATTCCACGAGGAAATTCTATCAAAGTTAAAACAAATCCTTTTCATCCATATTTAATGCCTACTTTTTCAGGTGGAACACCTCCAAATTTAAGGACCACAATGACATAAAATATGTAACTTTACCTAATAGGTGTAGACTTAGAACCCCCAACTTTGCATGACATGTACAGTTGAAGATCTTATAAGTTAAGCAGTGTGAGAAGAGAGTCATGGTCACTGAGTTGAGCAAGAGAAATAGTTTGGTATGACAACCTTACTTGTGATAGGTCTAGCTAGCAGGCTACCAAATTACATGGTAATGATATTCAAAATGTGAAAATTCCCATTTCACTTGGAAATAAGATGGTAGAGAAAGGTATAGATGAAAGGAGATATCCATTTATGGTAAAGAAATCAAATAGTTCTATCAATTCCACCTTGCAACTCTAAGAGACATTGAATTAAATTTCATCATTCATAATTCATGGTCATGGAACATGATTGTGTTGCAATTGTGATAACATCTGCTGTATGCAGAAGCTAATAAAAAATGATCGAAAATGACAAATTTTTGCTCTGTTTTTTTGAAGATTTAAGGAAAATTACACCAAGTAGCTTCCAACTTCATATGACCATCATGTCAAACTCATCTCAGGATATTTTCCAAGTAAGAGCCACTTAAGCAAGCAATCTAGTATACATGACTCCAATTTCAATTAGCAGCAATGACAGTTCTCTAAGTATGGTGCAAAGATTGCTCCAGATCCTCAATGGGGCATGTTTGATGACAATAATTTGGGGAGTGAGAGAGGGAGATGGTAGGAGAAAAAGTTCAAGGAATCCACGGGAAATTGAAAAATATATAACTAGAATAAGGTGGAAGAAATTTGTAACCTAGGAGAGAAACCTGTGAGGAAATGGGTGAAGTTGGTATTACACACCCAATTGGAAAACCTCGAGGAGAAAACATTTCTCCCACTTTATTTGTTGGCATAACCTAGTAAGTGTTATTCACTAGCATGTATTTTGTAAAGGCCTTGACCTAGTTTCCATTCAACTCCATCCACCAGGTTGTAGAGGATTCCAAGCCTAATTTCATGAAAAGTAAGTTGGGGATGATCACATTGACCTACTTGATGACATGTCTATGAAGATTACCTACCTTGAACTATTTTTTTGCGTAGGGAAAGAGACACATTCCCATGTCTGAGCATGAAAACATTCTTTTATATTGTTAATGCCTCTACTGTTTACTTCTACAAGTTCTATAGGCAGAGTCTGTAAAGGGCCAGGTAGCCTCTGGATCTCATATTTTATGAAAGGTGACATATCTAGTAAATGCCCCTACAGTCAATCTCTGGAATGGATCTAAATAGAAGTTCTTCATTTTAATATCCATAAAACACGACAAATTTAAGGTAAACTATGTACATGTGTCATTTCTCCCACAAACTAAAGTGTATAAGTGGTAAATTTTATACCAAGTGTGCTCCCACCATGTAAAGTGCAATTTGGTGAACTTATCATTTTTATAATTTCTTTTTCGATTAAATTGATTTTCACACATCAATTATTGCTTTGAAAGTTGTGTTCTACATAATTTGTGTACACTAAATTACAAATTGATTTTCTAAAATCTATTTTGTGTAAATGTCGACCAATAGATATATATCATGGAGGATGAACGACGAAGATCAGTCGAATCCCATATGGAGGTTCAGGGATCGGGGGATGTTCACGGTATTTAAATATAATCTTAAATCTCCATACATGTGTGTACATATGGAATTGATTTTTTATTAACTTTGTGAGTTAAATTAGTTGTTAATAAGTTTCATATTTTAATTCTTAGGAGGTAAGAGGAGAAGGGTTTCTACTCCATCCATGGAGCGTGGCCAGGGTTCAGCTGGTGGAGGTATGAGTGGTAGCAGGTTGCGGGAAGGGGGTGATATTTATTCCTCTGAAGGCCAATCAACGGCTGCTGGTTCTCAGCAGTGTCATTCTAGGTCTGGTTCTCAACAGGGTCATGTTGGAGAAGATGTTGACCAACAACATCAAGGTTGCCATCAATTTCAATATTTTTTCATTAACTTTGTACAACTTTTTTTACACGTGCTTTTTCTAATATACGAAATTTTATATATGTTGATGCAGAGGCCAAAAATGTTCGAGCTAGAGGTCAAAATAGACACAGGGCAGCTCGCTACATTCAAGAAGAAGGCTATCAACCCAACACAACTTATCCAGCCGAGATTACTGATATACCGTGGGAAACCAACATGGCAGAATGCACCTTACAAAGGTGGGAAAGCCTTCATGCAAAATTGCAAAGAGATCTCGTGGCTTTGTCTCTACCTGCTGAGAGTCGACAAAGCCTTGAAATAGTTACACATTCATTGGGTGAAATGGTAAATGTGTACAAAAATCTTGGGCCAATGACCGATTCATTTGTAGAACTGATGAGAAAGAGAAAAGAAATAGTGATGGGTCCCGATAAATGTGAGGACATTAAACAAAAAGTTACAAGAGAAGTGGCCAAGTCAATGTTTAATTATAAGGAAGGGTCAAAAAGAAAAATGTTGAAGGTGCAGTATTTCAAGCACCCAGACATAGTTGGTTATTTATATGATCGGCATATTGCGGCCTTTGGAAGGCTTCCATGGAACGATGAGGTTCCTGTTTATTTTGCACAAATGTTTTATGCATAATTTTTTTTGGGTATGAAACCCAACTACAATGACCTTCCTTCAGAATTTTTTGGCCCGGGGAAAGGTCGATTATATGACCATAAGGGTGCTAAGTGAGATGTGGAGTTGCCTCGCCCAGAGCCGCCATTGGTGAGTCGACCGTTTCGAGTCGAAACTCTGCGATCAGAGATGGATGCGACTTCTCAAATAAGTCGAGAAGCAAGGGATGTTATGATCGACAATGTTCATAGCGAATTGAGTGGAGTCGATCTTTGTTTAAATCGACAAAGAGCACGTGAAAATGCACGTGCCAATTTTGTTTATTGTACAGATGAGGAGATTTACAACATGAATGTTGAAGATCTCTGAACATATGCAATAAATTGTCGCAATGGTTTGCAAGAGCTAATTTTTCATGAGGAAGAGGGCACCGAAACGGTATGTGTTAGTGACCTTAGGGTTTGAAATTATTTTTACATATACATGTGTACAATTTGTAATAAATACATGTGTATGTACATGTATACATTTATTTGTATGTGTACATTAATCTAACAAAAATGTATGATTATATGTTAAAACACCATTTGCTATTCTCAGGCATGATGCGTGACGAAAATGTTAATATCACGTTCGGGACCTCCGGTTCAAACGATGCAGATGGGTCTGACCATCATGATATGTTGGAAAATCTTAGTGTTGTTTAAGTGACTCTAAAATAAATAATTGTTGCCACACATGTACATGTATGTATATATATAATTTGATAAAATGTTTTAACAGGTACCGATTCCATCTGATGTTTTTGGGATGGTGGTACCTTCTACTTCCTTGGGAGATGAGCCACAAGTATGGACAATTTTTCACAAGTTTAAAATTTATGTTTAAAAGTTATATATATATATATATATATATATATATATATATATATATTCTACCTCAAAAAGTTCCATTAAAAATTGAGATATATATATATATAGAGAGAGAGAGAGATCTATATTTTGAGTTATTTAAAATTTTTTGAATTTAGGTTCCTATAGAAGATTTTTTTAATCCGCGGACTCTAGCGACAGAGATAGGAACATCCACAACATTTGACCAAGTTGTCTTTAGTTCCTTTTTTTAATATTATTGAAAATAAGTTTATATATGTACACATGCATTTTCATTTGAAAGTTTTTAATATATATATATACATTTAACTGTACATGTATATTGTACAGTTTACCACTGCAGATGTTCCTATGGGAGAACCTATTCATCAAATGTAGAGGGAATCTTACGAGGTATTGCATGATTTTTTTTGTTATATTTTGTTTTTTACATGAAGTTCTAGATATATATATTCTCATTCATTTTTAAAACATCAAATTTTAATGTTCAAGTACATGTGCATTGTGTATGTAGGTTTCCCATTCACAGGATAGGGCGCGGAATGAGACCCTAGTAGGGAAGACGCTAGATTCGTCTCCATTTGATGGACATGATTTACGGTAGATTTGATTTCAAAATTTAGATGGTTTTAAAATTTGTTAAACTTGATACAGTTTGATACTTGTGAGATTTACAATTTTTGGACATATTTTATTACATTGTTATTATATAATTTGTTTTATTTAATTTTTGGATGGTGTTAGTGACAATGTTAAATGTTTTTGTTGGATAGTTGAATTATAATTGGCATGGCATGTGAAGTTTTTAAAACTCAAGTTTTGGATGGTGTTGTGCATATCAGCACTTAGACCTAAATTTTTGGTCTAACACTCCCCCATAATCTTTCAAACCTGTTATCATGGCCAAAAACTTCCATATATTGTCTATCGTTACCTTTGCTGCTCAAAAAATACATTAGATAGAGGTTTAAATTCGCAATTTAAATTTATGTCGGGCCCAGCCTTTGGGGTCTCAGCCCCCTTTGTTTCGATTCCCATATGATCTGGGCACGAAAACATGTGCCAGTGAGATAGGAGCTAATCCTTCAAAGTTTCGGGGGCACTCGTGGCCGTCCGATCAGAAGCAAATCGATGGAGCGGAGTTTGGTTTACCGTGGTGGCCCCCGCACCTGCTTTCAGTATGAAAACCAGTGGTTTCATTCCGCACCACCTCCGCTGGGCCGGCGGTATTCTCCAGGGAGCCAGTGATTCCATAGATCGCGTGACGTGTGTCCTGGTGTATGTTCCAAAACCACTGTTATTTCGCGCATTATTTTTCAGACAATGAATGCGCAGCGGAATCAATCATCGCCGTCCAACCTTACGCGCTTAATCCAATGATGGTTATCCTCTGAAGTAGCACGCGGTTTAACCCAGGCTAAACATGCTCCTGGCCCACCACGCATTGTCTGTTGATGTTGTTTTAACCGTTGATCTCATTCAAGGATCATACGGCTCGTGATTTTTTACATACTCCCCGTTTGACTAAGTCTACCTCCACGTCGTCTCTCCCTCTTGGCGTTTCGTACACCCATGTGTCATCATCTCGCGTGTCCATAGTATTTTTCCCCTGCCGTATATATATACATATTTCATTCATATTTTTTGTTCTCTGTTCATGCATCGTACTTTGCTGTTCTACGTGGAAAAGCCTCCGCCCCGTTTGTCCACCACTTCCCCACTATATTTTCGCCACCGTTTTGCATTCTTCTGCCAGTCTATAATGCCACGACACTTCACAGCCGCCTCCTTCTTATTACCCCCGCTGCGTCTCTATCCCCTTGCATTGTTCTCTTACTGTGTTTGCGGATTTTGTAGGGTTTCAACGATGAAAGGTTATTGTAATTTACAGTCTTGGTTGCAGGAGTATAGCACATCCGAAGGTTATTCTATCGAGGCTGCAATTATGAAGAGGGATCCCAAGAGCCACCATGATTAGACACTCATGGCAGAAGCAAGGTTTAAAAATCCCTCAAACATTCCAGAGTCTTTTCAAAATACAGATTTTGCAGATAGGGATATTAATGGAACAATGGCAGATATCAGGGAATGATCGAGAAATTTAGGCTTCGGCATTTAAAATTTTAAATGTGGATTCAGAAGATGAGAGGCAAAAGTACAGAATGTTTCATATTTTATTCCTATATTCTGCCTCCAGAAAAATCTCCTCCCTTAGCATTTACTCCATAGCACAGCAGCAGAGTACGTCCAGCATTACAGCGCCGTCAAAAGTATGGGCAGGCGTTTTTCCGCCATCTTGATCAAATTAAGCAATTTAATGTTTTCACCTAACCCCCATTCTCTAGAGTTTTCTACCTCTTCTATAAAACCGAGGAAGAAAGACATTGTAAGGGTTCCAGATTTCTATCAGCAAACTGTGCAGTGAAAGGCTTTGTATACATCTTGTAAAGTTTCTGTATGAAGGCTCAGAGCCCGTAGGGTCTCAGTGAGGAGGAGTTATAACTGTAATGAGGATTATGGTCTTTGGTATCCCACAGTATGTAATCTTTTCTTATGTTTTAATATAATATCTCATTTCATTGCATTTATCTTCTTGTATCATGTTCTAGAATGCGATTGGCTCACTGATCTTAAGTAAGGATTCATCCTAGTTGGTGCCCATACTTGGATTAGTCAAGCGCTTTAAATAGGCCTAGTCATGATATATTGTTCCATGTTCATATCATTCATATTTTCTGCTATATTAGTTACTTGAGGAGGGTACTTTTAAAACGCCATTGTCATGTATGGATTCTTAGTTGGATAAGCCCGTATGTGGTTCTGTTGTGTATCTGGGTATCAGCCTCATGTTAACTAGTATCTCCTTCATGTTTTCCTCACTGCATCCACTTTCTGATATTTGATTTCTGTGGCATACTATTTGAACTGGCCCTCTTTGCAGTAAGCTGTCTCTTAACTTTCTGATGCTTTTGTATTGGAGTTTTGCATGCTGTTCATACATTATTCTTATCTTTGTATCAGCTTTTGAGAGAGTTTGGCTCCATTTAAACTAATTTCCTTGTTTTACAAGAGATAGTAAGAGAGCTTTTGGATTGACAACCCAAGATATATTATGAGATCCTTGCTATGCTAAGATGTCCTAGGCACTGGTCTATAGAAATTCTAGGCTGTCTCTAGGGTAGACAATAATTGTCGACAACATCTTTTTGGTGCCGTTGCCGGGGACGAATTTGAGAATATCAGTTTCCCTGGGCCTCGACAAATCATATTCACTCTCTAATCAGGTGAGCACAGAGAGTTGAATAGTTGTATATCTCTCACCTTGGCGACTCCACTATTCTTTATTTGATAAATCTATTGGTATTCCTGGCTTCTCGTAAGCCACATTTGAGGTCAGATACATCACAGTCGAAGATACCTTCTATGCCTGACCCAGAAAAAATTATACATAGGAGAAGTTGGAGAGAAAGACAGTCAGTTCGTGCTGAAAACCCTGAACATTCTGTAGAAGACTTCCCATCCTCCTCTTCTCAAGAAATCCTGGTTGAAAATTTCCACTCCACCGAGGAAAATCCTGAATATTACTTAGATAGCCCACCCAGGGGAAGTGCTAGAACCAAAGATAACCCTCATCCTGCCCCTGAGGCTGAAGAATTTAAAGAAGTCACAGAAGTATCTACTGTTAACCGTGAACTATTCCCATCTACACCTCAGGCTTCTATGCTATTTATTCCCATTGTTATACATACTCCACTTCCTCCTCCTCCCCTTCCTTCATTTGTACATCAGATTGTTGCACAACCCCCACCTCCTCCAATGGCTAATGTTCCTGCTTTTCTATTGAACAAATATGCTCCCTTGGCCTTACCACAGGTGCTCAATGATATGCCACAGGATTATTTGAATATTTTGCCCAGATTTAATGGAGAAAATGAAATTAATGCACAGAAAAATCTTGAGGTCTTTTGTGCCTTTGCAGAAAACCTGAATGTTGAACATCTGGATGTGGTCTTAAGATTGTTTGTTCAATCTCTGGATGGTGAAGCTAGAAAATGGTTTAAGACATTAGCAGACCGTTCTGTAGATACCTGGGAAAGAATGGAAGAGGTTTTTCTCAGGAAATGGGGAGAAAAGAAAGATCATGGAATGTGTCTCACTGAGTTCAATACTCTAAATAAGAAACATAATGAAGGGGTGTCAGATTTTATCAAAAGATTTAATAAGTTATATCTGAGTCTGCCTCCTGAGATGAAGCCTCACCAGACTATTGCTAAAGTAGTTTTCATAGCAGCCTTTGATTCAGATTTTTCTTCTCTTTGAGGGAAAGAAAACCTTCCACTCTAGATGATGCTCAGTCAGATGCTCTTGAATTAGAAGCAAAATTTTCCTCCACTGGAAAATTAAAAGGAAAATCTGAACAGGAAACTAGGAGGAGAGGCAAAGAAGAGGTTTCCACCTCTAATCAAGATAAGGATGTAGATAAGATGGATGAAATAAGTAATATGGTTAAGAATATGGTCAAGCTTGAGTTGGAGGCTAAAAATGCAGCTCCCAAGAATTTCTATAATGCTCCAAATAGAGGATACAATCCCCAGTATAAAAAACCACCATTGCAAATATTGCCAAGGGAAGCAAAGGAGCAGCAAGATCAGGTACCACATCCTTTGTACCTGGAAGGTCTAGCAGATGACTCCACTGAAGATGCTGCTTATGAACTAGAAGATTCAAATCTTGCTTTCTCAAACTATGATGAAATGGAATGCCCATTACAAGAAGAAGAAGAAGAAGCAGAGATTGATCATTATTGTAAACAATTTGCTGATTTCATGCAAGCACACTTCAATAGAAAATATGATCTCAGATATTCAAGGAAGAGGACCCGAACTCAAGATCAAGAAGAGGAGCCACCTCAGAAGGAGGTACCTCCTCAGAAGGAATCAGCAACAAAGAGAAACACAGAAAAAGGTAAGAGTCCTCTAAATACTCCCTTGCAGCCTAATGACCAGATTCCTTCTTCTTCAAAAGTAGTCAGTCCTCCTAATGATGAATCTGTGTCAAAAGAAATTAAATTTTCAGCTAAAAATAAAGATTCAAAAGAAGTTGTGATAGAAAATCCCCCTCCTGCTTTTAGTTTGCAAAAAGAACTTGAGAAAATTAAAATTCCAGTCCCCTTGACCGAGCTGCTAAAACAACCTGCATATCAGTCTCAAGTTACTTCTTTTATGCTCCCTCCTAAAATATCAATTGTGCCTGATAGTTTAAACCTTCAAGAAGAAAGACCCATGGTAGTCTTTGGCCCACATGTTGAGGAAGTAGATCCTTCTACTCCTCCTTTTTATGTGTCTCTAGTTATTCATGACCTACTGTTACACAATTGTATGTTAGATTCTGGGGCTTCCCATAATCTTATGCCTCTATCCGTCATGGAAAAACTAGGACTGCAAATCACACGCCCATATAAAGACCTTTATTCATTTGATTCCAAAAGAGTCAAATGCTTGGGGATGATTAAAGATTTAGTGGTCAATTTGGCCCAAATTCCAGCAAAGAGTGTGGTCATGGACATTGTGGTGGCTGATATCCCAACCCACTTTGGCATGTTGCTGTCAAGGTCCTGGGGTACAAAAATTGGTGGGTCGATTAAGCTGGATTTAACATATGCTACCATCCCAGTTTTTGGTGGACAGGAGAGGAGGTTATACAGAGAGACTAAATTTGTCAAGGTAGTTACTAAGGATGATAACTCTGAAAATTCACCAGTCTATAGTAAAGAAGGAGATTTTTCATGCTTTATGCTAGAAGAAGATCAAAATTATGTGCATGAATCCTCCTTCAAAATTAAGGATGAGCAGCCTTCAGAAAATTATGAAGCTGGAATCTGGACTTTAAATTTTGATGGGGCAAATTCTAGAGAAGGAAACGGAGCTGGGGTATTATTAATTTATCCTATAGGAAAATGGGTCCCACTGTCCTTTAAATTGGAATATGAGGCTACCAATAATGTAGCTGAATATGAAGCACTTTCGTTGGGATTACAGACAGCCAAGAATATGGACATACAAAGTTTAAAATTCATGGGAGACTTTGAGCTGGTGGTAAGGTAGGTCAGACATCAATGTCAAACTAAGCATCCATGGCTGAGAGCCTACATAAATGAAGTATGGGACATGGTGGAAAATTTCTTCTCGGCTTTTAATATACAGTTCATGCCCCGGGAGCAGAACAGAATGGCAGATTCTCTTGCTGTGGCTGCTAGCACATTTCGTCCTCCACAGAATCCTCTTTTGAGGTATGAAATTGAAGGACGATATAGACCATCAATCCCAGATAATGTTAAACATTGGCAAGTATTTGAAGATGATGAACAAATGAAGAGATTCTTGGAGACAGTGGGAGAATTCTCCAATATGGAGATTGATGATAATGAAGAAGAGGAAGTTGAAAATGTTGTAGAAAACAAATGGGAAGAAAAAATAGCAGGCAATAAAGTGCTGCAGCTAAAAGGAAATATCATACCTAGAGGGCTGGTGCCTCTAGAAAGATTGTTTGAGAAAAACGATGTTCCATTGCAGCAAAGTAAAGCAGTAGAAGAAGAACAAGTGGAAGATTTAAATCTGGGTACTTATGCTGATCCCAAAATTGTCAAATTATCCAAAAAGGTCCCAAAAGAATATAAAGAGAAATATCTGAAATTATTTCAGTTATATAAGGATGTATTTGCATGGTCTTATCAAGACCTTAAAACTTTTGATGTTGATATAATGCAGCATAAAATTCCTTTGAGAGAAGATGCAAAGCCTTATAAGTAGAAGCTCAGGAAGATAAATCCTCTGTTGCTTCCCTCTATTGAAAAAGAAATCAAGAAGCTGCTGAAGGCCAAAATAATTGTGCCACTGAGATACTCAGAATGGGTAGCAAACCTTGTTCCTGTTCGAAAGAAAAATGGAGAAATAAGGTTGTGTGTAGATTTTAGAAACTTAAATAGAGCATCTTTAAAAGATAATTATCCATTGCCTAAGATGGATCACATTCTGCAGAAAGTGGTCGGAGCCTCCAGAATGTCAATGATGGATGGGTTTTCTGGTTATAATCAGGTAGCTGTGTTCCCAGAGGATCAGAAGAAAACTACATTTACAACACCATGGGGTACATTCATGTATGCCAGGATGCCTTTTGGATTAATCAATGCAGGAGCCACCTTTCAGAGGGCTATGGATATTGCTTTTGTTGGAGAGCAGGACAAGTTTCTGGTTGTATATCTGGATGATATCACAGTATTTTCAAAGGATGATACTGAACACATTCAGCACTTGCAGAGAACCTTTGAAAAATGCAGAAGGTATGGTCTTTCCCTCAATCCTCAAAAATATTTATTTGCATTAGATGAGGGAAAACTCTTAGGGCACATTGTAACTAAAGATGGTGTGAAAATAGACCCTAAGAGAGTTGAAGTTATAAACAGTATTCCTTTACCAATGAATAAGAAGGAAGTGCAGGTGTTTCTAGGCCGAATCAATTTCCTGAGAAGGTTTATTCCTAACTATGCTGAGATAGTTAGGCATATAACTGATATGTTGAAAACGAATAATGAAGTAAAATGGTCTCAAGAATCTAGAGATGCATTCACCAGAATAAAACAGGCATTTGCTGAAGCTCCTGTGCTAGCTGGGCCTGATTATACAAAGCCATTTATGATCTTTTCATTTGCCTCACCTCATACTGTAGCTGGAGTTTTATTGCAGAAAAATGAAGATGGATATGAGCAACCAATAGCATTTTTTAGTCAGGTATTACATGATGCAGAATTGAATTATAATATACTAGAGAAGCAGGCATATGCCCTGGTGAAGTCCCTCAAAGCCTTTAGAACATATGTTTTGCAGTCCCACATTACTGCATATGTTCCTACAGTAGCTGTAAAAGATATTCTCGTTCAAGGAGATAGTGAAGGCAAAAGAGGAAGATGGATTGCCAAAATATAGAAGTATGATTTGGACACAAGACCCACTAAGCTGGTTAAAGGACAAGGGTTAGCCAAAATTTTGTCTGAATCAAATCATCAGGCTCTAGGTATAAATTTGTCCATGATAGCGAATGAAGAGTCTGAGAAAGGAGAAGAGTAGCATGGACTAGAGATGGCCACTCAAAAGATACACATAAAATATCTCACCAGTCCTTGGTACAAAGAAATAGTTGAATATCTTTTAACACTCAGTTGTCCACCCAGCTGTGATAAATCAAAATACAGGGCTTTGAGGCTGAAATCACAAAAGTATATAGTTGCCAATGGTCAGTTATATTGGAGAGATCCTTCAGGCATACTATTATTGTGCCTCATAGAGGATGAAGTAGAAAATATAATGGTGGAGTTTCATGAGGGAATTTGTGGAGGTCATTACAGTTGGAGGGCCACAGCACATAAAATACTGACAACTGGTTTTTATTGGCCTAAATTATTTGGAGATGTTTTTAATTGGGGTAGAGCATGTGATAAATGTCAAAAATTTGCTGACAGACAAAAGTTACCCGCTCTGCCCCTAATTCCAGTTCATATAGATGAACCATTTCAGCAATGGGGATTAGATTTTATTGAAGAAATACATCCCCCTTCAAGTGGCCAACATAAATGGATATTGACTGCAACAAATTACTTAACAAAGTGGGTGGAAGCCATACCTGCGAGAAATGCTACAGATGTTGTAATCATCAAATTCATGGAAGAGAACATCATATCCTGATTTGGCTGTCCAACTAGAATTGTAACTGATAATGCACAGGCCTTCAGGTTCAATAAATTTGTAAATTTCTGCCAGCAGTATAATATTGCATTAAATCACTCCACAGCTTACTATCCACAGGGGAATGGCTTGGCAGAATCTTCCAACAAAACTCTGGTGAGGGCCTTGAAGAAGACAATTAATGAAAATCAAAAGAATTGGGATTCCCAATTGAAATTCGCTCTGTGGGCGAACAGAATAACTAGCAAGAGAGCAACAGGGAAATCTCCTTATGAACTAGTATATGGACGAGCAACTGTGTTTCTGGTGCAGCTGGCATTGCCAGTGTCATGCTTTATGCAGGAAAATCAGGAAGAACCAGATGACATGGTCAGAAGAATTAACCAACTGGTAGAATTGGAGGAAACACGGAGCCAAGTGAATCAGAGATTAGCGGAGTATCATGAGAAAATGAAAAACATATTTGATCGGCATGCAAAAGACATGAAATTTCAAATTGGTGACCTGGTTCTCAGATGGGATGTTCGAAGAGAAGAAAAGGGCAAACATGCTAAATTCGATCCACTATGGTTTGGTCCATTTAAAATTGTAGAACTGAAAGGTAATAACACGTTCATATTGGAAGACCTACAAGGTGATCTGCTTGAATCCCCTGTAAATGGACAATTCCTTAAACCATATTTCCAATTTTGATTTAGGCAAAACAAGCCTGATGTACCATACTGTATATAAGTTTTGCTTCAGTTTTTTTTTGATGGGAATGCCGACGAATTATGGAGTAAATTGCAGAAAGGCTAAGTAGCAGAGCCATCCAAAAGAGCATCTGAAGGTCTGCGGAGTTCTCGGCACGTCCACGGAGGAACGTACCGTCCCCAGATGGAGCCGATGTTGTGCATATCAGCACTTAGACCTAAATTTTTGGTCTAACGCTCCCCCATAATCTTTCAAACCTATTATCATGGCCAAAAACTTCCATATATTGTCTATCGTTACCTTTGCTGCTCAAAAAATACATAAACAGAGGTTTAAATTCGCAATTTAAATTTATTTCGGGCCCAGCCTTTGGGGTCTCAGCCCCTTTGTTTCAATTCCCATATGATCCGGGCGTGAAACCGTGTGCCAGCGAGATAGGAGCTAATCCTTCAAAGTTTTGGGGGCACTCGTGGCCGTCTGATCAGAAGCAAATCGATGGAGCGGAGTTTGGTTTACCGTGGTGGCCCCCGCACCCGCTTTCAGTATGAAAACCAGTGGTTTCATTCCGCACCACCTCCGCTGGGCTGGCGGTATTCTCCAGGGAGCCAGCGATTCCATAGATCGCGTGACCCGTGTCCTGGTGTACGTTCCAAAACCGCTGCTATTTCGCGCATTATTGTTCAGAAAATGAATGCACAGCGGAATCAATCATCGCCATCCAACCTGACGCGCTTAATCCAACGATGGTTATCCTTTGAAGTAGCACACGGTTTAACCCAGGCTAAACATGCTCCTGGCCCACCACGCATTGTCTGTTGATGCCGTTTTAACCTTTGATCTCATTCAAGGATCATACGGCCCGTGATTGTTTACATACTCCCCGTTTGACTAAGTCTACCTCCACGTCGTCTCTCCCTCTTGGTGTTTCGTACACCCATGTGTCATCATCTCGCATGTCCATAGTATTTTTCCCCTGCCGTATATATATACATATTTCATTCATATTTTTTGTTCTCTGTTCATGCGTCGTACTTTTCTGTTCTACGTGGAAAAGCCTCCGCCCCGTTTGTCCACCACTTCCCCACTATATTTTCGCCACCTTTTTGCATGCTTCCGCCAGTCTATAATGCCACGACACTTCACAGTCGCCTCCTTCTTATTACCCCTGTTGCGTCTCTATCCCCTTGCATTGTTATCTTAATTTGTTTGCGGATTTTTCAGGGTTTCAACGATGAAAGGTTATTGTAATTTACAGTCTTGGTTGCAGGAGTATAACACATCCGAAGGCTATTCTATCGAGGCTGCAATTATGAAGAGGGATCCCAAGAGCCACCATGATTAGACACTCATTGCAGAAGCAAGGTTTAAAAATCCCTCAAACATTCCAGAGTCTTTTCAAAATACAAATTTTGCAGATAGGGATATTAATGGAACAATGGCAGATATCAGGGAATGATCGAGAAATTTAGGCTTCGGAATTTAAAATTTTAAATGTGGATTTAGAAGATGAGAGGAAAAAGTACAGAATGTTTCATATTTTATTCCTATATTCTGCCTCCAGAAAAATCTCCTCCCTCAGCATTTACTCCATAGCACAGTAGCAGAGTACGCCCAGCATTACAGGGCCGTCAAAAGTATGGGCAGGCATTTTTCCGCCATCTTGATCAAATTAAGCAATTTAATGTTTTCACCTAACCCCCATTCTCTAGAGTTTTCTACCTCTTCTATAAAACCGAAGAAGAAAGACATTGTAAGGGTTCCATATTTCTATCAGCAAACTGTGCAGTGAAAGGCTTTGTATACATCTTGTAAATTTTCTGTATGAAGGCTCAGAGCCCGTAGGGTCTCAGTGAGGAGGAGTTATAACTGTAATGAGGATTCTGGTCTTTGGTATCCCACAGTATGTAATATTTTCTTATGTGTTAATATAATATCTCATTTCATTGCATTTATCTTCTTGTATCATGTTCTAGAATGCGATTGGCTCACTGATCTTAAGTAAGGATTCATCCTAGTTGGTGCCCATACTTGGATTAGTCAAGCGCTTTAAATAGGCCTAGTCATGATATACTGTTCCATGTTCATGTCATTCATATTTTCTGCTTATTAGTTACTTGAGGAGGGTGCTTTTAAAACGCCATTTTCATGTATGGATTCTTAGTTGGATAAGCCCATATGTGGTTCTGTTGTGTATCTGGGTATCAGCCTCATGTTAACTAGTATCTCCTTCATGTTTTCCTCACTGCATCCACTTTCTGATATTTGATTTCTGTGGCATACTATTTGAACTGGCTCTCTTTGCAGTAAGCTATCTCTTAACTGTCTGATGCTTTTGTATTAGAGTTTTGCATGTTGTTCCTACATTATTCTTATCTTTGTATCAGCTTCTGAGAGAGTTTGGTTCCATTTAAACTAATTTCCTTGTTTTACAAGAGATAGTAAGAGAGATTTTGGATTGACAACCCAAGATATATTATGAGCTCCTTGCTATGCTAAGATGTCCTAGGCACTGGTCTATAGAAACTCTAGGCTGTCTCTAGGGTAGACAATAATTGTCGACAACAGATGGTTTCAATCTACATTTTGCATGTGATATTTAATGAACTTTAAATGTTTAATGTTTTAATGTTGCACAATATATAATCAAAAGGTTTTTAAAACTTAAAGTTTTGGATGGTTTCAATCTACATTTGCATATGTGGTATATAATGTTAAATGTTTCTATTGGATCTAGTTGAACTATAATTGGCATGGCATGTGAAGTAACGATCTATATATAATTTAAATTTTTTTAAACTCAAGTTTTGAACGGTTTCAATCTACATTTCACATGTGATGTTTAATGTTTTAATGTTGCACGATATATTATCAAAATTTTTTAAAATTTTAATGTTTTGGATGGTTTCAATCTACATTTGGCACATGTGGTATAGAGTTTAAAGTAGTTTATAAGTTTTGGATGGTTTCAATTGAAAATAGAGTTTAAAGAAGTAGATATATGTACAAATTATCCCTTTAATTTTGATTGGAAATATAAGTCTCTAGTACATATATATGTTTGTTGAATTTGGGTCAATGTCGTTAATGCACTCAAATAGGTAGCCTTGTCGATTTATTTACATTGTTGAAACTTTTAACCAAAAAATCCGACTAGTTTTTCATCAATGCACATAGAAAAACTACTTGGAACAATTAATTGTGCATTCTAGAACATATCTATCCAAGACAAGTAACATTTTTCATCAATGCACATTGAACATATCCGACCATTGGACAAGCAGATTTTGTACTAGATTTTCAATTAGGATTAGAGATGTGGGTCAAATCCCACCAAAAGTCGGAGAAGTGCTTCGAGTCTCTTGTCTGAAAGGAGTTTTCGTACAAAACTATACTGCAGATGATTTATTTACATTGTGTCCATACTTTTTACCAGAAAATCCAGCTAGTTTTTCATTAATGCACATAGAAAAACTAGTTCCAGTTAATTGCATTCTAGAACATATATATTGAGTACGTAAATAATTTTTCATCAATGCACATAGTAAAACTAGAACAATTAATTTCATTTTATAACATATATATATATATATATATATATATATATATATATATCCAATACATATAACATTTTTCGTCAATGCACATGTATAGAAAAACTACTTTCAGTTGATACTAGAGCACGTGCTTGTACCCAAACAATTTGTACATGTGCAAACACTTGCACAAATAACATAAGCAGCTCAATTTTTAGTTGAGTACTGGAAGTTCTAAAACATATTTAATCCAAAGATAATAAATTGTTGGACACTTCACTCAAAAAAATTCTAATGGAATTCCATCTTCAATAATCCGCTCATGATCGGATTTTGACATTTTCCATTTCTTAATTTTCGATTTTTTCTTTGATTGAACTTCTATCAACTTTATGCGTGCTGCACACACCAAGTGACTATATTGACAACTTATGGAATCAAGTTCATAGTCTTCAAAGTAAACAAAGTCTCCACTTTGATGAGTTTGTTTGAAAAAATAACCTTTTAGTATAATAGACCCTCTGTCATACTGAAATCCGTGATCATCATAGTTTTGTAATAATTTCATTTTTCGTTCAGTGCAATGCATCAAATAATACTTCACATTTTCATCGTTGTCAATAGGTACAATTACAGCAAAAACATCTCTTGCACAATAAAATGAATTTAACAAAATTATGCATATTTAAATTTATTTCTAGATCTTTAAATCATTAGAAAGTAATTCAAATGTTACCTTCTCTAACAAGATCAGAAACTCGATCACCATCGGATGATATTGTAGTTTCCTCTGATTGCATTTCTTCAAACATTGCAATAGACATCTTTCCCTTTGTATTTAGCTCTGTATGTTTCCAATCGTTCACATACATTTTGTTTTCACAAACGTCATTGGATTTTGTGTTGTCTATGCAAACATCACAAAAACAAGAATAATTTCTTTTATCCAATGCAAACACATTTCTGGACGACTTTGTTTGAATTGAATGCAATTTTCGAGTCCCTTTTATTGTTTCAACATCATTTCCAATTGATATATCTACGTCTTCGATTCCAATATGCAAAAAAACCCTTTATATGGAAAATTAGAAGAAGAATTTGTAAATATGACATCAAAATAAAATCAAAGATAATCATTGCATGATAAATGTACAATGTTTAAAATTAGATTTCCAATATAAATTAAATTGAATGTACCTTTGCACTTCTCTTGATGGGTTTCTCTAATGGCTTAGAGAAGTGATGCACCATTGAACAACTTATTCAGCATTCACAAGTCGGCTTGCAGAGTGGTTCATTTGATATCTTCGAAGTACTCGTTTTATGCATGCTCCTGCACCATCATGTTCTCCTTTTCCATGGCCAGTTTCAAAGAAATTCCAACAATGTTTAATGCAGGTTTTCTTATGAAGACAATACAACCAAAAGAATGATCGTGCATATTTGAATTGACCTACGCATCCGTCTGACCATATCCAATGTTCATTGAATGTTATTCCACGATTTTTCAATAAATCATAAATTTTTCCAAAACAATGTTGTACAAAACATGTATCATGTGTACGATCGTCATTGATATAAAAGTGATATTCTTTAATGATATGTCAATTTTCAGTTGTGCTTTCTATATGATCGACATTTTTTTCAACATGTCTATATAGAATATGGATGAGCATGGAGACTTGGTCAGAATGATAGTATTCACTTTGAATTTCTTTTTGTGGAACAAATGTGTAGTTTTCTGCAAAATCAATCACTGACAAAACGGTCCCTGATGGAAAAACTTCACTAGATTTTTTGAATTGCAAGTCTTGCCATCGAGCTCTATGGGAATGCTTGGTATATTTGTAAATTTCTTCCTCAAACTTTCTCAAAAAGTCTATTAGAAAAATTTCGTTTTCTAGTAATTCAATTCTTTTAACACTATTTGCACCTTGAATCGATGTATCGATATATTCATATCTCTTCCATTTCACTTTCATGTTGGACAATGATTGATTATTTATATCAATACTATATTTGTTTTGAAATTTAGTCAAAATGTCCACAATCATCGCATTTTTTACCACCAACACATTTCTTTTTGTAAAATAGTTCATCTCTTTCTTTTTCACATAGAATTTGAGATATGAAATCACGGATAGTGGAAGGAGGAGGTGCATCCTTCCATAATGTTCTACCGAAATCAAGGAATGTGTCATAATAAAACTCAAATTACACATGATAACGTCAACAACAAGTGTCACGTACAGTGATAGGTTTTACATACCATATTTTTTGTTGAACAAAAGCACTGAGTGAAACATGAATTTGACGATTATCTTCTTTGAACTTGTTGAATAACTCTATCTGAGTGGTTTCCAAGAGATGTTTTTCATGTTCTTCGTACTGATTTCGTGCTATTCTTCTTCACATCACATGCCTTGCAGTTGGTGAAACACCCGAATTTTTCTTCCAATATTCATATATTAATTTTTTAACATTTTCTCCAAGTCTATCTTTGTATGGTTGCTTACAAATAGCTCTGCAACAAGCGAGTTCATCATTTACATCTATTTTCAACCGAAATTTTCGATGTTTGTGCAAAGTTTTTCGCGAGGTTCCCATTGCTCGTTCCATAGATGTTACCAAACGATTCTCTTGAGTACTTGAGGAAACCATTGCCATCTATATTCCTCTACGTACAATTGAAACATATTTCTCTCTAGATCTCTTAATTGACTTTATAGAACTACTCATATTTTTTATCACTTCTTCCTTCATTTTTTTATCCTTGGTTGATTTTCGAATACCCAATAGTGTCATAGCTTCTTTTAATTTCTTTAATGATAGGAGACCTTTCAACATTTGAGCCTGAACTGTCACCCGCTCATTTAAGAAATAATTTTCAAAAATGCAGTTAACACGATATCGTATAACATGGTCAGGTTTTTTATCTCCATATGTGTGAGTGTCAACATTTTCTAACATCTCATTATCGATAGTGATTTCATCTGTACATATTCGAAAAAATAGTACACATATTCAATAAATAACTAAATTAATAAATATATCTAAAATTTCAAATATTTTTCAAATTAGTTCATCAAATAAAAATTAAGCTTCACATTTTACATTAAGAAAATTTTAAATATATCAATATATCATAATATTTACATTTACATACCTGCTTCAATTTCTGCTTGAGGTTGATTTTTTTCTTCAATATTTTGAGGAATATCGCTGTCTGTTTACATTAAACAAAATATTTTTTAAACTAGTTCATCAAATAAAAAATTAAGCTTCACATTTTACATTAGGAAAATTTTAAATATATCAATAGATCATAATATTTACATTTACATACCTGCTTCAATTTCTGCTTGAGGTTGATTTTCTTCTTCAATATTTTGAGGAATATCTCTGTCTGTTTACATTAAACAAAATATTTTTCAAATTAGTTCATCAAATAAAAATTAAGGTTCACATTTTACATTAGGAAAATTTTAAATATATCAATAGATCATAATATTCACATTCACATACCTGCTTCAATTTCTTCTTGAGGTTTATTTTCCTCTTCAATATTTGAGAGGGCTTCTAATTTTCTTTTGCGAGATTGTCTCGTCTCTTCTCTACGTTCTTCAAGGTCTCTTTTTCGATCATATTTTCTCGCACAAGTTCTTCGATTTCCCATGATAATAGGGTATGAAGTTCAAAAATTTCCTTCAAAAAATTAAACTAACTCAATTACAAAAAATATCATAAAAGATTTAATTTAAAAAAAATCAGTGTAATTTTTTTGCAAAAAATACATACTCTAATCTAAAACACTTATTTTAAAAAATTCGAGAGAAAAATGTCTTATAAAAATGGAACAAAGCTCAAAAGATTTATTTCAACAAAAATTCGAGAGAAAAATGTCTTATAAAAATGAAATGAAGCTCAAAATATTTACTTGAACTCAAAACATGTACATACCTCCAAGAAATGTCTTTTGAATGTACGTCCAAGAAATTTTTTAAGCTCAAAACAATTTTTGCCAAAATCAGGCCGCCTCCAAGAAATGTCTTCCAAAAGTATTCTTTAAACCCAAAACAATTCTTTGTAAAATCAATTTTCTTCCAAGAAATGCTATTCAAACTTTGAAGATAAGTTTTTGAACCCAAACCAAGATCTTTGTAAAATGAGATGAAATGTGCGAAAATTGTGAATCATTTCGCGGCAATTTATATTATTGCCGCGAAATGTGTTTTAGTAGGGGGCTCCACAAAATTTTCCGGCCGACGGAGAGTTATACAATAGTTCGGCCGAACTATTAAGACATTAGATTTAACGAGCCCACGGCGGAAAACATAGTTCGGCTAAACTTATATTAAAAGTTCGGCCAAACTAACGCGCCACCAATTATGCAAAAACCAGGCTCTGAATACAGTTCTGCAAATTTGGACTGATTAAACTCCATGAAAGGTTGTTAATTAACTGTCGGAACCAAGACAACCATTTTCAGAATTGAATCTACTTTCAATAAATATAACTTTTATGGAATTTCATAAATGTTTATTAATTTTAATTATTTTTCTAATAAAATGGGTGCAAACAATTTCTGAGGGTCATTGTGATTTAGTGAAATCAAAATTTTGTATCTCCAAAAATACATTTATAAAAATGAAAAATTGGGGCATCTAGCAATTAAAGTGAATATACAATGGGTAGCTTTTATATTTTGATTTATAACATATGTTAGAAATTTAAAGCTGACAAAACATATAGAAAATACATTTTCATATTGGACCAGTTCAAAAAATTATAGTAATTATGATATGCATCCATTAGCTTTGTAAATATGACGAAAACAAGGTAGACTCTGTCTAGATTGTTGTAACACATTTTGTTTTTTCAAAAACACAAATTTTAAATGAATACAACATTGCGTCATAACATGACTTCTTATGAATCCTTTGATTGTTAAGAAACACACACTCAAAGAAACGCTAAGTTGACATATCAAATCTGCATAAATTTTTTTCAAAAAATAAGTAATAGAAAGCTAACAAAATTTCTGACAACTTTTATTTTTATCGCAAAATGAAATTCTACACAGGAAAATTGTATAGTTTGCAGAAAGTTGAAGAACCGAAAAAAATGAAATTTTTTTCTCAAAAAAGGGCAAAAAGTGTAACCCAGCTTCACATTTTCACCCTTATAGCAATTTTGGACACATAACTATTTATTCATAATATAAGAAATATAAACACATAATCACCAAACAATGTTAATCATTTTTTTTGGTCTTATATTTTAACAAAAATGCATAGTTTTGTGAGCGATATAATTAAATTAAATCAAAATATGAGGGTGTTACATCCCCTCCCCCAAGGCAAACACTGTCCTCGGTGTTTAGTTCTGAACATAGAATAAATCTAGGTATGCCTTCTGCATAAAATCCTCATGTTCCTAGGTGGCCTCTTCTAGGCCAAGATGCTTCCACTACACTTTAACCTGGGAGATGACTCGTTTTCGCAGTGTAATTTCACTTCGATCGAGAATACACTAGGGTTCTACCATAAATTCATCGTTTGGTTCGATTTATGAAAGCCAACATTTAATCATTTAGTTGCATATATATCTCATTATTTAAGATATTTTAACAGTCACAATTTACATGCACATTTTTCCAATGAATTATATGCTTGGGGTCATGCACATCTGTCCCAAACTCAAATCATGAAAATTTCAGGAATTTTCATCATAGAATCTCTCACTTAAATACTTACTTTTGGAATATTTCTTAAACTCTTCCCATGTCACTTTCAGTTTTTCCAATGCCTTCAGTGATTTAGCCTCTTCCCACCACAAGGTGGTCTTTCCCCGCAGTTGATAAATGGCCAATTTGGCCTTAAGGTTGTTTTCATATTAATAGACACGAAATAATTGTTCATGTCGATGATCCATACATCAACAAATTCCTCTACCTCACCATCAAAATTTGGGGGATTAATTTTTCTAAAATCCCCCTGTAATTCCCTTTTTTTCCCTTTAACCTTCCTTTGTTCTGAGGCATATCCAGATTCTTATTCAGTATTAAATCTCTCTCCCTTCAGCCTTTCATTTTACCTTCCTTCTGGTGTGGCCTTGTCTCTATGCGGTTATACTTACTCTTCTTTCGTTCTATATTCCAAGCTAGGACCCGCAGTCCGGTGATTCTGCTTGTCTGACAAAATTTTTAAAAATTTCTCTTGTTTGCACATCAATCTTTAATTATCGGATCTCAATTTTCCATTGCTAAAACATTTCAAGTAGCATATTAGTCCGTTCCTTAAATTCTGCACCCAATTTCACCCATAATTCTGTGGTCACTTCAGGATATAATGCAACATTTGGTGCCCCAATGGATCATGGTGGTAACTTACCTCTCCTCATCCTATTTTGTCCTTATTCTGAGCACAACAATACACCATAAAAAGTTTAGGTCTCGGTGTCGAAAATTGGATCTCATACCACTTGTAATGACTCCAAATATTACTCCACGTATAACCATAAAAAAAAAATTTGTTTAATGCACATGCATAATATAATAGAAAACTATGGCAATAGTTAAAATTCACATTATAATTATAATATATAATTTAATGTACCCTGCACTAAATTTCATGGTTGGATATTAACGATGAGTTGGATATCATTACCATACAACATGATATAGATAATTTTTTTGACCGATGGTATATTTTTTAAGGTTTAATCAATTTGGTAAAGTTGAAACGCTCCGGTGGATGAAGCTTCGAGAATGGGCTAGATCCTAATACCAAGTGTCCATGCATTGACGGATCAGATGCACAATAGTTAGGGTAACTGCTTTAGACAGAGGGAGGGTTTGGTTTAGTGCTCATTCTGGTTGAAGAGGAAGGGGAGGTGCTGCCTCTGCAACTTAGCGTAGAAACCCTTACCATCCATGCAATCCTTTTCTTCTCGAGTTGTCTTCACTATGCTCACTCTTTTCATCAGTCAATCTGAATTATTGAGTTGAGCTCCATTAAGAAGCTGAGTTTTTAGTAGTTTTAAGGGTTTCATGTTGCAATAGAGTCTGGCTCCTGTTTATGCATTTCTCTTGAAGTTCTAATCTTCATGATTTCGGTAGAATTTGAACTCTACAGCTCTGGTTCCTACTCATTTCTCCATATCCATGTGAATATCGTTTTAGTTACTCTCCAAAACTTTCATTTTTTAAATTTTTTTATTTCCGATTTACATCTTAGCCAAGAATAAGCCATCCCATTATTGGCTGACACGGAGTAGATGAGGAGGGTTTGGACCTCAAGTTTCTAGGGTCTACTCCATGATTGGGTTTCTCCATGAATTAAAGAGGGTTTTTCCTCTTCAAATTCCAGCATTCCTTGATAGATTCTTCATGCTCGGTTCCTGGTTGCCATAACAAAAGCTATGTTGGGGTTAGTATGTGGTTACCATATGCTAAATTTCATCAGTTTAGCGGTTAATTACTGGTCTAAGCTGACCATTTCTTTCTTGTTTGGCAAGAAGGTGGAATGAGGTTGATTGCTTCATCACATATAAGATTTTTTACACACTTTAACTCTATGTTCTTTATAACACTTATAATTGCAATGTTGTTATAACCCTAACCTCCTGTTTATTGACTGGTGGGTATAGGTATCAACTTCCTCCATTTTTTCTTCAACACATTATTAAATGTCATTCATGACCATAGTCGAACCATACGTGTATTCTTCCAGGTCCTATCCATGTTTTGCAGAATTTCCCATGGAGGGTGGATATCATAGTTATGAATTTGTTTATTCCCTTAATGTTTTTAGGCTAAGAGTACTCCCACTGAGCAGTTCAAGTTTACCATGGGGTTTTCATTTTGGCCCGGAGGCTGGCTATGAGAACCATACAGTTAATTAATTATCTTAATTGTGTAACTTGAGCTTCTCTTTATTGAGTTTTATTTGTTTTTAAATGACATCTAGCTAGCTAGCTACCAATTTAGAATACTGATTATTGTGACTTCTTGGAGACAACCTCTATTGGCCTAGTAAGGGTTTTAAATTCGATTTGTGAAGTTATTTAATACCCATGTCTTTCTTCTTACTGTGAAATGTTGATTTTGAGAGGATATACCATTTTTCTATAGTTATTTTATATTTACCACAGAGATTTACCATCTTGGGTTTACAAAATACGATTCTTTTCCCTTGATTTATATCAAACTATTGGTGGTGCATATAATGGTTTTTCATTATAATGGGTACATATATGGTGCTAATGTAATGAAGCACATCCCCTTGTTAGAGTTATAATATATATATATATATATATATATATATATATATATATATATATATATATATATATATATATATATATATCCCCGTATTTAGTAATATATATGGAAAATTTTATCAAGTAGCTTATTGGTTTTGCTTTGATATTTATAACTCTATATTTACTGCATCATTTATAATTTCCTTACTATACAAGGCCCTGTCATACAAAGGTAGGACTATTGGGTTTCACTTATGTTGAACCTGGGTCTAACCTACCTCTAGTTTCTTAGATATTTACTTGTACTTGAATAGGTACCATGCATAGTCACGCTCTACTACTCGCCTATATTTTAATACTCCACATAAATGTAAGTTCACATATGTGGATAGGTTTGCAACTATATTCGACAGTTTCCTATCACATAGTGTGACAACTGAATTTTATGTTAACTAGTTAAATAAAACTTTATTATTTGTTTAGGGAAAATACTGAGACAATTAATGTTTTACTGGAAAATTTATTTCTTTAATTTTAATTGTGAATAATAAAATTATTTATGGAAAGTGATTCCATAAAAAGTAAAAAGGCTGATGGTAAATGTTTTCCAAGAACTGAAAGGTGGTTGGATAGTTTGAACAACTACTTGCTCCTCTGGGGATAAGAGACTCATCCCAGTGAGGAATGTGGGTTTTGTTCATGAACTAAGGAGGGAGTGGAGATTTTCCCAAGCTGGTAGAGATCAGTGGAAATCACTCAGCAATCCTGATAAAATTTTTGGTATTTACTGGACTAGGAGTCCTGAGGTCACAAAAGAAAAATCCACTGTCAACTCCTACCTTTCAGGAATGGAGCATAGGGGCAAGAGGAGGACGTAATCGCCTCTCTTGAAGGCTGAGAAGAGCACAAATACAACTTACATAATCAGATAAGTATCTGTGCATGATCAGTGAATTAAGTACTGTAATATATTTAATCTAAGTATGCATAGGTGTTTTTATACTAGTGATAGAAACAGTAATCATATGGTAGATATATGTTGGGAAATAATGACACTAATCCTTATTATTAATATCTCATTATGTATTTCGCTAGACATGTATGAGTGATGTAAATTATGTACAAAACTTTTATTGTATTTAAAGTTCAGTATTTATGATTATGTCAAAGAAAGATATGGAATATCTAAGTTCAAATTTATACAACAGTGGCTGTCTGCTGTAGGAAACTAGAAAACAAGATTTCATTTATTCATATATTTTACAGTGAACCCCTTATGAAAGTAAACAATATTGTAAATTTTGTAGATAGAAAAAGATAGTAAACAAATATTCAAGTTAATTGAATGAACTGTAAATCTATATGAAAGAAACATCGTCCCTCATTCATAGATAAACTCAGGCAAAGAGTAAGGTGGTATGGTCACCTGAATGAATCTTCAGTCACCGGATTTAACTAATAGATACTGGAATTAAACTACCGAGAACTAGTAGAAAATCAGTAAATGTTACGTATCTGCGAATTCAATTACATGGTACTCAATGTATGAATTTAAACCTTGAATAAAACTCAGAGCCAAACATTTGTAGCGCAAATCCTTACAGTATTGAAAAGAAGATATCGGCCGAGAGCTCAGACCGTAACCAAGAGTTATACCATTAATAAATAACATTTAGGAAATATGAAAGTTCTCAATACATATATATATATATTAATCAAAAAAGTAAAGGAGAAATTCTCTTTTTCCTTGAAATAGGGTAAGTCTAGGAAGGATTTCCTGAAATGCAAGACTATAAGGTATTACAGTTAGTTTATAAACAAAACATAAGTATTCTCACTATACAAGAATAAATAAGTCTCAGAATAAAGCACCGAGAACCAAAGGGAGAGGGTCCGGAGGTAAAGCCCTCACTCTCAACAGAGAGTTAACACTGCTATGCAAGATTACATTTGTCTATTAAAAAATGATAGAACTCAAGAAAAAAATGTAAATAGAGATTTCTATTCTCCCATGTCGGAAGGGATTATGGACTAATTCTGATAGCACAGAAGGTCGAGGAAAAGGCCTCGAGATCATCAAGAAAATTATTCAAGTATCTGTTTGATCAGTAAGATCCATTAGAAGAGTGAACCATACTTGAGAAAGGACTATGGAGCAGGTTCGGTTTGAGAAGTTAGGTACCTGCGAAGTCAAACAAACCAAAAGAATAAGTATTGGTCATTTAATATAAAAAACTGTAGGGAAGTTCAAGCAAAAAAGGAAAGAACACCTGAATTTGATATTTACCTATCATATTAACTATCCAAAATGAAAACTCTGATGGCAGACCTGAGAAATAAACAAGGGAAGAATCAACGAGAAGCTTATGAGAAGATTGAAGTAAAATAGAAACTCAGAGAAAATACTGGAATAGTTGAATTAATTCAAAAATGATAAATGCTACCTTCTAGAGCCTGAGTGTGTGTGTACGTCTGAATGTTAGACAGAAGATGCGCCATGAAGAGTAAGAGAGTGGGCATCATTCTTCCAATGTGTGTCCTGCACTAAATTTCTTGATTGAGGTATGGATTAAACTAGGTAGAGCTTCATACATCGTGACATTTCGAAAAATTTGAAGGAAGCCAAGAACTGAGAATTAAGCTAACTCAGAAAAATTACAGAGTGACATAAAAACAGGGTCAATGTGGATGATTAACGAGATTTCTTACGTGATTGTGTCCGTCGAGAGGGATAAAACTGCCCACAGATAGAGCAAACCCTCCACATTCATGAAGATCTCTTGCATAGACAAATTATTAGACTAGAGATAAAGAGCTGAGACCAAATGAGGGTTCCTTTAGGGTTTTGCTGAGTTAACAAAGTTTTCCCACCTGAGAGAGGATTGTAGATCCCCAAAAGGATGGACAGGGAAGATTAAGATAGGTGGTCTTGAATCTCGAGCAAGATATACGGGAAATCACCCAGTTGTGCAGGTAGCACATGGCAGAGTGAAGAGCCTTAAATTGACCAGTATGTGACAGCTTAAAACTCACATAAAATTCCAATGCACAAGGCTCAGATCATAAGTGTAATGTTTTGGTAGGTGACATATATTATGTTTCAATTAAAGACCATGGTTAATAAAAAATTTACGCATTTATAAACCTCGAGATTATGGTGTTTTAGGAAATATTACCCTAAAGGCCTTGGGCTTATAATCTCCACAAATTAGGGGTATATCATTACAAGAAGGAATCTCTAAACCAGCTTCTATGAAAATAAATAGAATCTACAGGTTTCAGACCTTACACGGATATCCGTCGGTTGAAGTAGATCCCATGGGGTGCAAACCCCCTGCAACACTTTGTGCTCCTTAATCTATAAATCAGCAAAGCATGAACATAAAATCCTAGTTGTACATCATATATATGTTCTAGATGTTAGTGGAAATCATGCATAATATCATAAAAACAATATTAAAAATTCAATTGATGATCATTACACATGTATAAAAGATTATTAACACATAAAAATCAGGAACAAGATGGCTTCTTCTATTATTAATGACCTGTAGAGTAACAAACGTTGAGATATCACCTGAAATCTACCACGGCCTTCTAGCATACCATCCTCTGGATCCACCGAGCCCTAGACTCTCAATATTTCTTCCAAGAACAATGCAAATGGATGTCACATAGGGTGGTGAGCATCTCAGGGAAACAAGGGTTTCCTGCAAATATCTGGGAAGTGTAGGAGGCACGGGCATATATCAGAATTGGAGAGGGCTCCAAATGCGTATAATATCTATATTTATCTCTCTCTTCCCCATGTAGGCCATTCCCTTGAGGGGCTTTTATACTCCCTCAAATTAGTTTTTACAATTGGGAATAGTTAGGCCACGGGCTGGGTGGTTAAGTTACTAGAACAACCGTAAATCTCACCTCTAAAATAGGTAAAATATATATTTTTTCATGATTAAAATCGCATCTGTGGTTATCTATATATGAAATCATGTATCTACGTGGAAAAGTCTGGTCAGAGTCATGTATGGGTTTTAAGATACTGTTTTTTGAGAAATATGTCCAAGTTTGAAGGGAAGGGTTGCCCAAGGCCAATGCATAAATCATCAAGTATAAGCTGGTGATAAATGATGTTATAAAAATATAGAATGAATTTATTTGTATATGCAAGTAGTGTTAAGTTTAATATTAAGATTACTTCTTAATCTCCTGGTTAAGTAATAAAAATTATGATAAGGACCTCTTGTAAAGTTTTCTAATTTTCTGAATAATATAGAAGGATGTAATTAATTATGGAGTGGAAAGTAATTTTTTTTTATGAGTGTTACAAGTGGTTTCAGAGAAACTTCATATCTTGGGACCCTAAGGGTCAACTAACGATTTAAGCTGTGTAAACTGATGCACAGAAAGGAAGCATAACAGGAAACATCATGAGAATGGGGTCAACACAACAACCACCCTAGAACACCGGGGAACCCCAAACACAACCAATAGTGTGCTGTAAGATGTGGGTTTAGTTGAGTGTGGATCAGCACTAGCAAACAAGTAGACTGCTATAGGAACAACAACATCAAACCAACCTACTGTTGAATACAGTACAAAAGCTATAGGAAGAAATGGTGCGGGTTTGAAGTGATAACGAGCGCTTGATGCAATAGCAATAAAATATACTTAAGAGCCTATTAGATAAGAAAAATCAGGGGATGGAACACCCCAGTGATGATAGGGACATGTAAGAAGGTGATGAGTGACAAACAAGGGACCACACCACTGACAATGGAAAGAAGCCCATCCCAGCGAAGCAATAAGAACAAAAACAATAATGAAGCAGAATCTGGAAATTTGTCAGATTAACAAGAAGTGAAGAAGAAAAAAGTGGAGCTTCCGGGGGAGTTTCGAAAAATAAAACCACCAACATTTGATGGTGAAGCTGAGGAAGTGGCAGAGGCTTGGTTGATAAACATAAACAAATATTTTCGGGTGTACGAGTACAACAGCAAATTGAAGGCCAGATTATCCATATATCAGCTAAGAGAGAAAGCCACTCTGTGGTGGGAAGAACTAAATAATGTTCACAACATTTAGGACCAGGATGTTACTCAGGAATCATTCTAGCAATACTTTAAAGAAATGTATTTAACAGAACATTTCTACGATGTGAAATCTAAAGAATTTCATGACTTGAAGCTGGGATAGATGACTATGGACGAGTATATCACCAAGTTCACCTCCCTTTTAAGATATGTCGCATACCTCTGAGATGAAAAGGCTAAGGTACAAATATTTCTGAGTAGCTTTCCAACACATATGAAGGAGTGAATAGAATTTGTAAATCCCAGAGCCATGGATGAAGCCATTCGTAAGGCATGAATGTGCTATTATCATTCCAAGGTAAAAGGGGAGGTTGGAAAAAGTTGGCAGCCAAGGAAAGGACAGAAAAGAAGCTCAAACTTCAAAGGCACCAAAAACAATAACTTTAAGAATTATTCACAAAGTTCTATCAGTAAAAAATTTGGTAGAAATCATCAAAGAACCCAATAGCCAGCTGAAGAGAGGCCTACAGAGGCATATACCAATCCTGGACAAGGGCAAGAGACCAAACCACCCCTGCAATTTTGAGGCAAAAATTTCCCGCAACGAGCAAAAAGTGAAACAATTGCAAATTTACAGGAGCCTTCTACAGTAGCCAATGTGGCTCGAAACATACCTCGTATCAACGTGGCGTTAGAGGATCGACATGAAGATTATCAGCCAACAATGATAGAGTTGGAAGGTAAATTATTGTCTCAATCTGTTTCTCTTTTGGTAGACCCAGGTGCAAGTCTAAGTTATGTTAATCCCAAAATAGTGGAAATTTGTAAATTGAAAGGGCAGAAATTCAAAAACCCTTGGCTGGTATAGCTAGCCACAGGAGAAAAAACAAAATTTATTGCCAAAATCCCAAACTATACATTAGAAATTGCAGAACAACAGTTAAACGTGGACCTAAACATACTGCCATTGGGGTCCTATAATGTTTTTTTGGGCATGGATTGGCTAGAAAAAAATTGGACCTTAGTGGACTGCAAAGAAAAGATTATCTATTACAGGATGCAAGATGGTACACACAAAGAGCTTCAAGGAATCAAGAAACCCCTATAGCTACGTACTATTACAGCATCCCAGATGAATAAGTGTATGAGGAAGGGATGTTAGATTTATGCCATCTAGGTGGGATATGCCAATTCAAAGGAAAAATCACCTATGATGGAAAATATACCAGTGGTACAAGATTTCATGGATGTATTTCTAGAAAATATTCTTGGATTACCACTAAGACGATATATCGATTTTACCATTGAATTAATGCTAGGAGCATCACTTGTGTCAACGACTCCTTACAGAATGAGTGTTCTAGAATTAATTGATTTAAGAATGCAGTTACGGGAACTGCTGGACAAAGGATATATTCATCCAAGTGTGTCTCCTTGGGTAGCACTAGTGCTGTTCATTAAGAAGAAAGACAGAAGCATGCGAATGTGCATGGATTATAGACAGCTCAATAAGTTAATAGTAAAAAAAAAAAATCCTCTTCCAAGGATTGATGATTTGTTCGATAAGGTGAAGGGGGCCACAATATTCTCAAATATAGATTTAAGATCTGGATATCACCATATCCGAATCAAGGATGAAGACATTTACAAAACTACTTTCTATACCAGGTACGGGCATTACGAGTTTGTGGTGCTACCCTTTGGGTTAACAAATTCACCAGCAACATTTATGAGGTTAATGCATGGTATACTCCATCCTTTCGTGGATAAATTTATACTTATATTCATTGATGATATTTTAATTTATTCTAAGAACCAAGAAGAACATAGAGAACATTTAAGGATTGTGCTGGAAATATTAAGAAAACACTAGCTGTACGCTAAGTTCAACAAATGTCATTTCTTCAAAATAGAAATCCAGTACTTGGGACATGTTATCTCAGCAGAGGGAATTTCTATTGATCCAGAGAAAATCAAGACAATCATGGAATGGAGAGATCCCCAAAATGTGGTGAATATCCGATCCTTTATGGGATTAGCTAGTTATTATCGAAGATTCATTGAAGGATTCTTCAGAATTTTTTTCCCAATCACCTCTTTGCAGAGAAAACGAATTTTTTTTAAGTGGACTGTTGAGTACCAAAATAGTTTTGAGAGGTTAAAATAGCTACTGACCACTGCACCAGTGTTAAGGGTAGCTGTCCCCAATAAGGAATTTGAAGTTTGTAAAGACGCTAGTAAATAGGGTGTTGGGGCAGTTTTATCTCAGGAAGGAAAGGTAGTGGCTTATGAGTCAAGAAAGCTGAAGGAATATGAACAAAGATATTCGACCTATGATCTAGAGATAACAACAGTAGTACATGCACTTCGGGTATGGAGACACTACTTGCTAGGTAAGAAATTTGTGCTAAATACAAATCATAGTAGCCTAACAAGTTATTTCAAACAAGCTGATTTAAACTCCCAACAGGCAAGGTGGAATGCCTTCCTAAGTGAATTTGATATGGACATTCACCATTTGAAGGGTAAGGAAAACCAGGTGGTTGATGCTCTAAGTAGAAAACTGCATTGTGTTTATGAGCTTTACTATAATCAGCTTGAATGTAAATTCTTGGATCAAGTAAAGGAGGAAGCCCACAAGGATCCTGAATATCAATTCCTATGGAAACAAATGGAAGAGACCAGAAAGCAAGGAAGTACTTTTGAATATGGAGTTGATAAAGAGTAGATGCTAACCTTTAGAGGAAAGGTGTATGTACCAAACTGTATGGGCCTAAAGGAGCTAATCATGGATGAATACCATCGTAGTAATTATGTGGGTCACCCAGGATACCAGAAAATGTTAACTTCTATTAGAAAAGTATATTTCTGGCCTGGTATGTGTAAAAATATTGCTGAATATATAAATAAATTTTTGGAGTGTCAACAAGTTAAGGTGGAGCATCGACATCTCGTAGGATTGTTGCAGCCCATACCGGTACCTTAATAGAAGTGGGAGGTCATATCCGTGGACATCATTACAGGTTTACCGTAGTCAAAGAGGCATAATGACTCCACCATGGTGGTATTTGATAGATTGAGTAAATCTACACATTTTATACATGTATAGTCTACTTACAAGACTGTACAGATAGCGAACATCTTTATGAGAGAATTTTTCAGGCTACATGGCATTCCAAAGACTGTTATCTCGGACAGGGATATAGAGTTTACCTTAGCATTTTGGAAAACTCTGTTCATAGGTCTGGGGACCCAAATAAACTTTAGCACTTCTTATCATCCCCAGACAGATGGTCAGACAGAGCGGGTAAACCAAGTTTTGGAAGACATGCTACGCATGTACGTGATGTAGTATCCAACCAAATGGGAAGACTATTTACATCTAGTTGAATTTTCTTATAAAAATGGTTATCAAGAGTCCCTTAAGATGAGTCCTTTTGAAGCTCTATATGGAAGGCAATGTCACACACCCATAAATTGAAGCAGCCCTAAAATGAAATTAATGCTGCGACCAGAAATGCTGGCTGAAATGGAGTCAGAAGTAAAGAATATCGGACAAAATTTGAAATCTGTACAAGATCGGCATAAGATCTATGCAGATGAGAAGAGGACTTATCAGGAATTTGAAGTGGGTGATAATGTGTATGTGAGGATCAAACCCAAGAAGAGTACCTTGCGGTGAACCTCTTGTGCAAAGTTGGCTCCTAGGTTCTATGGACCCTTCCAAATTTTGGAAAGGGTAGGACCTGTGGCCTATCAACTGGCTTTACCCTATCACATCTGGGTACACAATGTGTTTCATGTGTCCCTGTTAAAGCGATATGTGCATGATTCGAAGCATGTAATTCATTGGAAGAATATATAGGTCGGATAGAATTAAAAATCCTAACTTGAAATATGATTTCTTTATGAAAATTTGACAAGGAACTTTTCTGTTTGCATGTAGAGCTGGACAGCAAGTTTCTGGTCGAGCCACAACACGTCCTTGACTGGAGAGAAATTATGCTCGAGAAGCGAGTCATCACCGAGGTTAAAGTGCAGTGGAAGCACTTCGGCCCAGATGAGGCTATTTGGGATGATGAAGGATTTATGTGTGAGGCTTACCCAGAGCTATTTTCTGAGCTGGAGTGAAACACCAAGGACAATGTTACTTCCAGGGGGGGAAGTTGTGAAAACTACATTTTATGTTAACTAGTTTTTAACTAGTTAAATAACATTTTATTGTTTTTTTAAGGAAAAGACTGAGAAAATTAACGTTTTGCTGGAAAATTTATTTCTTTAATGTTAATTGTGAATAATAAAATTACTTATGGAAAGTGATTCCATAAAAATTAAAAAGGTTGATGGTAAATGTTTTCCAAGAACTGAAAGGTGGTTGGACAGTTTGAACATTTACCTACTCCTCTAGGGATAAGAGACTCATCCCAGTGAGGAATGGGGGTTCTGTTCATGGACTAAGGAGGGAGTGGATATTTTCCTGAGTTGGTAGAGACTAGTGGAAATCACTCAGCAATCCTGATAAAATTAAGGTCACAACAGAAAAATCCATTGTCAACCCGTACCTTTCATGAATGGAGCACGGGGGCAAGAGGAGGACGTAATCACCTCTATTGAAGGTTGGGAGGACCAAAACTACAACTTGCATAATTAGATAAGCATATGTGCATGATCAGTGAATTAAGTACTGTAATATCTTTAATCTAAGTATGCACAGGGGTTTTTATACTAGTGATAGAAGCAATAATCATATGGTAGATATATGTTGGGAAAGAATGACACTAATCCTTATTATTAATATCTCATTATGTATTTCATCAGATATGTATGAGTACTATAAATTATGTACATATATTTTATTGTATTTAAAGTTCGATATTTATTATTATGTCAAAGAAATATATGGAATATCTATGTTCGAAATTATACTAGTGACTGTCTGCTGTAGGAAACTGGAAAACAAGATTTCATTTATTTATATATTTTACAGTGAACCTCTTATGACAGTAAACAATATTGTAAATTGTGTAGACAGAAAAAGACAGTAAACAAATATTCAAGTTAATTGAATGAACTGTAAAGTTGTATAAAAGACATGTCATCCCTCATTCATAGATAAACTCAGACAAAGAGTAAGGTGGTTCGGTCACCTCAATGAAACTTCAGTCATGGGATTTAACTAATAAATTATGGAATTAAACTTCCGAGAACTAGTAGAAAATTAGTAAATATTACGTATCTGCAAATTCAATTACATAGTACTCAATGTATGAATTTAAACCTTGAATAAAACTCACAACCAAACATTTGTAGCGTAAATAATTACAATATTGTAAAGAAGATATCGACCAAGAGCTCAGACCGTAACCAAGAGCTATACCATTAATAAATAAAATTTAGGAAATATGAAAGTTCTCAATATATATATATATATATATATATATATATTAATCACAACAGTAAAGGACAAATGCTCCTTTTCCTTGAAATAGGGTAATTCTAGGAAGGATTTACTGAAATGCAAGACCAGAAGGTCTTACATCTAGTTCATAAACAAAACATAAGTATTCACACTATACAAGAATAACTAAGTCTTAGAATAAAGCACCGAGAACCAAAAGGAGAGGGTCCAGAGGTAAAACTCTCACTCTCAACAGAGAGTTAGCACTGTTGTGGATGATTACATTTGTTTATTACAAAATGATAAAACTCAAGAAAACAATGTAAATAGAGATTTTTATTCTCCGATGCCGGAAGGGATCATGGAATAATTCCGACAGCATGGCAGGCCGAGGACAAGGCCTCGAGATCATTAAGAAAATTATTCGAAGTACCTGTTTGAGCAGTAAGCTCCATTAGAAGAGAGAACCATAACTGAGAAAGGATTGTGTAGCAGGTTCAGTTTAAGAAGGTAGGTACTTGTGAAGTCGAACAAACCAAAATAATAAGTATTGGTCATTTAATATAAAAAACTGTAGGGGATTTCAAGTAAAAATGGAAAGAACACCAGAATTTGATATTTACCTGTCATATTAACTATCCAAAACGAAAAATCCGAGCGTAGACCTGAGAAAGAAATAGGGGAAGAATCAATGAGAAGCTTATGAGAATATTGAAGTAAAATAGAAACTCAGAGAAAAGACTGAAATAGTTGAATTAATTAAAAAATGGTAAATGCTACCTTCCAGAGCTTGAGTGTGGGTGGACGTCTGAAAGCTAGATAAAAGATGCACCATGAAGAGTAAGAGAATGGGCATCATTCTTCGAATGTGTGTCTCGCACCAAATTTTTTGATTGAGGTATGGATTAAACTGGGAAGAGATTCATACATTGGGATGTTTCCAAAACATTGGAGGAAGTCAAGAACCAAGAATTAAGATAACTCAAAAAAATTATAGAGTGACATAAAAACATGGTCAATGCGGATGGTGAACCAGAGTTCTTACCTAAGTGTGTCTGCCGAGAAGGGTAAAACTGCCCATAGATAGAGCGAGCCGTCCACATTCACGAAGATCTCTTTCAGAGACAGAGTATTAGACTAAAGACAAAGAGCCATGACCAAATGGGGGTTCCCTTAGGGTTTCACTGAGTTAACAAATTTTTCCCGCTTGAGAGAGAATTGTAGATCCCCAAAAGGGTGGATGAGGAAAATTAAGACAGGTGGTCTTGAATCCCGAGCAAGATCTACAGGAAATCGCCCAACTGTGCAGGTAGCACATGGCAGAGTGAAGAACCTTAAATTGACCAGTACGTGACAGCTTAAAACTCGCATAAATTCCAATCCATGAGGCTTAGATCATAAGTGTAATGTTTTGGTAGGTGGCATATATTATGTGTCAATTAAAGACCATTGTTAATAAAAAATTTACTCATTTATAGACCTCGAGACTATGGTGTATGTGTATAGAATGAATTTATATGTATATCCAAGCGATGTTAAGTTTAATATTAATATTACTTCTTAATCTCCTAGTTAAGTAATAATAATTATGGTAAGAACCTCTTGTAAGGTTTTCTATTTTTCTGAATAATATAGAAGGATGTAATTAATTATGTAGTGGAAAGTAATTTTTTTTATGAGTGTTACACACAGTCAATTATACACAGTGTCGAGATTGGTATCATGCACAGTCATATATTTCTTTTTATAGAGATTATGTACAAGCATATTTATTCAGTACCCCATATGCACTTTCTATTTCTATGTCAAACATACTGTAATCTTTTCACTATATTTACTATTATTATTTTCATTAAAAATAATTGAATCATACTTAGCTGACTGCAGAAGCAATTACACAACTCCCACCTGAGTAATAACACTCCTCTCGACCTATGATACCAATCACCATTGCCTCTCCCCGCGATATACTGCACACTTGGGACTTGAGCTAAGTATGGCAGAAGGCCATGATCATATTATCTATACTAGACTTGATCCCTCCTCCTTTCCTGGTAATCCATTTCATATTAAAAAAAAACAATGTTCCCCCCTCTTCCTTGCCTTATATCCCCTGAACCTATTGGATTTTTCTCTCTTAACAACATAAAGAGCCTGTGCAAGTAACAACCTTGCCCGCTGCCCATAACTATCCACAACTATGTGAGTTTCTCACATACTTTACTCAAGGTCAAGTTATGCATTCTTTCTAGCTCATGATAATTTAAAAAAAAATGCATTCTTAAAAAAAAAAAATTCTTATTTAGTTCATCTTCCCTTTGTAATCAAATAACAGTAAAATAAAAAAGTAAAATTTTTCACTAGGGGACATAACATTGAGTTTATAAATTATCTAAGTTATCAAATTTCTATTTTGTATGAATGTTAAAGATGGATATTGAGTAGCATTGTTATAAAAAAATTAAAAATTGGGTGTTAGTATTTTTGAATATATGTAATTGTCTATTAGTAGTTAGTTAGAAGGGAGACCATGTTGTTACAACCAAATAAATTTTAAACATTGTCCGTCAAGGGATTACTACATACATACATACATACATACATACATACATACATACATACATACATATATATATATATATACGATTATTTTTTATAATTTATTGTAGTAATATTACTAGACATAGTTTATTTCCTTGAATAATATTTTGATGATTTTTTTTAATCTACAAGTTTTCTTTGCAAAGTCAAGAAATAATTTATTTTAATTAATGGTGAGGTTTACAAATTATCTAAATTATATTCTTCTTCAAACAATTATAATAGAGTTGAAGTATTAGGCACTCTCATAGACAAATTTTGAGAAAGAAAATCACACATGTTTATTGATGGCATTGTTATAGATAATTAGTGTATGGATTTATTATGCAAGTTATTCATGTTAGAATTTATTATGAAGATATTTTTATAAAATAAATTAATGTATATTTTTATTTTGTCACATCTCCATTTTCTATTTACATTAAAAATAGATCTTGAATAACCTTTTGATAATTTTTTTGTTATATTGTTTTTTTTTTAACGTATATAAATAAACATTTTTCCTCTAATAAATATTTTCAATATATTTTTGTATGCAGTGTGCTTCAATGTTTTGTATTGATTAAGCATTGTGTTAAGGTTAAGTGAAAGTAATAAATGATAAAATATGTTAAAATATGGATTATAATGAAACTATACAAAGGAATGATGTAGTTGAAGGGCATTTTAATTTTGATTTGTATATGTGATAAAAATAATTTTCTAATTGAGATTCATTCATTCTTATAGAATTTCATCCTTTGAATTTTACTATATTATATTTGCAAAATGTTAATTTATTTCTTGGATACTAAGATAGGTCATGCATAAAACTCTAAAATTTTCAAATTTATGCCAAAGATCAACATGATATTTACTTAAAATGTACAAAATTCCAAATTGAAATTGTGGGTGTTGAATTACCTTAATTATTTAACCACCTATTTCATTCTATCTTTGTAGAGTATATTCAATATATATACATTGTGACAGAAATTGAAATGTTCACTATGTTTTTGTTATAATTTTCTTTATTTAAATTAAAATTCACAATTGGAACCAATTAGTTCATCTATAAAACTGTTAAATTTTCAAATTTATGTCAAGATTGACATGATATTTATTAAATTTGTAGTTATTTGAAATCTAAATTATGAACGTGCAATTACCTTAATTATTTAACTACCTCATTGATTCAATATTTGTAGAGTATATTCACTATATTTACTTTGTGATAGAAATTGAAATGTTCACTATATTTCTACTATAATTGTCTTTATTTAAAAAGATACAACCACTTTAAAATATTAATGTGGTTTATACAACTGAAGGATTCATAATTATAATTAAAAAAACTATTGCAACATGATGAATGCCTTACTAATGCACATATTTAGGTTATTAACCATGTATGAAAAGGTTATTGTCCAACTTTAACTTGAGAAAAGAAAAATTACACATCTTATTATAAAATGGGTCATTTTGCTAAATAAAATTTGTTTATATATAAATGAATGTTATAAATAATAATGAGGATCATATCATGAAGGAAGTTAATAAAATCTGAATAATATCAAATCCCTAGGAAAATGGTGGCTGAGGAGCCCTGAATGTAATTTTTTTAATTTATTAAAAGTCAATGCAATGTGTAAAACACTACAGTAATTGATAAGTATTTAGAAAAATCATATGGTGAGCATATTCCCTTGAGAATCAATCTAGAACCTCAATAAAAGAATAAAATAAAAACTTCAAAAGATCCTCATCCACCTTAAGTTGAAATAAGAAACCTTCCCCAATTAAAATGCATAATTGGAATCAATGCCTTATTCTTATTGGGCACCTATATTGTGTATAGACTAATATTTAGTAAGTCAAATTGGAATTCCATGGCACATTGATTTAGTAGTTTACTAACACATTATTTAATTTCTTTCTAGCCTCCTTTTATCTCATACATTCAATTTATTTATGAGAAGAGCCCTTAAAGGAAGACACCACTCAATGTGAAGAAAATATACAATTCATTCCTAAATGTCCTTAATAGTTTGGTTCATCATCAAGACTTAGTTAAAAATTTATTTATTATATGAATATTTTTTTTATTTAAAATGAAAATTTTAAATGGATAAATGAATTTAGCATCTTGAAGAAATATTGAGGTGAGGTGGCCAATTATTATAAATGATCTATCGTGAAATTTACTATTTACTATAGTGAATTATTATAGATTTACAATTTTTTTATTACAACAACTATTATTATTATTATTATTATTATTGGTGATGATGATGAAGATGATGGTTAACGTCCACTGAGACGTCTCTTGGGCCTATAATTTTCTTAGTTCTTAATTGTCTCGCTTCTCGTCTTTCTTGGCGAGATTGGTATTGTAGCTTTCTTTTTCTTCTCTACGGTCTTCCAACTTCCTTTATCTTGCAACTCCTTCATCTCTTCTGATTCTTGGGACACTGGTGTCTTATCTTCGGGATCTAGGAGACCTAATTTGCTACTAAATGAAGATTTATTTTGCGCGGTATTCGAATCCTCATAATTGTTTGAGGGGCTGTCGAGTTCGTTTTTTCGTTGTTGGGCAGGGCTTTCCCCGTGCTTGTCTTGAGGCTTGTTTAGTTCTTGCCTGATTTCTTGCGATTCAAATTTTTCTAGAGAGTATTCTTCCTTTATGACAATGTAATTTTCCTTTTGTGCTCATTCCCACCATGTAGATCTATGGTGATTCTTTCTAGGAAAATTTTTCAGTGAGAATTTTAGGCAATTTTTGGCTAGATGGCCTGTCTCAAAGTACGATCGACATCTGAAGAGGACACTTTCAAAGTCAAATTTCTGGTTCCATACATAGTCTTTTCTTTTTAGGATTATTTCAGTTGGGAATACAGTGCTAAAGTCCATTTCTACGCAGATGCATGCATAGGTGGTTCTAATATATTCCTCTGTTTTTGGGCACCTGCAGTAAAATTTCCCAATTGCATTTCCAATGGATTTTAGCGAGGGGAGATTCCAGAGATGAAAATTTAGGTTTGGAAATCTGACCCAAACTAGTGCTGAGGTTATGACTATTGTTGAGGGATTGAATGATGGGTTCCATGGCTTCATGAATAGGCCCGACTTTTCCCAAAACCAAGGGCCAAAATTTAAAATGCATTGTCTCCTTTTAGAGTTTTCAAAATCTACTATAAAGAAACCCTTAGCACAGGGGCAGATATTAATTTCATCAGAAATGATAGGCTTCCATACCTTCAAGACCCAACTGTGGAGAGCTGTTAGCTGCGGCAAAAATCCATTAACCGACATATTAAGGCACTTTTAGAAAACTTCAAGGCCTCATCCAGTGAGGCCTTGACCACCTACACAGTGGGAGTTGGGGCTTTACTAACAATATGGGCAGGAGCTTGAATCTCAGAGGCAGACGGAACTAGGCCGACAATTATCTTCACGAAGCTGGGAGCCATTCTATGGGAATAGACCAAGATTGGGAAAATCGAACCCCGCAAACCATATTTGATGGAGCAGAAGATATTTTTATTTATTTATTTATTTATTTATTTATTTTTTATGCCTACGGAAGAGATTTTAGTTCTTTATGAACCAGGATTGCAAACCTTGCGGGGCTATCGAACCTTGCGTAAGAAATCATGCTCGGCACAAGAAATCATCAAAAACAATGATCCTACTAGGTGCTATCGAACCCTGCAATAGAAATTTAATGATGCGGAAGAAAAAAATGTAATGTTGAGGAAGAGATGTGAAGATATCAATAGTTCTTTGTGAACTAGGATTGTGAACCCTGCAGAACCTCATATATATATATATATATATATATATATATATATATATATATATAATTTTTTAATTTAGAAAAAAGCACATGTCAACTCTACCTTAAACACATACATACTTACATATTTTTCTCATATTGGGCTATAGAATGTGAATTTGGGCACGATCAAAATGTTAAAATCTAGTACAATCTAGTAAGAATGATATTAAATAGAATAGTTGCCCAAGAAAAATGAAATACATTTATTCCATAATATAATCAAAATATATTTTAATAATTGAACTTATTTTTGTAAATCAAATTTTGTAGTATTCTTAAAATTTAAGATTATATTACATTTAATAATATTAAAATGCTAAAATCCAATAAAATTCAATAAAAATGATATTAAAGAAAATATTTGAGCAAACAAAATGAAATATGTCCATTCCATAATATAATTGGAATACATTTTAATAACTGTTTGTTTTTTTTTGTAAATCAAATTTTAGAATATTCTTAAAATTTATGATTATATTACATTTAAGAATATTAAAATACTAAAGTTCAATACAATCCAATAAAATGATATTAATGAAAATGGTTGCCCATAGAAAACAAAATGCATCTATTTCCTAATATATTTGAAATATATTTTAATAATTAGCTTTGATTTTGTAAATTTGTTACACCCTATTTTATGTTAATTATGATTGACACACTTTTATATGATACATTTGAATTATTAAAATAAAAAGGAATTAACGAATATGGTTATTAGTTACTAGGCTTGAGTTTATTTATAAATTAAAAAATGATAAATTATTCTGAGTAAAAGGGATTAACTAAATAATAAATGGTTCCAAGATTCTAGAGTAAAATGTAGGTTCCAAGATTCCAGAGTAAAATGTAGAGTCAGTTTCTCACAATTACTTCCCCAAAAGGATAAAATGGAAATCCTCAAGAAGGGAAGGGGTTCTTCTCAGAAAAGATGCTAAGGGTTAACAACAATATGTTGCTAAGAGTGGTAGAAACCAGTGGATCTCTGAAAACCCAGAGAAGTATAGGTTGGATTGAAATCTTGAGGCCTTTCTTCTAATTATGATTTTCTACTACCTAAGGCTCTGGACAGGAGCATGGGGGGAGCAGAGGACGTGATTGCCTCTCTCAAGGTTGGGAAAAACCATCAGTTACCTAGAAAGAAAAGTACAAAGATAAGTACCTTTTTTTTTATATTAGTGTGTAAATGACAACCTAAGAAAGAAGTGTATATGAACTCATTTTACTATTTTGTTAATGTTGAATAGTACAAAGAACTTATTTTTCCTTAATTGAGAAGACAAAAACTAGAAATAAGAATCCAAAAATATAACCTATTATATGTGTTACACCAAAGGAATAAAATAGTACAGGTACTGCAAGCTTAGGTCTTGTACAGGAAACCATATTCAACATAACATAGATATAAAATACAGTAAGCAGTAGTACAAATTTTGTCTTCTTTAATTAAATAGAAAAAAATTATTTCTTTTGTCTGAGACCCATTAAATTCTGGGGAGAATTTACGAAGTTGGAAGAATAAGAGAAGAATTTATACTATAAACCATCAAACTATTAAGTCACAAAGGTTTAGGGTCGAGCCCCATGGTGACAAGGCAGGGGTCATGGTCCTCTGGCCAATTTAACCTCAGACTTGTTGTAGCTTACATTTAAATAAATAGAGAAGAAAGAACAATGTGATATATATATATAGATAGATAGAAACATACAAAGTAAATCCACCGCAAAATAATTTGAAAACTTAAACTATGCATACAGAGGCAAATGAAAGAAAACAATAGAATGGTATTTTTATATAGATGAGTTGTCATAATAATACCGTACACAAATTTCATGCTGAAACTGTAAACCCCCACAGGTGGTGGAATAAAGACCAAATTGTGTCTAACCATTATAGATATTTAACAAAGGGGAAATAAACGTAAGCCCATAATGAAGCAATGTAATATTTCCTCAATGAGGATTCACACCAAAATACAACAACCATATTCTGAATTCAAATAATAAAAACCAGATTTCTATACTGTCAAAATAAAATAAGTTGCAGGCTTGGAGGCCTTAAATATCGAAAGAAACAATTCATGCAAGTACTAAAATCAATAGACAGAGCCATCTCAAGCTAAGTTGGGGCAAAACAATAAATATGCCATATTTCTTCGAACTTCATGAACCTAGAATAATTTTTTCTCCATGTAGGCACAACTGTGGCCATATGGTGCCCTGCACACAATGAGGGTTTTACCCTTAGCAAAATATAAATGATGTAATTAAGTAAGAAGCGAGTTAGGAATTCAGGGCTTACTTGTGAGTTAGAGTGGTGTTGTAATGTCGAAACCAAATCTCATTCTTTGGCTCAGGTATCAACCTAGCCTGTGTCCAAAAGAGAATGTAGTTGGGTTCATAAGCATAGATATAAACTAAACATACACCTAGAACTAATATGAGAAATTCACCAACTGAAACAGAAGATTTAGAATCAGACGAGACCGACAACAGGGTCAAGAATTAGTTACCTGCATGGAATTGATGGGAAGAGGTGAAAAATGTGCATAGAATTGAAGACCAGAATATGACTTGGGATGGGTTCCAGCAGTATTTCAAGGACATGTACTTAATTGAGTGATTTTATGATGAGAAATCGCGAGAGTTTCATGATTTAAAATTGGGACAAATGTCTATGGATGAATTTATCATTAAATTTACCTCGTTGTTAAGATATATGCCATATTTTAGAGATGAAAAGGAAAAAGTACAACAGTTCTTGAGTATTTTTCCTACTCACATGAAGGAATCAAGTTTGTGAACCCAAAAACTATGGACGAGGTAATAAGAAAAACGTGGATGTGCTATCAGTAGTCCAAGGCAAAGGGAGAAGTTGGCAGAAGATGGTCACCTAAGAAAGGGTAGAAAGGCCCCTCGAGTTTTAAAACAGTAGACCAGGAAACTATAAAAATGCTCTGAGGAATTCAACAAATAGAGAGATTGGGAAAAATTAGCAAAAACCCAAATGGGAAGCTAAAGAGCAACATATTAAGGCTTCTAGTAGGCCAGACATTGGACAACCCCAAGAACCACCATTGCAATGTTGGGGATGTGGGGAGCCACATTATTTTAAGAATTGTCCTCATCGAGGGAGAAATGAAGTGACAACCAATCCGCAAGAAGCATCTACCGTGGGAGATGTGGCATGAAACATAGCCAGGATCAATGCTGCTCTGGAAGATCAACAAGTGGATTTCCAACCAACTATGATAGAACTAGAAGGTAAGCTACAAACCAGTCTATTTCCATTTTGGTTGACCTTGGTGCCAGTTTGAGCTACATAAACACCTGCATTGTTGAAAAATGTAAACTTCAAAATTAGAAATTTAAGAACCCATGGTTGGTTTAACTATCTATAGGGGAAAAAAGTCGAGTCAATGCAAAAGTTTCAAATTGCAAGATGAATATAGGAGATCATCACATAACTGTAGAACTGAACATTCTACCTTTGGGTTCCTATCATATTTTATTGGGAATGCACTAGTTAGAAAGACACCAGTCATTAGTGGATTGCAAAGATAAATTAATTTACTTTATGTTTCATCTGATTTTACAAAGGTCTTGGTTTGGGTTTAAAAACTTTTCTTCAAAGTTTGGATTTAAGAGTATTTCTTGGAACCAGACTGATTTTGCAAAGAATTGTTTTGGGTTTAAAGAATTTTCTAGGAGAACATTTCTTGGAGGCGCCCTGATTTTGCAAAAAATTATTTTGGACTTAAGAAATTTTCTTGGACGTACATTCAAGGAAATTTCTTGGAGGTATGTATGTGTTTTGAGTTGAAGTAAATATTTTGAGCTTCGTTTCATTTTTATAAGACATTTTGTTCTCGAATTTTTTAAAATAAGTGTTTTGGATTGGAGTATGTATTTTTTGCAAAAAATTTAAAATGAATTTTTTTAAATTAAATATTTTGTGATGTCTTTTCTAATTGAGTTACCGTCTAATTTTTTGAAGGAAATTTTTTGAACTTCATACCCTATTATCATGGGAAATCGAAGGACTTGTGCGAGAAAATATGATCGAAAAAGAGACCCTGAGGAACGTAGAGAAGAGATGAGACAATCTCGCAAAATAAAGTAAGAAGCCCTCTCAAATATTGAAGAGGAAAATCAACCTCAAGCAGAAATTGAAGCAGGTATGTAAATGTAAATATTATGATCTATTGATATATTTAAAATTTTCCTAATGTAAAATGTGAGGCTTAATTTTTATTTGATGAACTAATTTGAAAAATATTTTGTTTAATGTAAAGAGACAGAGATATTCCTCAAAACATTGATGATGACATACAAAATTTTGAAAGAGAAAGTGAAAGAGATATTGAACCAATGATTGAAGATGGTGAAAATATTGAAATAAATCCAAATAAAGAAATTGAATCACGAGGTATGTACATATATATAATATATATTAAACACATGCACATATTATTGAAATTATAGATATATTTAGTTATTTAGTTATTTATTGAATATGTACTATTTTTTCGAATATGTACAGATGAAATCACTATCGATAATGAGATGTTAGAAAATGTTGACACTCACACATATGGAGATAAGAAACCTGACCATGCTATACGATATCGTGTTAACTGCATTTTTGAAAATTATTTCTTAAATGAGCGGGTGACAGTTCAAGCTCAAATGTTGAAAGGTCTCCTATCATTAAGGAAATTAAAAGAAGTTATGACATTACTGGGTATTCGAAAATCAACCAAAGATAAAAAAATGAAGGAAGATGTGATAAAAAATATGAGTAGTGCTATAAAGGCAATTAAGAGATCTAGAGAGAAAAATGTTTCAATTGTACGTATAGGAATACAGATGGAAATGGTTTCATCAAGTACTCAAGAGAATCGTTTGGTAACATCTATGGCATAAGCACTGGGAACCTCGTGAAAAGCTTTGCACAAACATTGGAAATTTCGGTTGCAAATAGATGTAAATTATGAACTCGCTTGTTAGAGAGCTATTTGTAGGCAACAATATAAAGATAGATTTGGAGAAAATGTTAAAAAAATAATATATAAATATTGGAAGAACAATTCACGTGTTTTGCCAACAGCAAGGCATGTGATGCGAAGAAGAATAGCACGAAATCAGTACGAAGAACATGAAAAATATTTCTTGGAAACCACTCAGATAGAGTTATTCAACAAGTTCAAAGAAGAGAATCGTCAAATTCATGTTTCACTCAGTGCTTTTGTTCAACAAAAACCATCGTATGTAAAACCTATCACCGTACGCGACACTTGTTGTTGCCATTATCATGTGGAATTTGAGTTATATTATGACACATTCCTTGATTTTGGTAGAAAATTATGGAAGTATTCACCTCCTCCTTCCACTATCCGTGATTTCATATCTCAAATTCTATGTGAAAGAGAAAGCGATGAACTATTTTACAAAAAGAAATGTGTTGGTGGTAAAAATGCGATGATTGTGGAAATTTGACTAAATTTCAAAACAAATATCGTACTGATACAAATAATCAATCATTGTCCAACATGAAAGTGAAATGGAAGAGATATGAATATATCCATACATCGATTCAAGGTGAAAATAGTGTTAAAAGAATTGAATTACGAGAAGACGAAATTTTTGTCATAGAATTTTTGAGAAAGTTTGAGGCGGAAATTTACAAATACACCAAGCATTCCCATAGAGCTCGATGGCAAGACTTGCAATTCAAAAAATCTCGTGAATTTTTTCCATCAGGGACCATTTTGTCAGTGATTGATTTTGTAGAAAACTACACATTTGTTCCACAAAAATAAATTCAGAGTGAATAGTATCATTCTGACCAAGTCTCCATGCTCGTCCATATTCTATATAGACATGCTGAAAAAAATGTCGATCATATAGAAAGCACGAGTGAAAATCGACATATCATTAAAGAATATCACTTTTATATCAGTGACGATCATACACATGATACATGTTTTGTACAACATTGTTTTGGAAAAAATTATGATTCCTTGAAAAATCATGGAATAACATTCAATGAACATTGGATATGGTCAGACGGATGCGCAGGTCAATTCAAATCTGCACGATCATTCTTTTGGTTGTGTTGTCTTCATAAGAAAACCCGCATTAAACATTGTTGGAATTTCTTTGAGACTGGCCATGGAAAAGGAGAACATGATGGTGCAGGAGCATGCATAAAACGAGCACTTCGAAGATATCAAATGAACCACTCTGCAAGCCGACTTGTGAACGCTGAAGAAGTTGTTCAATGGTGCATCGCTGCTCTAAGCCATGAGACTAACCCATCAAGGGAAGTGCGAAGGTACGTTCAATTTAATTTATATTGAAAATATAATTTTAAACATTGTACATTTATCATGCAATGATTATCTTTGATTGTATTTTGATATCATATTTACAAATTCTTCTTCTAATTTTCCATATAAAGGTTTTTCTGGCATATTGGGATTGAAGACGTAGATAGATCAATTGGAAGTGACGTTGAAACAATAAAAGGGACTCGAAAATTGCATTCAATTCAAACAAAGTCGTCCAGAAATGTGTTTGCATTGGATAAAAGAAAATATTCTTATTTTTGTGATGTTTGCATAGACAACACAAAATCCAATGACGTTTGTGAAAACAAAATGTATGTGAACGATTGGAAACATACAGAGCTAAATACAAAGGGAAAAATGTTTGTTGCAATGTTTGAAGAAATGCAATCAGAGGAAACTACAATATCATCCAATGGTGATCGAGTTTCTGATCTTGTTAGAGAAGGTAACATTTGAATTACTTTTTAATGATTTAAAGATCTAGAAATAAATTTAAATATGCATAATTAAATGTTAAATTTATTTTATTGTGCAGGAGATGTTTTTGCTGTAATTGCACCTATTGACAATGATGAAAATGTTAAGTATTATTTGATGCGTTGCACTGAACGAAAAATGAAATTATTACAAGACTATAATGATCACGGATTTCAGTATGACAGAGGGTCTATTATACTGAAAGGTTATTTTTTCAGACAAACTCATCAAAGTGGAGACTTTTTTTACTTTGAAGACTATGAACCCGATTCCATAAGTTGTCAATATAGTCACTTGGTGTGTGCAGCACGCATAAAGTTGATAGAAGTTCAATCAAAGAAAAAATCGAAAATTAAGAGATGGAAAATGTCAAAATCCGATCATGAACGGATTATTGAAGATGGAATTCCATTAGAATTTTTTTGAGTGAATTGTCCAACAATTTATTCTCTTTGGATTAAATATGTTTTAGAACTTCTAGTACTCAACTAAAAATTGAGCTGCTTATGTTATTTGTGCAAGTGTTTGTACATGTACAAATTGTTTTGGTACAAGCACGTGCTCTAGTATCAACTGAAAGTAGCTTTTCTATACATGTGCATTGATGAAAAATGTTATATGTATTGGATATATATGTGCGTGTGTGTGTGTGTGTGTGTGTTCTAGAATGAAATTAGTTGTTCTATTTTTACTATGTGCATTGATGAAAAATTATTTACGTACTCAATATATATGTTCTAGAATGCAATTAACTAGAACTAGTTTTTCTATGTGCATTGATGAAAAACTAGTTGGATTTTCTGGTAAAAAGTATGGACACAATGTAAATAAATCATCTGTAGTATAGTTTTGTATGAAAATTCCTTTCAGACAAGAGACTCGGAGCACTTCTCCGACTTTTGGTGGGATTTGACCCACATCTCTATTCCTGATTGAAAATCTAGTACAAAATTTGTTTTTCCAATGGTCGGATATGTTCAATGTGCATTGATGAAAAATGTTACTTGTATTGGATAGATATGTTCTAGAATGAAATTAATTGTTCCAAGTAGTTTTTCTATGTGCATTGATGAAAAACTAGTTGGATTTTCTAGTAAAAAGTTTCCACAATGTAAATAAATCGACAAGGCTACCTATTTGAGTGCATTAAGGACATTGACCCAAATTCAACAAACATATATATGTACTAGAATTATATTTCCAATCAAAATTAAAGGGATAATTTGTACATATATCTACTTCTTTAAACTCTTTTTTCAATTAGAGCTCAATTGATACATGGTTAGTTGCATTGAAAATCTATGTTCTTCCTATTGGAATTTTTTTCATTCAAACAAGACTACATGTAGAGATCAAAAGAAATCTTAAAATTCCAAATGTACTTCAACCATCCAAAATGGATTTGTGCAACATTACTTGACATGCCATGCCAATTATAGTGAACAACTATCCAATAGAAACATTTAACATTATATACCACATGTGCCAAATGTAGATTGAAACCATCCAAAACTTTAAAATTTTAAAATTTTTTGATAATATATCGTGCAACATTAAAACATTAAACATTTAAAACATTAAATATCACATGCGAAATGTAGATTGAAACCATTCAAAACTTGAGTTTAAAAAACTTTTTGATTATATATATCGTGCAACGTTACTTCACATGCCATGCCAATTATAGTTCAACTAGATCCAATAGAAACATTTAACATTATATACCACATATGCCAAATTTAGATTGAAACCATCCAAAACTTTAAGTTTTAAAAACCTTTTGATTATATATCGTGCAACATTAAAACATTAAACATTTAAAGTTCATTAAATATCACATGCGAAATGTAGATTGAAACCATCCAAAACTTGAGTTTTAAAAACTTCACATGCCATGCCAATTAAAATTCAACTATTCAATAAAAACATTTAACATTAAATATCACATGCCAAATGTAGATTGAAACCATCCAAAACTTTTAACTTTTAATTTAACAAAAAAATATAGATCACAACATTACCTCACATGCCAAATGTACTCCAAGCATCCAAAACTTAAATTTTAAAAACAAAACAAATTATAACACATGTCATTACATAACATGCCAAATGTAGTTCAGATGAAAACATTACTTCACATTCACATGCCAAAAGTACTAAAACCATCCAAAAATTAAATAAAACAAATTATATTAACAATGTAATAAAATATGTCCAAAAATTGTAGATCTCACAAGTATCAAACTATATCAAGTTTAACAAATTTTAAGACCATCTAAATCTTGAAATCAAATCTACAAATCATGTCCATCAAATAGAGACGGATCTAGCGTCTTTCCTATCAGGGTCTCAATCCATGCCCTATCATGTGAAGCATCATGGGAAACCTACATACACAATGCACATGTACTTGAACATTAAAATTTGATGTTTTAAAAATGAATGAGAATATATATATATATATATCTAGAACTTCATGTAAAAAACAAAATATAACAAAAAAATCATGCAATACCTCATGAGGTTCCCTCTCCATTTGATGAACAAGTTCTGCCCCCATAGGAACATCTGCAGCGGTAAACTGTACAATATACATGTACAGTTATATATATATATATATATATTAAAAACTTTCAAATGAAAATGCACGTGTACATATATAAACTTATTTTCAATAATATTAAAAAAAGGAACTAAAGACAACTTGTTCAAATGTTGTGGATGTTCCTATCTCCGTCGCTAGAGTCCACGGATTAAAGAAATATTCTATAGGAACCTAAATTCAAAAAATTTTAAATAACTCAAAATATAGATCTCTCTCTCTCTCTCTCTCTCTCTATATATATATATATATATATATATATATATCTCAATTTTTAATGGAACTTTTTGAGGTCGAATATATATATATATATATATATATAACTTTTAAACATAAATTTTAAACCTGTGAGAAATTGTCCATACTTTTAGCTCATCTCCCAAGGAAGTAGAAGGTACATCTCCCAAGGAAGAAGAAGGTACCACCATCCCAAAAACATCACACGGAATCGGTACCTCTTAAAACATTTTATCAGATTATATATATACATACATGTACATGTGTGGCTTAAAAAACACTAACATTTTCCAACATATCTTGATGGTCAGACCCATCTGCATTGTTTGAACCAGAGGTCCCGAACGTGATATTAACATTTTCGTCATGCATCATGTGTGAGAACTACAAATGGTGTTTTAACATATAATCATACATTTTTGTTAGATTAATGTACATACAAATAAATGTATACATGTACATACACATGTATTTATTACAAATTGTACACATGTATATGTATGTTAAAATAATTTCAAACCCTGAGGTCACTAACGCATACCGTTCCAGTGCCCTCTTCCTCATGAAGAATTAGGTCTTGCAAACCATTGCGACAATTTTTTGCATATATTCGGAGATCTTCAACATTCATGTTGTCAATCTCCTCATCTGTACAATACACAAAATTGGCACGTGCATTTTCATGTGCTCTTTGTCGATTTAAACAAACATCGACTCCACCCAATCCGCTATAAACATTGTCGATCATAACATCCCTTGCTTCTAGACTTATTTGAGAAGTTGCATCCATCTCTGACCACAGAGTTTCGACCCGAAACGGTCGACTCACCAATGGAGACTCAGGGCAAGGCAACTCCACATCTCGCTTAGCACCCTTACGGTCATATAATCGACCTTTCCCGGGGCCAAAAAATTCTTACGAAAGGTCATTGCAGTTGGGTTTCATACCCAAAAAAAATTCTGCATAAAACATTTGTGCAAAATAAACAGGAACCTCATCATTCCATGGAAGCCTTCCATAGGCCGCAAGGTGCCTATCATACAAATAACGAGCTATGTCTAGGTGCTTGAAATACTGCACCTTCAACATTTTTCTTTTTGGCCCTTCCTTGTAATTAAACATTGACTTGGCCACTTCTTTTGTAACTTTTTGTTTTACATCCTCCCATTTATCTGGACCCATTACTGTTTCTTTTCTCTTTCTCATCATTTCTACAAATGTATCAGTTGTTGGCCCAAGATTTCTGTACACATTTACAATTTCGCCCAATGAATGTGTAACTATTTCAAGGCTTTGTTGACTCTCAGCAGGTAGAGACAAAGCCACGAGATCTCTTTGCAATTTTGCATAAAGTCTTTCACACCTTTGTAAGGTGCATTGCGCCATGTTGGTTTCCCATGGTATATCAGTAATCTCGGCCGGATAAGTTGTGCTAGGTAGACAACCTTCTTCTTGAATGTAGCGGGCTGCCCTGCGTCAATTTTGACCACTAGTTCGAACATTTTTGGCCTCTGCATCAATATATATAAAATTTCGTATATTAGAAAAAACACATGTAAAAAAAGTTGTACAAATTTAATGAAAAAAATATTGAAATTGATGGCAACCTTGACGTTGTTGGTTAGCATCTTCTCCAACATGACCCTGCTGAGAACCAGACCTAGAATGACCCTGCTGAGAACCAAACCCAAAATGACCCTACTGAGAACCAACAGCCGTTGATTGGCCTTCAGGGGAATAAATATCACCCCCTTCACGCAACCTGCTACCACTCATTGATGGCCCTCTAGGTGGATTTGAACCACCACCAAACTCTCGAGATGAGGGAGAAGCTTCATAAACAAATACGAATTTATAATCAATTGAAAAATACATTCATGTGTACATATAAATACATATACATATTCATTGATTAAATTGCGTGAACCATACCACGACTGGTTGAACCATGGGCATGCTCCATGGATGGAGTAGAAACCCTTCTCCTCTTACCTCCTAAAAATTAAAAAATGAAACTTATTAACAACTAATTTAACTCACAAAGTTAATAAAAAATCAATTCCATATGTACACACATGTATGGAGATTTAAGATTATATTTAAATATCGTGAACATCCCCCGATCCCTGAACCTCCATATGGGATTCAGCTGATCTTCGTCGTTCATCCTCCATGATATATATATCTATTGGTGGAAATTTACACAAAATAGATTTCATAAAATCAATTTGTAATTTAGTGTACACAAATTATGTAGAACACAACTTTCTTGAAGCAATAATTGATGTGTGAAACTCAATTTAATCGAAAAAGAAATTATAAAAATGATAAGTTCACCAAATTGCACTTTACATGGTGGGAGCACACTTGGTATAAAATTTACCACTTATACACTTTATTTTGTGGGAGAAATGACACATGTACATAGTTTACCTTAAAGTTGTTGTGTTTTATGGATATTAAAATGAAGAAATTCTATTTAGATCCATTCCAGAGATTGACTGTAGGGGCATTTACTAGATATGTCACCTTTCATAAAAGATGAGATCCAGAGGCTACCTAGCCCTTTACAGACTCTGCCTATAGAACTTGTAGAAGTAAAAACTAGAGGCATTAACAATATCAAAGAACGTTTTCATGCTCAGACATGGGAATGTGTCTCTTTCCCTACGCAGAAAAATAGTTCAAGGTAGTTAATCTTCATAGACATGTCATCAAGCAGGTCAATGTGATCATCCCCAACTTACTTTTCATGAAATTAGGCTTGGAATTCTCTACAACCTGGTGGATGGAGTTGAATGGGAACTAGGTCAAGGCCTTTACAAAATACATGCTAGTGAATAACACTTACTAGGTTATGCCAACAAATAAAGTGGGAGAAATGTTTTCTCCTCGAGGTTATCCAATTGGGTGTGTAATACGAACTTCACCCATTTCCTAACAGGTTTCTCTCTTAGGTTACAAAGTGTCTTCACCTTATTAGTTATATATTTTTCAATTTCCTGTGGATTCCTTGAATTTTTTCTCCTACCATCTCCCTCTCTCACTCCCCAAATTATTGTCATCAAACATGCCCCATTGAGGATCTGGAGCAATGTTTGCACCATACTTAGAACTGTCATTGCTGCTAATTGAAATTGGAGAGTCATGTATACTAGATTGCTTGCTTTTGGTGGCTCTTACTTGGACAATATCTTGAGATGAGTTTTACATGATGGTCATATGAGGCTAGAAGCTACTTGGTGTATTTTTCCTTAAATATTGAAAAAAACAGAGCAAAAATGTCATTTTCGATCATTTTTTATTAAAGCTTCTGCACACAATAGATGTTATCACAATTGCAACACAATCATGTTCCATGAGCATGAATTATGAATGTTGCAAGCCAAATTGCAAGGAAATTTGCATTCATTTTAGGCAAAATAAGGCTATGACATTAAGGTCCATGCTAGAAAAAATTATGCAAATAAGGTTGTTGAGTCTTGATACTTACCATGTGTTTCAAAGCCATAATGAAGGTTGGCTTTGAGAGTGTCCTCCCAAAGCCCTGTCTTGAGATGAAATTTAATTCAATGTCTCTTAGAGTTGCAAGGTGGAATTGATAGAACTATTTGATTTCTTTACCATAGATGGATATCTCCTTTCATATATACCTTTCTCTACCATATTATTTCCAAGTGAAATGGGAATTTTCACATTTTGAATGCCATTACCATGTAGTTTGGTAGTCTGCTAGCTAGACCTATCACAAGTAAGGTTGTCATACCAAACTATTTCTCTTGTTCAACTCAGTGACCATGACTCTCTTCTCACACTTCTTACCATAAGATCTTCAATTGTACATGTCACGCAAAGTTGGGGGTTCTAGGTCTACACCTATTAGGTAAAGTTGTATTTTATGGCATTGTGGTCCTTAAATTTGGAGGTGTTCCACCTGAAAAAGTAGGCATTAAATATGGATGAAAAGGATTTGTTTTAACTTTGATAGAATTTCCTTGTGGAATTACTGAATTTCTCGATGACATCATGCTAGCTTTGCTTAGAGAAGAAGGTTTTGGAGGAGAAATTGAATTCTTTTGACTTATTTTTGGCATTGAAGTTTGAAATAGTAGTTTTGATGACTCCATTGATGACCTTGCTGAGGAATTTGATGTACACAATATTGACTTTGAAGATGGTTTAGAAGACGTTGAAGAAGTTGTAGATTTTGGTGTTGTCACTAAATGTTTCTTTGTTGTTGGACTTGATCAAGACACAATTTAACTTTATGAGCAGATTGAAGACCTTGAAGAGGTTTTAGATTTTGTTGTTCTCACTGAAGGTTTTTGTCTAGTTTTGTTTCTTAAACCATCATTTCCATAGGACATTTTTGGTGAATAGATTCTTGACCTTGATGAGAGGATATGATACCTTGAAGAGGCTACATCTTTTGGTGACATCACTAATTGTTTCTCTATTATTGTGTTTGTTAAACTTTTTTATCCCAGAGGAGGGTGTTATCCAATGTGAATTTGAAACCCCCCTCACATTTTTCAATGAAGGTTCTATCTGAATGTTAGGGAGCTACACATTATAGAAATTCAATATGATGTGCCAAAAAATTTACAGACATCCCAAAAACAGAAACCACCTATTATATGTCAATTAAATCTACATGGAACCAACAAGCAATATGGTAAAATATAGAATTACGAATCCCATCAATTAGTAAATATATATATATATATATATATATATGAAGAAAGCACCTAGAGGACTAGAAATAACAATATAGTAGTGAAAAAGAATAGTATCTCAGCAGCTATAATTGCAAGTCATAAATTAATATCATATATTCCAATTTCAGCACTAAAAGCAAACTCAAAATAACATAAAAGCATAGACAACATTGTTTTACATGTAAGTAAACATTGTTAATGGAAATATGCAACATGGATTGGCATAATCATGCCTTTATCAATGAAATTTCATCAGACCATTGAAAAATTGTGCGCTAACAATATTTAAATAAGTTAAAGGAAAAAATTGACCTATATTGTACAGTTTATGGGACAGAAATCAATATGTAGAAATATTCACTTGGTTTTTATAATTGGATAGAGGAATGACTTAAAATGACCTTATATGTCTTCTCGTTTTAGAGCTCAAATTTTTAGGAAGGATTTAAGTATCCACATTTCAAGAATCACTAGAAGAGGTTGATAAAGAATATAGGAAGACAAAAAACTAACCAATGGTGTAATAAATGGATTTCTTGGGAGGTAGATTGGCATATGGAATTTTGGTAGCTAGAAATTTTCCAAATAAGTGAATGTATTTGAAAACTGAACCTCTAGTTTATTTTGGTTTAGACAAGGTCTAGAATTTGAAAAGTGAATTCCCTCTTTCTTCCTCTTACATGTCCAATGATCGGAATCTGGATTGAGGGAAAAAAATTTCCAAAATAAAAATTTTGCATTTTATTTGTTGTACACATGAGTTTTTAAAAGCTAATTAACTCATAAATTTCTCACAAAATACACTTAAAGCTTGACACATAAACCCCTTCCCAATTGTCTAACTTTAGACGATCCTAAACACATTTTTATTTAACTAATGAGGGAGATAGCCCAACAAAACTAGTTTGTCCATATTCAAATCAAGTTGGTATCAAAGTACAATTTAGCTCATTTTAGTCAAGGTTAGTTAGAAGAATTAGCTATTGGTTTTTGTCTTCAATTTCCTCTCAAAATGAATGTGTACGTGCTTTTGAGAGACACACTTGAGGAATAAGGTCCAAATTTTTGATAAAAATGTGCTATGAAAGTAAAGGGTTAAAGGAAAACATGTACAAGGCATAGTTGAGCCAAATGTTGTTGAGGAAGGGCCTAATTATTTGGGTCTTGGTTATGGAAAACATGATGGAGAATGCTCCAAAGCCAAGGAAGCACATGAAGCTCTTCCAAGAAGGAATTTCATTTCATGTTCATTACTTGAAGCTTGTGAAGTTTGTGTTCATGATGAATGGAAAAGTTTGACACCCACTTTGCAAGAATATGTTAATAATCATGCAGCTAATGAGAATGTAAAAGAAGAGGATGTTGAAAGCTCTAGAGTCATTGAATTCATTGCTAGTATTCAGAGGAGAGCCACTACCTCATCAAATTCACCTCCTCAACAAGGCGAAAAACGTGAATGTTCGAGGTATAAATTTGCCTTTAATCAAATTGCTTTTGATTATGATAAACATGGTAAATATTCACATAAGATTTGGAAAAGAACTTGCATGTTCCTTTGTGGTTTGAATAATCATAATGTTTATAGATGTTGGAAGAATATATCCATGCACATGAAACTTTCTAAATAAATGAGGCAAAAAGTCAAAGGCCCATTGGACAAGGAAAATGATGTTGAAAATAAGATGCAATTGCTTTTCACTCATTGCCATAAGAAAGGTCACCTTGTAGACAAGTGTTGGAATTTGTATCCAACAAGTCATCCACAACATTTGAAGAAGGTGGAAAGAGATATTGACAGGAATGGAAAAGAGGATTCCATAATCGATGAGGGTTAGGATGATTCACATGATGATGAAGTGCAGCTGAAAGAAGCGACATTGAAATGGTTTGGTAAGGGATGGTTAGATTTCTTATCCTATTAAGGCCTTGCATGTATTTTGATGTTTCATGAATTTCTTTGAAAATTCAAAGTATGGTGCATGTTGCATGAAGAAATATGTTGAAAGTAGAGTTATGTTGACACACTTAAATGCAACAAATATGGAAATTTGTACATGAGCTATTATTTGACTTGAGAGTCGGTTGTTTGAAGAGGCATGTTTTGTCGACTTGTGTTTGGTTGATGGTTTTTTACACCAATATGTAAGAGTGCATGGAGATATTCACATGATGTGAATTTTTTTCTTTGAAGGAGAAAAATGATATGTCAACGAGCTATGTTTCTTGCATGATGTGTTTTTCAGTTTGATGGTTTTGTTTGTGACAAGACGTCACAAGATTTTGGGAAGGTCCACTCTTGAGCGAGAGCCTCATGATTACAGCCTAATCATGAGAATCAAATGGGAGTGCATCCTTATTTTGAAAAAAAACCTCTAGATAGGATTCTAAGCTACCTAGGACTCAAACCATTATTTTTAAATTTGAAATATCATGGTGTGATGTTTCAATGCCTAAATCCACAACCCTAACATAAATTGTTTTATTCTTTTTTTGCAGGATTTAGTTGGTTATATTAAAAGTCAGTTGAATTTAAAATTCTTGGCTTAGTGGCATGAACCAAACATATTGTGTATTAAATGAGTAATTTCGCTCTCCCAATCATTTCTAAATCACCCATATCACCAAGAAAACATGTTTTAAAAGAACATACTTTGGTATGGGAAAGACCTTAGGTCCTTTGACTGTGCACATGTGGTGTGAAAAATTGAAATTGACAATTTGCAAAAAAGTGAAATTATGAATGAAACCACGAAAACGAAAAACCCAAAAGTGGTAAATGATTTAAATAGACCTAATTAATTATTTACCAACATAAATTCTTCAACTTTTAGCAACTAAATGATAAGTAAAAAAATAAATAAATTTGTAATTATGGTTTGAAAGTTACATAATCTTAAGAAGCATTTTAAATTAATTCTATCTCATAAAAAGTATCCCTCTTAACTTAACAAATACTATCTCTTCTCCTAAGGTTCACGACCTCCCTTCCTTAGCACACAAGACATAAATACAATTAATATTTCAATATGTTAATTCCTATTGAAACAAATGAAAAGTTGTATATAGATGGTTTCAAATATTATAAGAAGGTTTTTGATATGGTTGAGAGAATGTGGAAAATAGAATCCATAAACAAATTATTTTTCAAAGCGTATTACTTTCAAAGTATCAACAAGGAATGTACAAGGGTGTTCAATGAATTAACGCTATTTATTTAAATTCCATGATGTATATCTTACTCATAATTTTAACAAATTATTAAATAATGATATAGATTGGATAATTATATTATTTGTCATATATTTTGATGCTTATAGAGTGAAAAAACTGAAAGAATCAACTTGAAGGGTCATTTTAATGGTGGGTGGAGAATTGGGGTCTAAAACCTTTTGGAGTCATTTTGAGGTATTAAATGACATTTCTGGGGGTCAAACGATTATCCCTTGTGCCGAAATCTTGAACATTATTCTACACTTAAAGACATATCCAATGGTGCAAGAAAAACATCAAATGAAGTTCATTCAAAATTTATGCCTTTAGTAAGTTGACCTATCATGTTGACCACCATGGTACGAGAGAATGTCATTTTAGCCCCATTACTCATGCATAGAAAGCTAGCTACATGTGGAATTTTAACAAGACTCTAAAAGGTCTAAAATCACAAACCTCGTTAATGGTTGACAGAGTCAAATCTTACACCTAGTTGGCTATCACGCTATGTTAAATACTTGGCCACTAGGAGGAATAAGAGTTACATTTTGTGTTATTGTATTTTGTTCCATAGTTGAAAATACAACTAGGAGTGTGAAGTTAGAAAGAAAAATGTATGAAGTTAAGTTTTTATAGCAACCTTACATGCCAAAAGTCTTAGCTAACTCTAGAGAGATTACCTCTTTCTTTGTACTTACATATTTTCCATACCAGAAAAGAGAGAGTAGAGCATGTTTACATTTTGGTGTTGTTTTTCTCCCATAAGGATTTCCTAGGGAAAAAGGAGTAGAGAATCATTACTTTTTAGGGTTGCTTGTCTCCCATAAGGATTTCCTAGGAAAATAATTGTGTTGATTGTCTAGATATGTATGTGTGTGTTTCATTATGTTCTCTATTTCTTACATTGTGTTTCATTATGCCTTATATTTCTTACATTTCCGCCCTCCTATTTTTCTTTCCAATCAAGGTTTATAAAGTAACATGAGAAGCAACATGAGACTTGGAACAATCATTTTCATTATCTATATGGAAGGCAAGAAGGATTATATCCCCTTAAGCTTAAGCTTATGAAGTTTGTCAATTTTTATCATATATATTTTTTGGTAAGGGTAAATGTTTTTTATCTATAGTAAGTCATGAACCCTAATTTTACCTTATGTAAAGCATGATTCTAGGATTACTACAATTTGTACTTGGTTTTTTATTGTGATGATGCCCTGCCTCAATCACTTGGCCATCCCTCGATTGGTAGTTAAATCTTTATAACAATACTTAAGTAGTATTTATCTATTTGTATTATGTGAAATGTAAAAAATGGTATACTATTTTTCATAAAATTGTGTTGAGTTTATCATATATTTCGATGAAAGTTGATTATATGACACGTTTTCTTTAAAAGGAGAACAATTTTGTTAAGGTGTGAATTTGAAATTTTGGGTGCCTCTTTATCAACCTTCACTTCCTCATTCCTAGAAAAAATCCACTTGCTCATTCATATACCCACTTTGTATTCAAATGCATGAGTTTTTAACTCTCAGTAACTATGTTTTTCCACGCAGGAAAATTATATGTCACATTTTATACTAACTCTAAATATTATTTTGAAGTTTGGATTACTGTTATTCTTTTATATAATTTAACATTAGATATAAGTTTAAATTGAAAGCTACTTAGATGAAATATAGATTAGATATGGAATTTGCATTTTTTATCTATTTATTGAACTATCATGGACATAATTATTACACATGTTTAATTTACATTATTGTTATCTGATGCTTCTTTGATTTATCTCCTATAGCTTAATGTAATGCTAGATATATAATTTAAGTTGAAGGCCCATGAGATAAATATGACTTCTATGTGACATTTGTATTGAATCATCTATTTGTTGTGTTATATTTACATAATTGGTATGCATATCTAATTTTCATTACTAATATGTCATGCTTCTTTAATTTATCTTATATAGATGACTAGAGAAACCCTTTTTAATCTATCCCTTTTGACTTCGAATATGTGGGCATACTCATCCACATATTTTTCTATCATAAAGCAGTGAGTAAAATTGTATTCCATTTGGGTCAATGTTAAGGTTAAGCACATGGATTAAAGTTTTATATAAGATACATTGCCATGGTGTACATTTATATCTAAAGAGTCTAAAAGCTCATTCAAGACCATATGTTTTGTTGATGTAGGTTGATTGGTTATATTACATTGCTTTTGTAGTTGTTGTTGTGGGCCTTACCATCTATTCGTTCTAGTAATTGCTGAAACTAATCTTTCACCTTTTTATTTTAAATAGAAATAACTTTTCAAAGACATTTTAATATGTAAAATTAAGGAAAACCCTTTTTTGCCTATGTGAATATGATAATGTCTAACATGTGCTTTTTATTTCTGCAATAGTGACAAAGAGAACACTATTGTGGTTGAAAATGGTCTAAATGAAACCATACCATACACACAGCTCAATGAAGAGAGAGAGCCTAATATAGCAGGCATAATTGTAACTCCCTCGTGATTAGAAAATCATGCTCTATAGCATTATGCTTCTCTCCTCCATCGTTATTTTTTTAAGCATTCATTCTTTGAAGAAATGTATTACAAGAATATTAAAATGAAATTTTAATTTCAAATTTTTATATGCTACATTACGATTATAAAATAATAAGCTAGAACTCAAACTAAAAGGAAAAAGGTTTGTTTTTTTTTTTTTTAAATATTTTTAAAATTTAACAATTATTTAAATAATTATTCTCCTTTAGAAGTCATATATATATTGTGTAGCTGATGGAGAAAGTTATGATTACCACCATGGATGGGAAAATTGGGGGATGCCACATAATGAGAAAGAGGCAATAGAAGGATGGGATAGAAATATTGGACAATCATTGCAAACAATGGATGAGGATGCAGCTGATCTCTGGGTAGAAGAAATGATAAATCACCTCAAGAAGAGCTCTCCTAACGTACCAGTCTACCAGATTCTTAAATAATTGCATAGCAGTATTTACTGTTGCAGTAACCCTTTTATAAAACTGTAGTTGAATCCAGACTTCTCTACTTCACACAATTTAGTGTTCTTCCAAATCATAACACACAAATAATTGACAAAAACAATAGATTAATAACTCAATCTAAAACTAGAGTTCCATTGAAGCACAACTTTGAGAATAACTATAAGGAGAAGGAACATTCAACAGAAGAACAGAGAATAAATATGTCATCATTTCCATTGCATCATCAATTTAGCAAATGCAAGAAACTATAGTAAGAAGGGAGGATGAGAGATTCAATGAATCAGATGTAGCAGGGAAGGAGGGTTCAGGAACATTAAGGAATACTAATAGCCCAAAAACAACTTCCTGTTCTAAAGAAGAAGGATTGCATCTCCTAGCTCTTCTTCTATAGTATGCAGAAGCTGTTTCAGAGGAAAATGATGAAGAGGAAAACAGTATCCTGCCCTATATTTATGAGCTTTCTTCACCTTATGGGAGTTCAGTTCACCGTGTGGCTGCATACTTTGCTGAGGCCATATCATGTCGGTTGATCAGCTCATACTTAGGAATATACTCTCCTATCATGAATGAATCACAGAACCAAAGTATTGTATCAACATTCCAAGTATATAATGGTATCAGCCCATTTGTGAAGTTTTCTCATTTCACTGCAAATCAGGCAATCAAACAAGTATTCCAAGGTGAAAATAGTGTGCACATCATTGACCTTGACATAATGCAAGGTCTGTAATGGCCGGGATTGTTTCACATATTGGCCTCTAGATGGGGCAGTCCTCCCTATGTGAGAATTACAGGCCTAGGAACCTCCATGGAAGCATTGGAGGCAACTAGCAAGAGGCTTTCAAACATTGCTGAGACATTGGGTATTCCTTTTGAATTTAATGCTATTTCAGACAAGGTTGGGAATATTAATGAAAATTTAGAGAGGCTTAAGGTCAGAAAAGGGGATGCATTGGCTGTGCATTGGTTACAACATTCTCTATATGATGTCACAAGCTCTAATATTAGCACATTATGTCTTCTGAGGAGGCTTTGTCCAAAGGTTATCATCATGGTAGAATAGGATCTGAGCCACGTTGGGTCATTTCTAAACATATTTGTGGAGGGAATACATTATTATTCTGCTGTGTTTGATTCTCTAGGTGCAGCCTATCATGAGGATAGCCATGAGAGGCATGTTGTGGAACAACAACTACTTTCCTGCGAGATCAAGAATATTCTAGTAGTTGGTGGGCCTGCAAGAACAGGTGAAGTAAGATTCCACAACTGGAGAGACCAACTACAACAAGCTGGGTTCAACAAGCTTTCTCTTGCTGGAAATATAGCAGCACAAGCCATAGTTCTGCTGGGTATGTTTCCTTGCAAAGGTTACACTCTTGTGGAGGAATCAGGGACTTTAAGGATTGGATGGAAAGATATTTTCTTATTAATTGCTTTGGCCTGGAGACCTGCTCATCATACCCTATAAACCTAAAATTATTGTTTTCCACAATTGAATCTGAAGTAAATTATGAATATCATCATGGATATGAACTTGGAGAAAGTTATAGTATTGTTTATGAACTTGGTAGAATTTGTGCGGAGCTGCTAACCCTGGTGGAAGTCACCGTGCTAGGACTAGAGCTAGAGTGGAGCCATAGAATTCACAAAAAATGCCATAAAATTCAACAGACACCTAATGATGGTGTGTCCAGATAGAGAGAACTATCTTAACATAAATGTCTATTACACTCATTCTATTACAGAAATGTCTATTACAGAGAGAACATACCTTGCAGTAGACGAACAGCGCCGACGAAAGGAGAAACAGCGCGGACGGGAGGAGCAAAAGCGCAGACAAACAGACCTCCAGTAGACCAATAGCATGGACGGGAGGAGCGAAAATGCGCGAAAAGACCAGCAGCAACAGTGACAAAAATACACGCGAATAATGACACCAGTAAACAAATCAACTTCACGGGCGATTTATTTATAGAAACTAGTTCGGCCGAACTATTTTAAAAGTAAAAGTTCGGCCGAACTTTTGTCGCCGGTTTTCCCACGACTGGCAAAAATTCTGTTTGTACGCGCCATTAGTGTGCCGTCAATCTAAACGGAATCATGAGTTCGACCGAACTTTATAAAATGTTCGGCCGAACTATTGCCGAAAATTTTTTTCAGCCCCCGATTCTCACAAAAGTGTAACCCAGCTTCACGTTTCCGCCCTAAATCAAAAGACGATACACGTCAGGAATTGTAGGGGATCAAAAATCCACTTTAGTTGCACCCCATTATTGCATCATAGCTAGGTAAATGCATTAGAAAGGTGCTGAACACCTAATCCTCCATGGGTAGGTGTGGAAGGCAAAAAGTCACAAAGGAGTCCAAGTGACCTCGGAAGATGAATCCAAGAGTCACACCATTGTATTATAAATGTACTATGTAATAAAGATGCAACAAATTCCTAGCTTTCTATGTGTGTTTTCATCTTTCTTCCTACACCATGTGTGTGTTTAACATGGTATCAGAGCTGATACGTTCATAACCAGCTCAACCTTGAGTGAGCCATTTTTTTTTTGGCCTGTGTATATCTGCAAATATTCTGGTCATTTTTGCAGCATTCAGGAATCAATATTTTGTAGCATTCATAAATTAGTTTTGTGAAGAGAAGCATTGTGCATCTTAAACTCTATATGTTTTCTCACTGCTCCTTCCAATTCTGCAATTTTTCTGCAATTTCTGCCTACTTTTATTTCTACACATTGGAGAGCTGCTGGAAAAATATTGTTTAAAGAGGGTTTCTAAAGAAAAAAAATTCTGGGTTTTTTGCTGAAAATTTTGTGATTTTGCTGCACATTTTGCCTAATTTTGTTTCTACACACCATTGTGTAATTTCTACAATTTCCTGCAAATTCTTCTGTTGAAAATTTCCTGCAAATTCTACAATTTCCCTCTGCAATTCTCTGTTTTTGGAAAAATATTTTCTACTACTTCTAAGTCTACTGTTTCTGTAACTACCCTCAAATTCTGAAAATTCTGAGTTTATTGTAATTTCTCTAGTTCTCTGCTGTATTTTTCTATTAAAAATAAATAAATAAATAATTAAAAAATAAAAATAAAAAATTTCGGCCTTCGGCCCTCACCCTGCACATAGTCCCTTCGGCCCTCTCATCCCACGGCCCTTCGACCCCCCTCTACCGAGTACCCTCACTCTCCATTTCACTCGAGCTCCCTAACTCTCACATACCCTACGCCAGTTACGCCCCTTCCCAACCCTGCAAGCTACCCAAACTCGCGCCCTCTCTTCACACTTCGCCCCCTCTACTAGGCCTCTCGACCTCCCTCTCCCACTCTCTTAACACACATCACTCCCCTCCAACTACTGTAGTCATATACAAGCTTCAAAGTTAGATCAAGCGAGCCTCAACCAAAAAATGTCATTGCATATTCAGAGTTGTAGTCGGAGACACAACAGTTCAAGCGAGCCTGAGCCATAATTCGTCATTCCAGATTTAGAGTTGTAGCCAGAGACACGAATGCCCATGGGCACGCCTTTGGTTTATTGAAAACCTTAAACTATCCATGTGAGGTTGATATTCTTCCTCTTTTAGAACACTTCCTCTAGTAGAAGATTTCAGCTTCCTACCAGCTTTGGTTGAGTTCCAGGAATTTCATCGAGCATTACAGTGTTGGTGGTCATCCTTAAACCATCATAGGTTATAGAATTCCCTTCTTTTAGGTTGAAGGTCTCCCTTTTCAAATATGAGGGACAATTCCTCTAGCAGAAGCCCTTAGCTTCTTGCCATTTTTGGAAGAGTTCCGGGAACTGCAATAAGCGTTGCGTTCGAGTGTTGGTGGTCATCCTTAAACCACCTCTTTATGACAATATTTCAGAGAGATGATTTAGCCTAAGTGTTTCCATGCATACTTTGCAGATTTGTATTACAACTCTCTTCTTGAACTCACACATACCCCTCTAGATTAAGGGGGGGAATGTTGAACACCTAATCCTCCATGGGTAGGTGTGGAAGGCGAAAATTCACAAAGGAGTCCAAGTGACGTTGGAAGATGAATCCAAGATTCACACCATTGTGTTATAAATGTACATATATGTGTAATAAAGATGCAATGAATGCCTATCTTTCTATGTGTGTGTTTATCTTTCCTCATACACCATGTGTGTGTTTAACAAAAGGGGTGTCAACTCTATGAAATTCAGGTGGGGTTCTCTAAATCCAAGGATAAGACCCTTATACTGGAAAATATTCGCATTGTACAGGAATTCATGGATGTTTTCCCTAAAAATATTCCATGATTACCACCGAAGTGAGATATTGATTTCACAATAGAACTAATACCTAGGGAAACACCCATGTCACGAGCACTGTACAAAATGAGTGTGCCTGAATTGAAAGAATTAAAAGTGCAGCTGCAAGAATTAATAGAAAAAGTATATATTCGGCTTAGTGTGTCTCCTTGGGGAGCACCAGTGTTTTTTTTAAGAAAAATGAAGGTACTAGGTGAATGTGCATGGATTACCGACAACTCAATAAATTGACTGTAAAACAAAAAAAGTACTTGTTGCCACAGATAGACAATCTGTTTAATCAGGTGAAGGGGGCAATAGTGTTTTCAAATATTTATCTAAGGTTAGGCTATCACCAAATACTATTAAGGATGAGGAAATATCGAAAATAGCTTTCCGTATCCGGTATGGACATTATGAATTTGTGGTGTTACCATCTGGATTAACCAATGCACCAACAAATTTCATGAGCTTGATGCATGATATCTTCCACCCATTTTTAGATAAATTTGTGTTAATATTTATTAGAAATATATTGATCTATTCTAAGAATATAGAAGAACACAAGGAACATTTACGCATAGTGCTAAAAATGTTACGGGAACACCAACTCTACTCCAAATTTATTAAATGTGACTTCTACAAGGAACATATTCAGTATCTGGGACACGTGATATTTGTTGAGGGGATTTTTGTAGACCCAAAAAAGATAAAAATGATTATGGAATGGAAAGTTCCTAAGAATGTAGCAGACATACGTTCATTCATGGGCTTAGCTGGTTACTACCAGTGATTCACTAACGATTTCTCTAAAATAGCCTTTCCTATTACCTCTCTATAGCGGAAAGGACGAGTCTTTAAGTGGACTCAATAATGTCAAAATAGTTTTGAAAATTTGAAAGAGCTACTAACTACTTCCCTTCTGCTGAAAGTAGCAGACCAAAGTAAGGAATTCTAAGTATGCACTGATGCCTTCAAGGAAGGGGTAGGAGCAGTTTTAACCCAAGAAGGTAAGGTCATATCATACACATGCATAAAGTTGAAAGATCATGAGGAGAGGTATTCTGCCTATGATTTAGAATTAACTGCAGTAGTGCACTGCTTGCAAGTGTGGAGACATTACTTGTTGGGAAAGAGGTTTGTGCTAAGAACTGACCATAGTAGTTTAACTAGCTATTTTAAACAATATGATTTAAATGCTCGCCAAGAAATATGGAATGCATTCTTAAGTGAATTTTATTTTGATATTCAACATGTAAAAGGCAAGGAGAACCATGTTGCTAATTCTTTAGGCAAAAAATTGTATTGCATCTATGGAATCTATTTTAACCAAGTTGAACCCAAGTTCCAGGAGAAGGTTGTGGAGGCAGCAAGAAAGGACCCTGAATATCGATTCCTATGGAAACAAGCAAGAGAAGGTGAAAATCAAGGAAAGAAATTAGATTATGAGCTTAATTATAAAAAAATCTTGTTATTGCGAAAGAAGATATGTATTCCAAATCAAATGATCTTAAAGGGGTTGATTCTGGATGAATATCATCGGAGTTCCTACGCAGGACATCCTGGATATCAAAAGATGTTAACAACATTTAGGAAATATTATTTCTCATGGGGAATGCATAAATACATTTCTGAATACCTGACCAAGTTCCTAGAGTGCCAACAAGTCAAGGTAGAACACAAGCATCCAGCAAGATTTCTTCAGCCTATCCCTGTACCTTAATGGAAATGGGAGGTCATTTCACTTGATTTAATCACCGCGTTACCAAGAAATAAAAGGCATAATGACTAAATAATGGTGGAAGTGGATAGAATCAGCAAGGTAGTTCATTTCATACCTATACAATCAACATACAAGGAAGTACAGATTACTTACATCTTCATGAAATAAATTTTTAGACTGCACGACATTCCAAGAATTATTACCTCAGATTGAGATGTAAAATTTACATCATCGTTCTAGAATACATTATTCATCGGATTGGGAACAAAAATTCAGTTTAGTACCCCTTACCATCCTCAAACAGATGGGAAAATGGATAAGGTGAATCAAATTTTAGAGGATATGTTGCGCATGTACGTAATGCAACAACCTACAAAGTGGGAAGAGTATCTAAATTTGGTGGAGTTTTCCTATAATAACAGATATCAAGAATCCCTCAAGATGAGTCCTTTTGAAGCATTGTACAGAAGACAATGTCGGACCCCCATAAATTGGAGAAGTCTGGAAACCAAGATAATTCTTGGACCAGACATGCTGGAGGAAATGGAGCGTGACATGAGAAAAATTAGAAAGAACTTAAAGGTAGCTCAAGACCAGCAAAATATATATTCAAATCGAAGGAGAACCTTCAGGTATTTTATGGTGGGTGACCACATATATGTAAGAATTAAACCAAAGAGGAGTACCTTGAGGTGGAATACTTGTGCCAAATTGTCTCCCAGGTATTGCGGACCATTCCAAATTTTGGAATGGATTGGGTTGGTGGCTTATCGACTGGCTCTGCCTAGTCATATAATGGCAGATAATGTGTTCCATGTATCACTATTGAAACAATACATACATGACCCGAAGAATGTGATATATTGGCATGGTAGACATGTAAGTTATGATTACATTACGATTTGAAAATAAAAAAGGTTCTTGTTCGAACTAATTAATTTTTTTCGTTTCCTGTGTAGGTAGAACCAGACGGTGAGTTTCTGGTAGAACCTCAACGTATTCTCGATCAGAGATAAATAATGATCCAAAGGTGAGTCACCCCCCAAGTTAAGGTGCAATGGAAGAACTTTAGCCCAAAGGAGGCTACCTAGGAGGATGAAAATCTCATTCGAGAGGCATATCCCGGACTTATTTCAAAGATAAATTAACAAAGAGGACGGTGTTTACCTTAGATGGGGAAGATGTAACACCCTGTTTTATGTTAATTATGATTGACATACTTTTTTATGATACATTTGAATTATTAAAAGAAAAAGGAATAAAAAAATATGGTTAGTCATTAGTGATACTTGAGTTTATTTATAAATAAAAATTGATAAATTATCCCGAGTAATAGGGATTAACTAAATGGTAAATTATTCCACGATTACAAACTAAAAAGTAGAAACAGTTTCTGACAGTTACTTCCCAAAATGGATAAAATGGAAATCCTAAAGAAGGGAAGGGGCTCTGTTCAGAAAATATGCTAAGGGTTAACATTAATATGTTTATAAGAGTTCTCTAGAGCTGGTAGGAAACCAATGGAGCTATGAAAACCCAAAGAAGTACAGGCTGGATTGAAATCCTGAGGCGTTTCTTCTAATTAATATTGTCTACTACCTAAGGCTCTGGAGAGGAGCACGGGGGAAGTAGAGGACATGATTGCCTCTCTCAATGTTGGGCGGAACCATCAGTTATTTGGAAAGTAAAGTACAGAGATAAGTACCTTTTGGTTTTTATTTTATTTTTTATCTTAGTGTGAAAATGACAGCCTAAGAAAGAAGTGTGTATGAATTTATTTTATTGTACTTCTGTTAACGATTCATGTTTGTTAATGTTGAGTCGTACATAGAACCTGTTTTTCTTTAATTTAGAAGATGAAAATTGGAAATAAAAATCCACAAATATAACCTATTATATGTGTTACACCAATGGAACAAAACAGTATAGGTACTGCAAGCTCAGGTCTTATACATGAAACCATATTCAACATAACATAGATAGAAAATACAGTAAGTAGTAGTAAAAATTATGTATTCTTTAATCAAATAGAAAACAATTATTTATTCTGTCTAAGACGTATTAAATTATGGGAAAAATTTATGAATTTGGAAGAATATAAGAAAAATATAAAATCAATAGACATAACCATCTCGATCTAAGTTTGAGCAAAACAATAAATATGCCACCTTTCTTGGAACTTCATGAACTTGGAATAAAAATTCTTGCATGCAGGCACAACTATGGCCATATGGCGCCCTGCACAAAAGGAGGGTTTTACCCTCAGCGAAATAGAAATAATGCAATAAATTAATGGGTGAGTTAGGAAGTCAAGGATTACATGTGAGTTAGAGAGGTGTTGTAATGCCGAACACAAATCTCCTTCTGCAGCTTCGGTATGAACCTAGCCTGTGTCCAAAATAAAATGTAGTGGGGTTAATAAACAAAGATAAAAACTAAACATACACCCAGAATTAATATGAGAAATTCACCAGCTCAAACAGAAGATTTAGAATCGGATGAGACCGACAACAGGGTCAAGAATTGATTATCTGTTTGGGTTGGGCATGTAATTTCCTAACTCCATTTCCACTTGAAATGAAGAAACTAAAGCGATATTTTTAGTTGAACCATAACGCACAGATAAATTCGAGGAAGAATGAAACGAAATTATGACAGTGTGAGAAACTATTCGGGAAAGACCTTCTAGGAAAATGAACATCCTCAAATTAACACCACCATGAGGTAATATGTATTATAAACATGAACGCACAGTTTAATATAACATAAGAAGTAACTGAATCTCCCGAATAGGAGCAAGATGGAATTCAAAACTATATAAAGGAAAACTGGAGATAAATATTACCTGTCAATAGTTGAACACGACTTCAGTATGACAAGGGACAAGAGTTCTAGTGTCCATAAGGGCAGGCTTACAAAAGTATTATAAAAAATGAAGAAAAGTTGCAAATCCAAGTTAGCCATGGAAACAATGAAATAATGAGTTCGAGAGATGGGATAGGGGGTGGGTGGTTACCCTAACCATCCCAGACATCCTCTGACCCATTGGATCTAGGGTTCTGCAAACCGACGGTCCAGATGCTACAGACAAATAATGCAGGACTGTTGTGGGACTGTTACCATATCCTCCTGCCAGGTGTCTCGATATCGAGGTGGAGCAAAAACCAAGGATTATACACATTTAATGTTACATATTACACCATAGATATGTCGTAGGTTATCTAAATAAATTCAAACTCAACGTTACCCATTGCAATCAAAATCAAATCCTAAGTACTAAGTTCAATTGATGTCAATAATATATGTAGTACTGTCTTCCGAGTGTGGATAGACATACCCAAAACATTTATGCAGTATGTATAAAGTTAATACATTTCTAATATGATGTAAACAATGGAATGACATAGCTAATGATTACTGTCTCATAATTGTGGTCAATAAATGTGCGGGTAGTAGGAATAATTAATCTATGGATATAATAAGTAAATGAGAGATAATTTAGTAAGTAGTAACAATATAAAGTTAAGTTAGATAAAAAAAAATTATGGGATGTTTTTTTTATGTTTATAGTTGTGACAAAATCAAATTTTAATAAATGAATCGCTTCTTGTAACTTGCAAGGTGTGCAAAGCAAATAATGATTTTAATTATAAAATGGTTAGATATGAGAAACAAATAATTTTTTTAATTAATTTGAAATGGTCACTTACAAGTGGTGAACTTCTCTTAGATAATAAATTGTGACATCTATCCATAATAGACATAAAAATCTAGTTAACACGTCACACACACACACACACACACACACACACACACACACACACATATATATATATCATATTGTATTAAAGCTAATACCTATCATTAACTATCCTGTGATCGAGACTTCAAATTAAATACACTTCATAAACTAATTTTGGAAGAACTATGGGTATAGTGCAGAATAATATTTTTGATTTTTGAGTTAATTACACTGTCAGTTCAGTATCAATGCACATCAGATACATTTTGTACCTTTATTATTATTACACACAGTTATTCCAACTTAATTAATTCTACATAGCATCGAATCTGCTGTCATTATTAATATTCTTGATATTTGGAATAATCCACACCATTTATGTGGTTTTTTTTTATCAACATTTATGATCTTTGTTGGGATGATTAGGGTAATACGCTTAACCCCAAACCAGAACAATTGTTTCCATTTGTTGTCGATGTGAGGGCAGCCCGGGCTCTACAACTGATCTTCATGGAATGTATCTCCTCCTTTCACCCTCAGCCTGACTACTTAAGGTAATGGATACCTACATTTTTTTTGTTACATACCAATGTTGGTCTCTCTTGTTGGGTTAAACAATTATTTTACATTCCCTCTGGCATTCAAAACTTTGTTTTACAGTCTTACATGCTCGACTATGGTGTATCAGGCTTCCTCACTTTCCAGTTTGCTTCTCATCAGGGTTTTTGTTCAAGCTTCCATTCCCGGTCTTCATGAAGGTTTTACATTTCAGTCTCTTTAGGCTTATTTCCTTCTGGAAGAATAGTTGCCCAGCATTGACATGGCTAGGATAGGTAAGAAAAATATTCTTACCCTCTTTCTTTGGTTAATAATTTCAAATTTTAGAATAATACATAGCCGAATCTCACAATTTTCTATTGGTTTCTATCTCAAGTCTTCTTGTTCGAACCCTAACTCATCTCCAAGGTAATATATTTCATTTTATACTATTGTTCTTATGCTTTCCTTTGACTGGTTTTCACTTCAACCAAACCTCTAGGTTTTCTAACATCATTCCATCGACTTGAAGGTAATATCAAGACTCCAAACTCACTAGAAACCATGCTTAATATTTTTACTACACCGGTTTATGACATTTTTTCCATTTTTCCAGGTACTTCTGGAACCTCCAGAGGGGTCTTCTCCGAGTTGTTTCAAATTATGGTTCTATATTGGACTACTCTCTGTTTGATTGATTAATTAAGTTATTCTGTCAATTTCATGAGGTCCACTAATGCTATTGCTCCTCTGTGGATGTAATTTAGCCTTCAAAGGACCTTATGTTCAATGTATCATTTAAATTTTTTCAAAGAGAGTTTGAAAAAAGGCTGGTATTTATGTTAGACGGTGATACTTTGCTTTAATTTTATATCGTTTTCATGGAATTTCCTCTAGCTCTCCTTCATTTTTGGTTCAGTTCTCTGGCTAGGACATAAATATATTTATATGCTTCTTATATAACAGATCTGGATACCATTAGAGATGTCTTTTTCTATGAACTATATATTCATTTGTAACTTGTGGTTGATCGAATTCCCTTAAAAGTATTTCAATATCGTTACATTTGTATGGTATATTATCAGTTATTTTGCTATGAATGCTATGAATGCCCAGTCTTTAAATACCTCATAATATATTTGGTTCTACTGGTTTAATACATCGCCTCCAATTACTTAACTTATGATTGTTGCAGTCTCCCAGACTATGAACTCATATTCGGGCCTATTTAATTTTATGTGGAAATGGCCAAACTCTTTATGAATTATTTTTTACAATTAGATTACCTCCTTGTGAGGTTTTCTATGTTTATACTTAACTATGTTCAAATGTCTCTCTTTGCCTTGGTCTTAAATCTATTGTGAAGGTCGATAATTGTGATTCTATAGAACATATAAATGTTTCCCATGTTTGTTTAAATAGATTTTCTTACTATACTCAGAAGAATCAACACTATTTTGAGCTCAATACCTATTCAAAACAGTTTACTTATAAAAATTCAGATGACTCAACCATCTTTCAAAATGGGTTTTATTCTCATACCCTTAGTCCGTGAAAGTTTTCCCATATCTACTTAAGATAGACTGTCTGGTCTGGGGACTCCCCCCAGATAGACTAAATTTCCTTTTTCACTGTGTGACCTCTTTAGTTTATGGGGAGTTTCCATCTCTGTTCATCAATTTCTATAGAGTGAAAACTGTTATTCTTTACTATCCGAATTGTTATCTATGATTTCTTAGAATTCTTCTATGCATGTAATTTTTTTTTTTTAAGTAGACATCACAAGCTATTTTAGAAACATACAGTCACTCTGAATTAAGTAGTTAATTCACTACTATAAATAGTCTATTTAGAAGTCTTGTTGAAATAATAGCTACTATTCTACTCTTTACTGTCCGAATTGTTATCTATGATTTCTTGGAATTCTTCTATGCATGTAATTCTTTTTTCTTAAGTAGACATCACAAAGTATTTTAGAAACATACTGAGTTAAGTAGTTAATTCACTACTATAAATAGTCTATTTAGAAGTCTTGTTGAAATAATAGCTACTATTCTACTGCAATCAACATTCACAGTTTTACAAAGATAAAAATACTTAACAAAATAATATTTAAAACCTTTCTTTCCACCCTCTCCTGGGTTTATAATACTTACCTTAGTTAACCAAAGCTGATGGTAGCCTCCCAACCATGAGAGAGGAAATTACGTCCTCAGCTCCCCCCGTGCTCCTCACTCGAGTAGGATGGATTAGCAGTTCTACTGGAGAAAGACCTCAAGACCTATGTCCAGCCTCTTCTCCAGTGTCAGGTTGCAGAGTTACACTAGTACAAACCAACTCTGGACCACTCCCACCTTACAACACTCTAGTTGTTCTCTTCTCATTGCACAAAACCCCTTTTCCTCTCTGTTTTTTCCGTTTTATCCTCAGAGGAGATGGTAGCTATAAATAACTGCTTTAGTCTAATTACTTTGGAATCTTGGAAATTTTACCCATCAACTTATGGAAACCACACCATAAAGTAAATATTTATTCAAAAAGAAAAATAAATCTTGTTCATTAATTGATTAACATACTTGTTAATCATGGTTTACTTAAAAATTCAAATGTATATTTTAAAGTATAATAAAGAAATTAATCCGTGTGTTACATAAATCATGAAAGGGTGAATTGAAATATGAATTCCTCCTTGTAACTTGTAAGGTGTGGGAAACACATGATATTTTTAATTTTAAAGTGATCAGTATATCAAACATACAAAATTTTTAATTAATTTGAAATGGTCATTCAGAAGTAGCAAAATTCTCATGAATTTGAATGAGTCACTCCAAAATTTGAAGTTATGTTGTATTATTATTTTTAGATGAGGCTTTTGATTTCACCAAAAGTGGTTTTCCAAAAAAAATGAAATACATTCGTTCATAATATAATTAGAATACATTTTAATAATTCACTTTACTTTTGTAAATCAAACTTTGGAATATTCCTAAAATTTAAGATTATATTACATTTAACAATATTAAAATTCTAAAATCTAATACAATGAGTAAGAATGATATTAAAGAAAATGGATTCTTAAACAAAATGAAATACATCCATTCCATAATATAATTGGAATATATTTTAATAATTGACTTTATTTTTGTAAATCTAATTTTGAAATATTCCCAAAATTTAAGATTATATTTCATTTAGTAATATTAAAATGCTAAAATCCAATAAAATCCAATAAGAATGATATTAAAGAAAATGGTTTCCCAAAAAAACATCCATTCCATAATATAATTGGAATATATTTTAATAATTGACTTAATTTTTGTAAATAAAATTTTGGAATATTCCTAAAATTTAAGATTGTATTACTAATAATACCATCCTGGATCTATCTAACACTAGAGCTATCACGTGATAAGAGGGATGAAATCCATGAAGGTGAAATCCTTCATTTTGGAGTGTATAATTTGAGGAAAGTTTTACCCCTCCAAGAATTTGATCCCTCTCTATGCGTGATATACAAAGAGTTATATGGATCTAGGTTGGTTGTTCCAGTTAAGGGTTGATCTAGGCTGTTTGTTCTAGTTAAGGGTAGTATTGTCACTTTTTTATATTATCATTATTATATATATATCTTTGAGATAAATTTCATACTTTGAAATTTGCATTATATTTTCTTTTCTTGACATGACCATGTCATTCTATTCTTTAACTTAGTTTGTTTTGTTTTCCTTGAATGAATTGTGCATGTGTTTGGATGATTGAAGTCATTTGTGTATTTTTTTTATTTTTATTTGAATAATAATGTTTGTGAATGGTACAATTGTTGTGTTATATTTATATATGTCTATGTAATTGTCTATTAGTAATTAGTTGGTGATGAAGAAGAGAAACAATATTGTCAATAGCTTAGAGGAGGATTGATACTGCACATATATTTTCATTTAATTTTAGGTATCACCACTATTGAAAACTAATTAATTCTTAATAGTTTTCCTCCAAGTATTATTAAATATATCTTGAGGAGTAGTTTTAATGATTTACTGCATCAAGATTACTATTGATATAATTTGTCTCTTTGCTAATGTTTGAAATAATTTTTTTCCTTCAAGAATATTTTATACTTTTTTTAATCTATAATTTGTTTTGCAAAGCCAAGAAGTCATGTATTTTTAATTTTTTACATTACTTGTTTTTCCAAAAAATTATCATATCTGGAGATATCTTTTTCTCTAATAGATATTTTGAATACATTGTTGTATAAAATTTTCTAGTAGTAATTACTTGTTCACGAATTCAAGATACAATCTTGTAAAGAATTAATTTACACTTTGTGTGAGGATTGGTTCTTCACATTTATCTCATTTAATTCTAAATATCACAAATTTCCACAACCAATTAATTCTTAATAATGTTCCTCTAAATATTACTAACTATATCTTGAAAAATATATTTAATAATTCACAACCTCAAGATTACATTTGAAATAAATTATTTCTTTGCTAATGTTTGGAATAATTGATTTCCTTCAACAATATTTTGATGATTTTTTAAATCTATGCATTTTTTTTTTAATAGTGGCTAAATTTATAAATTATCTAAACTATCAAATATTTATTTTCTATACATCTTAAAGGTAGATATTGAATAACATTTTTATGATATTTTTAAAAGACATTATTTTTTAATTTCTAGTAATATATCAATTTCTCTACAATGACTATTTTGAAATATTTTCAATGTAATGTTGCTTGCAATTGTATATTATTAATTTTGAATATATGCAATTTTAAATATATTTTGTAATTCTAAGTAGGACAAGTTTTTACAGCTAATTAATTCTTAACATTGTCCCTCCACATATTACTAAATATATTTTGAAAAGTATTTTTTATAATTTGTTTTCACAAGATTACTCATAAAATAATAATTTTGACAATTTTTTAGAAACAAAACCACACTTTTGTTCAAGTGTAATGATGACATTGTTATAAGTAATTAGTGGATGGATTTATTATGCAAATTATTCATGTTAATATTTATGATGGGGTAGTTTTTTAAAATAAATTAATCTTTATTTTTATTTCATCGCATCTGAATTTTTATATTTATATTAAAAATTGTTCAGTTTTTATATTTATATTAAAAATTGATCTTGAATAACGTTTTGATGAATTTGTTTGATAGACAATTTTCTTTGAATGAAATTTATAAATATATCTTTTCCTTTAATAAATGTTTTCAATATATTACTATATGCAATTTGTTTCAATGTTTTGTATTTATTAAATTTTGGGTCAAAGTTAAGTGAAAGTGATCAATGAGAAATCATGTGAAAATTAGATTAGAATGAAACTATAAATTGGAATGATGTATTTTAGAGACATTTTAATTTTAATTTATATATATGTTAAAAATAATTTTCTAATCAAGATTAATTCATTCTTATAGAATTTCATCCTGTGATTATTTCTATATTATTTTTGAAAAATATTAATTTATTTTATCCATTGTTAGGTAGGTCATGCATAAAACTATAAAATTCTCAAATTTATGTCAAAGATCAACACGATATTTACTAAAATTGTACAAATTTTGAAATTGAAATTATGAGTGTGAAATTATCTTAATTATTTAACTACCTCTTTCATTCAATATTTGTAGAGTGTATTCACTATATTTACATTGGGATGTAAATTGAAATATTGACTATGTTTTTATTGTGATTGTCTTTATTTAATTAAAAGGCACAATTGGAATCAATTAGTTCATGATGCCGTCGTAGCTACAAATTAACTTATAATCGTGGACGTGTGGGTTAGGACCCACATAATTTCCTTTATACGCAGCGAGGGAAAATATCAGAATAAAATACATACATACACAAAATTGATCAACAACGTTCTTAACCATATAATCCTCATAACCCAAAACACATTCAAATGCATGGGACGTCCTTAACAGAGGGTCCCACACTGTCCCGACCAACTGCAGCACATCGAATTCATTGCCCGCAACTTCCAACTCTTTACAAACATGCTAGGCCATAAAACGTGCGACATGCACATTTTCACCAGACTGACACGTGGATGTTCCTTGTCACATCACATCCCATTTAACATTCCATGCCAACACTTAAACGATATCCTCTATATCTTGCGAAGTGCAAAGTCACAATCCCTCATCCGTCGTTGATCTGTTGCATGATCCAACGACCTGCGAAACCTCCCTTCCCTACTACTTCACATCACAAGTTAAAATCTTTAACTTGCGAAAATCCTTAACTCTTAAGTATTTCAATCGCCGATGCAAAATTTCACCCTGCCAACACGTGTTCATTTCTTTCTTCCTTAACCATTCATCTCTTGTGTTTGGATTTGCGATTTAATCGTAGCCATCTGCTCAACAGTCTTGGTGCTTCTTCACCTCTTTTTCCTGCTCTAATCTCGGTCATCGATCCTTAAAAATTTGACTCGACACTTCAAACCTTGCCATCGATTTATCCTTAAGATTTCTGCTACATATTCTATTCTTTTTTCAATCTGATCTTCTTTCTGATGTCGTTGCTCTACAATACGGCTCCCTCCATGCTACTCTCAACTATTTTTCTAAGTTCATTTGGAATTCTTCAACATTGTCTTTCTTGAGCTTTGTGTGGTCTACAAACGCGTTGATTCCCTCCTGAGCTTCTTCTTCATCTTTCATCCCTCGGTTTTTGCCCCATCTTTGCCTATGCGAAGTTCACAGGAACTACATCCTCAAACTCAATCTGTCTAAGCATTAACATAAATACAATACACATATATCATAGCACATAAATGCAAGATTTAACTTCGACAGGGAAATAAAACCAACGGGTTGAAACAGAGAGCCCGATCACAATAAAAACACTTGGAATTTATTTATAAAGAAAAATACGCATAACCAAGCCTTGGGATGGCTGGTTTTTACATTTGTTCCTACTCTCTGTTTAACCCTCTCTCACACCTATTTCCCTCTCATTCTCTCTTTCTCTCTATGGAAGGAAGAGCCCAAAAGTGGTGGATTTTGTTTTGTTTTATGCCTTTCCCCAAAATCCCCATATGGTTGAGAAACTATATGGTTGAGAAACTATTATTCATTTTAAGAAAAATTTATTCAACTAAATGCCTAACTAATCCTAATCTAACTATTATTTTAACCTACAGATTACAATGGCTATGTTAGCCCAATTTAACTTTAAACAAAATACTTTAAAAGTAGACGCTTCAAATTATTAGGACTGCTAGTCCTCTTCCCAAGCCACAACATGTGACATGCTTGTCACATTGCTAGCTCTGCCTTAATGCTCCTGCATCAGACTCCTAAGGTAAAAGAATTTATGACCTCCTGGTCATGTGTCTTCAATTTTTGGATCTTCCAGAATCCCAAAGTATGTTTTGCTGTTATCCATATGCTACATTGTCTTCACCATTCTTTAGCTGCAATCTTCCAAGCTTCCATACTTTTCACTGTAGTACTCCACTACCTCTATCTTCATTGTTCTTCACTTTCCAAAAAATTCCACAGTGGACTGCTTTGTTCATTTTGTTGCAACTCTTCTTAGGTATTCTCACAAGCTACCATAGTTCATCTATGGTTTCTTGTAATGAAATATTTTGCTATAATATAATCTTATCTTTAGTCCTCTTCCAACACATTGTATTACACTCTATCCCAGATATTGCTGCAAATATTACTTCGGACATTGCTGCCACCCAACTTCCTGAATATCTCTGAAGATATCTCCCTCTGCAACATCCCTCTTCTTTTCCTTGTTTGCAAATTTACTGTCAAAAGGTAAATTTCCTTCTAATTCTATGACTACAGTAATATATTTATTCATTCCTTCCTATATACTAGTTAACACAATTAAGTTATGGAAACTAGTATCTACCTATGTTTCAACTACAGTTTGAAATAGTTCGATATTATTGTCTGCAATCTCTTCCTCTTGCTCAAATACTTTTAGCAAGAAACTAAGCCATTCACTAATTAATTGATTCCCTTCAAGTACCTCTTCAGTATGTCGTATTATAGTTTCAACATAACTCTCTTCCTCTTCCTTGACAACATTCCATTGTTGTCCTTCTACTTCTTGACTAGTCCTAATAGTCAATTTAGTCTTTTCCACTTCTAGGATTGACTTTCCTTTAGCCTGAGACATAACTACCTCACTTTCATCTTTATGGATTTCTTCTTCCTTGTTACTAAGCAAACATATTTGTGACACTGCTTCTTCATCTTTATCCAGAATAAAATTCCGATTCTCTATTTTTATGACATTCCTAAATGTCCATTCAACAATCTCCCTTTGGCTAGTTAAGAAAGCCAATTCCTCTTTTCCCTTATTAAGAACAAATTTCATCTCATGAGGCATTACTACCTCATCTCCATTAAAGTTTCTCCCTTCATTAAATAAGGAACTTATGAATTCCTTCTGCTGCATCAAATAAACTTGGTCTTCATGAGAAAGACACTCTTCATCATACCTTGCTTGAAAAGTTTCTTCTTCATTATGATTTTCTAGATAAACTTCAGCTTTACTTGAGATAATTCTAAGGGATGGATTGTCTTCTACACAACCTGCAAACACATTCAAATTTTCAACATTAAACTCACAAGACCCAGTGGTATTATTTGATGGCTTAATCACCAAATATTTCTCTTGTTGTTCTAAGTCTCTTTCAAGACTCATAAAGTCTTCACTAGTCTTATTTTCAACTTTCTCAAGCATAACGTACGAATAATTGATATAATATTTTGCCTCTTTTTGTTCTTGGCCATCATCATAAGCGAAGTCCTTATTGTTTTTAGCTTTCACAGTAGGCTGGAAATCATTTCTTTCACTTAACTGTACATGTGCATGTACATGAGACTCAGCTGTCCCATTTTCTTCTTTAACATAATTCAGAATCTGTCCTCTCCCTTCATCCTTTATGAAAAAATCAAAAAATTGTTTGTCTTTACCTATTTCACCTGAAAACATAAAATAATATTTTTTTTCAAAACCATAAGGATCCATAGCCTCTCTTGTTGTCTCAAACATCAACTCTTTCTGTTGGTTCTCATCTTTCCAAGGATCCATGAAACCATCAGCTGGTCTCATACCATCATCTTCATTACTACTATCGCCAAGAATAGACCCTTGCTCAGGTTCACATAAGTAAACTTTTTCCCCAATATACATCCTATGCTGCAACTCATCTCTTATGAGTTCTTCTTCTAGCTAAATTCTTGTATTAGATCTCAGCCTGCTCTGTAACTGACACCACTTGAATCTTTTCTTCTGAAGAACCCAACCATATCTTTGGTGTTCCACATTCCCTTGTATGAATTCTCTCAACACTTCTAGCTGCACTTTTATCTCAACTAACTCTCTATCAAGTTTATCCTTTCTTGATCTTTCATAATCTCCCTCAAAACCTTTACTATGACCATCAGTAGCCATAGTCTTCTTTCCTTTATGAAATCCTCTTTGTTCGTCATTGACTATCAACAATTCATCTCTACAAGTTGACTCCATCAACCTCTCTGTAGATACCACACCAAGATTTTTCATGCTTAGTCTTTTACTGGCATCTCCACTGATTACTTTCTTTTGATTGTTACTCCTGCTTGAGCCTTTCAGATAACCATCAATGGTAATCTCTTCTTCTTCCCTCTGTGAAATCATTCTAATCCACCTTGTCAGCTGCAAAAAACCTCTTTCATATTTGAAACAAGTGTAGTACTTGTCTCTAGTTGATATGAAAGAAATTTCTTTTCATACACTACTTTTCTGAGTAATGCTTCTTCTTCTTGAGCATTCAACCTATGCTCCCTCTTCATCTGTAGCCCATGCCATTTTAATTTATTCCTCATAAATCATCCACACCTCTGGTCTTCTTCACTCCTCTATAGCAACTCCATCATTAGATCAATATGGGTTCTCATCTCAGCTATTTCTCTCTTATATTGTTCATCAGTCATCTGCTTCCATATGCCATTTGTCTTGGCATCTTCCTTCTTCACTTTGTGGTTTCCTATTGAACCTCTGCTATGACTTTCAATAGTCATCTTCTTGAGTTCTTTCACCCTCTATGAGGTGCACTAGCCTCCGCAGTAACAGTCCCTCCTACTACAAATTACCTCACAAAAATTCCTGTATTCTTGGTGTTATCACTCAGTAATTTCTCCAGGTTCAAGAGAAATAGTCTGAGGTAACCACAAACCTACTTCAGAAATTTAGGATCTAACCTTCCTAAATTTCAGAGAGGGCTCTCTCTTTATGATTTAACTTTGTTTTTGTTTAATGTTTTAGGCTAGTTATGATAAAACAATTGGTTTTGGTTTTGAATTGGTTTGGTGGGAAAAAAATCACGTAAAGGTAAACTAGAGAGGAATCTACTTGACCATTGGGCTAATGGAGTCTAAGTCTAGATAGCAGTACTATAAGGCAAGGCCAAAAGGATGAAAATGTATTATAGGCAAGATAGATAACCCTCAGAGTTTTGGATAAAATGTTTTTGATGAAATGGTGAAGTCGGGACAAAGGGAAATGAAGGATCCTTTGACCCGGAAAATAAAGGAAGGAGGCATAAATCAAACAGGAGTAGGAGCAGTTAAGAATTCCTAACACCGAAAATTAGTTGAAAACATTTAAATGGTAACTTAGTTAATACAAGGAGACATAAGCTAGTCCTGAAGTAATATTCCTAGTTACTCATTAAGAAAGAAAAAACACATAATGAAATGAATGGAACTTCAGAAAATAAACAATGAGAAGATAGATGCACTTTACTCTTTAACTTATCACGAGAATCCTGAATTATGATGTCCAATTAGCTTTGTCCAGTCTGCTACTTTTGAAATCAACACATGTAGGCCTCCAATGTATCAGAAAAAATCTATATTAATCTTAGAAATTTTATTCCACACCAAAATACTTCAAAGAGTGAAGTATTTATACAAATTCTAAACTAGAATATCTTGAAAAAAATATCAAGACTAGTTTACAAATATCTCCAACTATTTTACATAAATAGAACTTAATAAAAGGAAACTCAAAACTAATGAACCTATTTGGCACTATACTCATGGATATATTATGACTAAGAAGAGAATTCGAATTTGATCTCAATTCTTAGTTGATGATGAGGCATCCAAGTCACTAACTGTTTCCTTTCTTTGTGCATTCTACTCCAGCAATTCTGCAAACATGGGTTCCAATGATACTTTTTTATTTCTAAATCTGAAATAGATATGTAAAACATGAAAGAGGTTATTGTAGATAAATATTTTGTTGATATAAACTCTCTCAGTTCCCTAAAATGATGCTCTAGCTGTTCACAATAGGCTCTACAAAAAGATGTGTAAAACAAAGTTTTATAGATTCTGAATAATAGGCTATAAATATGCACATGTATATTTCATTTTGTAATAGTTGTGCACAAAGTGAGATAGGTGTTTGTATATGGATCTCTTAGGAGCAAAAACCTCCTTCAGTTTTATAAGATGTATTTCTTATTGGCCACAATATTCTCTGTAAAATGATGACTTAACAAGAATTTTCTGCAAAAAGTGCTTTCCAATATTGTTTAATATTTCCCAATCCATAATGGCTATTAGAAACGTGAGAGAGGTTTTTGTAGTTGGAAACCTTAAGAACATAAAAATCCTTCAGTTTTTCAAAATTTATCTTTGATTGGTCACAATAGTTTCTGCAAAAAAATGACTTAAACATGAAATTTCTGCAAAAATATTCCTTCTTGTTATGTTTTCATCTTTTCACCTTTTTGTTCTTTTAACTGTTTTACTTTCACTTTGGATAAAATTCATTGTTGGTGAAGGTATTTTCATCTCTTTTTACCATTTCTGACTCTTTTTTTACTTTTACTTTTTTACCTTGACTGCTCTGTAACATTGTTTTAACTTTCACTTTGACTTTTACCTGATACACTTTGACTCTGATGCTCTTTGACTGTTTTGTTTTCACTGTCATTATGAATTTTGATTTCAATTTTACCATTCACCGTGCACATTTAATCATTTTGATCTCTCTATGACTTGATTTTATTCTTTATTTGTATACAAATTTTTTGTTGAATGAAGCTTTTGAATTAAAATTTGAGAATTTGGAGCAAACAATTTTAACAACTAGTATTGAAACCGTTGGTCCAAATCCATATTCTAATAATAATCTGCAAAAATCAAACAATTTGTTAATGAAATCTAGGTCTGCAGGGAGGTGTTTGAAGGTTTTTTGAAATACCTATGGAATGAGATATGTCTGTGGAGGTTTATCTCTGTTTTTTAGGCAATTTTGGGCTACTTTTGCAAGATTAGATTGTTTGCAGGAGTAATTTTCTTTAGTAGGGGGATAATTGAGAAAATTTGGTCAAGGATATTCTCTTTTGGTTTTTCTACGTTTCTTGATAGAGAAATAGGGATTCAGGGTATCTTCAGGATTTTTTAGCCTTTTAGATCTTTAAAATGGATTCTTAAACTCTGAAAATTGATAAAAGTTTCTTGAAAAGGCACGGAGAGGATAAAGGGTTTCACGATTCTTGGTTGAAATGTTTTCTTCAGCAGTTTATCTAGAGCAATGCACAACTCCTCAATAGTCTTCATAGGTATATTTTAGCAACTTGAAAGGTTTTGTTGGTAACAATGGCGACCAAGGGCTTAAAAGGCTGTATACATAGCCTTTTTGACAGTCGAGAGGCAGTGCAGAGGGTTAGAACATGCAATAAGGAAATAATGAATGTTGTTGAGAGGTTTTAACCATACATATTGGTCACATTTAATTAGCATTAAATTTATGTTGCATCAGAGGGAAGCAGTTTCAGAATTTATATGCAAAACCAAACAGTGGTTATCGCGCAAGGTTCAAGTGGTAAGTTGTTTTATTCAAAATGCATGCGATCGAATGAATGTAGGCTATGTGGAGGGGAAAGGTATTACGAAACCACCCATTTTGCGTGCATTTGGAGTTTGGGTGATCAATCACTTTTTCAATGTGATATCGTATATGTGCCGTTGGATCTTAGGGATGAATGTGAAGGGTCAGGATTGAATGGGAAGCTACGATGAAATAAAATGGTGGGACCGGGGAACCTATATGCATGCAGATGGGTAAATTTTTTTTATATAAGGTTATAATTTATATATTTTTTAATGAATATGGATGTGGGGTTTATATATATGGGGTGAGGGTTTTGATTTTATTAAATAAACCTTAGTTTATTTCAACAGACTTTGGGTTAAAAGTTTATGAGGGGAAGGTTTAGTATTGCGGAGAAGGCTTGATATGTGAGGTTGCAAAGGTGTGGGGTTTTTTCCTTTTGAACCTTATAAAAAAAACTTTATTTGGTTTAAAACTTAGGATAAAAATGTGGTGTGCGGGGGAGAATGTTTAGTTTTGAACATATGTATGAGCGTAGGGTTTATTTTATTATATAGTTTTAAACCACTGAAGGGTCAATCACCATAGGGAGCGGGGTATTTACTTAAAGTTAGTTTTAGAACAAAGGGCGCATTATTTGGGTTTTATTTCAACATGTGAATAATAACTTTGGTCCAAAATCTTTATAATATTGGGTTTTTGGGGATATTTAGATATAGGGATTTATAAAAATAGAATAAGGTGTAGTTTAGGGAATTAATAAACAAAGTTAGAAGTTAATATGAAAAGGATAAAGGAATACACAAAAATAAACAAAATGACTAAGTAAAGTGAATAAATAAAACAAAGCTTGTCATTTCATCATTTCACCAATTTACTTAGGATAAAGTATTTTTGATGGTTTTGTATGTTTTCTGAATGGAGGAAGTTAATTAAATGGGGTTTTATGTTTCATTAAGTAAGAATGAGTCCTTACTTATGAAAATGAGTTAAAATGTATGAATGAGGGATAAATAATGGTAAATGGGGATTTAACATAGGAATTAAACATTTTCAACTAACCATTCATCAAGCCTTCGGTCTGGTCCGAACAAAATTCAAAGAAATTCTCTGAGCCTATTTGACTAATACTTTAGAACACTAAATACTTACATGGGAGGGGAAATTAGTGATTTTTTGCCCGGTGATGAATATTACATGCTTTTTCCCACTTCTTTCTACCTACCCAACATTACTCTAACATTTTTTCTTCCTTTTGGCAAGTGCATTTAAGCTTGCAACCTTGAAACATTTATTCTTTTGAAAGCATAAACTATCTAATTCTACCTTATTTCATCTGAGGGCTCAGATTAAACTAATGAGCTCCTCATTATTCTCTACCTATATACTGATTTGTCAGGATTAAATTGTCTAACAAATATTTATTCACTATCTAGAACATGGAAATTGAAAACATGACATGTCAAGTTTAACCAGTTTAACTCATCATGGATTATGGCATTTATTGACACTCTGCCATAATCATTTGCAAAAAATAAAAAGTAGTGGCATTTGGACTTGCACACTTTCATGTTTTATTTTCATCTTTTTCTTTTGGGGTCTATATTTTTTTAGTCCTTTGATCTTTCTTTTAGGACTTTTACCCTCTTTTTTATTTTTATTTTTTTTATTTTTCCTAAATATGGGAAAGAAACTTGCAGAAAGCAAGGCATGTACATATTTACAAGACTATCAAAGTCAATTCAAAAATTATGAATCCTATATTTATAGGACCCTAACAGCGGCTTCACATGGGGATGGCATCTCCTTGTGAGATGTTCAGAAAACCGTCGACTAGTAGCCTAATCCATTGGGCCAATCCCAAACATGCTTATGTTGTGATTGAAAACTCTTGAACTGAATTTACACCTTTTACTGCAAACTGAAATCTGATCTGAGACTAAAAGGAGTTGTAGCCTTCAAACCACACTACTAAATCATTAATGTTTTAGGGCCTTTTCCTTGGCTTCAAACCTTAATGAATTATTTCAAACTAGCTGAAAACTAAAAATTGAAATAAGCTGAAATCCTACCTACTTACTCTAATCAGCTGTCCAACTGCTAGTTAGGTAAAATGAAATAGCCAATGCAACCATTCAAGCATTATGTACTTTGATAGATTTTGTTGCATTTTCTTGTTGATTATCAAAACTGTACTTCTGCAACCTATTAGAAACTTGTCAATAAATGAGAGGATCAGTAAACACTTGATTATCTTTGTTGACTCTAGAAACTGTACAAAAGGATCTTCCAAAATATATACATTGATGTTTAACTGATCTAGACAACTGTACATCTATTCTGGATGGCCTCCATGCCATGAATCTGAAATGTTATTTTCATCTTTATCTCCCTGTAAACTTTCAGATGAGATTTGTGATGATATTCCTACTGATTGTAATGTTTGACTGTTGAAACCTTTATCATCTTGATTCTAAAATTCATAGTTAGTTAATAGAGGAATGCTTTGAATGCATTCGATATCCAACATATCAACTATTGGATCATGAAAAACTTGGGAAAATTGATGCAACCTATGGCATATAGGATTCCATGGGACTTCATAAACTTCAACAAGTTTCTCATCCTTTTCTTTAAATATGTTATAGCATATTTCCTTTAAACGCTGAAATGATTCAAAACATAGTGGTATGGAACTTTCTTGTGTCATTTGATTATTTATTTCAATGGGAACTGATAACTGCAATTGTGAAACTGAAAAATCTTGATCAATAGTGTCATTATCTTCTTTGTTGTCAATCATAATTCCTAAATATTGCTGATTATTGATGGCATGAAAATTGTCTCTAATGAACTGAAATGAAGAAAAACAAAGAGGTGAATAATCTTTACTTATTTCCACATTTTTTTCTCTTTCTTCCTCACTCTCATTGTTGATCTGTATTGGCTGATCACTGCCTTCAATCTACTGAAACCAAGTTTCTTCATCCCACAAAATAGCTTCTGATTGCTCTGTAAAGTTAGCTTGAGTTTGGAGAACATAACTATCATCATAATGATCATACTTAGGAAAATCATCAAAAAAAGGAATGTCATCAAACGTACATATTAAATCAGTAGATTCCTCTTCCACATATTGATCTGTAAATCCATTTTCTGATCTATGATAATTGGAATTAGCAGGAATTAGTTCATGGCTATCAACCTCTTCTATTTCTTTAATAAATGTATCAAGGTGTTTTTGAACAAAAAATTCATCTTTCATAGTGATCTTTTGTATTCTTTCATCTAGTTTTCTTACCAAAAGGTTGAATTTTACCTCTATGATGTTTTTCTTTTCCTCTTCTTCTAATTTCAAATTTTCCTGTCTGATTTGCAGATTAACTTCTACATCAACTACAATGTTCTACATCTATACAAGTGTTTTTGGATCTCTTTCTCTTAACCGGAATTATATTTATGGATCAAAGGCACTTGGATAATGCAAGATAGCTGAATCATGAAGAGGTCTAATATTTTCTGGCATTGAATAATAAAATTGATTAAATCTGTTAGAAAATTATTGTATTGTTTCATTTGGATGTCTTTTTAACTGATTATATTCTTGCATGATCACAAAAGGATTAAATTTGACTATCCATCTATCAAGGAAAAGTTTGATAAACTGCTGGAAATTTGAGATGTTAGCATTAGGCAGATTTTTGAACCAACTCTTTATTTTATTTTGTAAAGAAAGAGCAAAAAGTCTGATTTTAACATCATCTTCATCAATCTCAAATAAATCCAAATAATCCTCAAAACCTTGAATATGTTTTTGGGCAGTGATACCATTCTCTCCATCAAATCTAGGAAGATGTTTGTAGTAGTTTTTAGGAGAATCATGGAGTATAGGAGGTAAAATAAGGGGCTTATATCTATCTAGAACTTTATATGGTATAAGAATATGTACAGGGATTGTAAGATCAGTTTTGATTATTTGAAGCTTCTTAATTGGAAAATGATCATCATTAGATTCAGAAGAAAGTTGCTCAAAGATATTAGGAGAATTATTACTTACAATCTTCAAAGGAAAATAATTAAAAACTAATCTAAGATCTTCTACAAAATACAATATGCATTGAAAAATTTCTTAATGAGAAAGAACATAATGTCTTGGATTAAGATCCAAGTTGAAAGCCTGATATTTCCATATTGTTCTTTGAGGTTCATTCCTCCAGTGGATTCTTGATTGTGAAATTGATTTGGAGTCACCAGGTGGATGATTTTAACCTTTGTGTGTCTGATCGATGTCCACCATCATAGATCAGATCTGAACCTGTAAAATATTTCTGAAGAAAATGTTAGTTTCCCCAGTGGAGTCGCCATCATGTTATCACTCATTAATTTCTACAGGTTCAAGAGAAATAGTCTGAGGTAACCACAAACCTACTTTGGAAATTTAGGATCTAGCCTTCCTAAATTTCAGAGAGGGCTCTCTCTTTATGATTTAAATTTGTTTTTGTTTAATGTTTTAAGCTATTTATGATAGAACAATTGGTTTTTATTTTGAATTGGTTTGGTGGGAAAAAAATCACTTAAAGGTAAACTAGGGAGGAATCTACTTGACCATTGGGCTAATGGAGTCTAAATCTAGATAGCAGTACTAGAAGGCAAGGCCAAAAGGATGCAAATGTATTCAGGGCAAGATAGATAACCCTCAGAGTTTTGGATAAAAGGATTTTGCTTAAATGGTGAAGTCGGGAAAAAGGGCAATGAAGTATCCTTTGATCCGGACAATAGACGAAGGAGGCAGAAATCAAATGAGAGTAGGATTAGTTAAGAATTCCTAACACCGAAAATCAGTTGAAAACATTTAAATGGTAACTTAGTTAAGACAAGGAGCCATAAGCTAGTCCTGAAGTAATATTCCTAGTTAGTCATTAAGAAAGAAGAAACACATAATGAAATGAATGGAACTTCAGAAAATAAACAATGAGAAGATAGATGCACTTTACTCTTTAACTTATCACAAGAATCCTGAATTATGATGTCCAATTAACTTTGTCTAGTCTGTTACTTTTGAAATCAACACATGTAGGCCTCCAATGTATCAACAAAAATCTATAGTAATCTTAGAAATTTTATTCCACACCAAAATACTTCAAAGAGTGAAGTATTTATACAAATTCTAAACTAGAATATCTTGAAAAAATATCAAGACTGGTTTACAAATATCAGCAATTGTTTTACATAAATATAACTTAATAAAAGCACACTCAAAACTAATGAACCTATTTGGCACTATACTCATGGATATATGATGACTAAGAAGAGAATTCGAATTTGATCTCAACTCTTAGTTGATGATGAGGCATCCAAGTCACTAACTGTTTCTTTTCTTTGTGCATTCTACTCCAGCAATTCTGCAAACGTGGGTTCCAATGATAATTTTTTATTTCTCAATACGAAATAGATATGTAGAATGTGAAATAGCTTATTGTATATAAATATTTTTTTGAGATAAACCTCTCTCATTTCCCTAAAATGATGCTCCAGTTGTTCACAATAGGCTCTGCAATAAGATGTGTAAAAGAGAGTTTTACAGAGTTTGAAAAATAGGTTGTAAATATGCGCATGTATCTTTCATTCTATAATAGCTTTGCACAAAGTGAGATATTTTTTTGTAGATGGATCCCTTAGGAACAAAAACCTCCTTCAGTTTTATAAGATGTATTTCTTATTGGCCACAATATTCTCTGTAAAATGATGACTTAACAGGAATTTTATGCAAAAAGTGCTTTCCAATATTGTTTAATATTTCCCAATCCATAATTTCTATTAGAAACGTGAGAGAGGTTTTTGTAGTTGGACACCTTAAGAACATAAACCTCCTTCAGTTTTTCAAAATTCATCTTGGATTGGTCACAATAGTTTCTTCAAAACAATGACTTAAACATAAAATTTCTACAAAAATGTTCCTTCTTGTTATGTTTTCATCTTTTCACCTTTTTGTTCTTTTAACTGTTTTACTTTCACTTTGGATAAAATTCATTGTTGGTGAAAGTATTTTCATCTCTTTTTACCATTACTGAATCTATTTTTAATTTTACTTTTTTACCTTGACTGCTCTGTAACTGTGTTTTAATTTTCACTCTGACTTTTACCTGATACACTTTAACTCTGATGCTCTTTGACTATTTTGTTTTTACTGTCATTGTGAATTTTAATTTCACTTTTACCATGCATTATGCACATTTCATCATTTTGATATCTCTCTGACTTGATTTTATTCTTTATTTGTATACAAATTGTTTTTTGAATGAATCTTTTGAATTAAAATCTGAGAATTTGGAGCAAACAATTTTGTCAACTAGTATTGAAACTGTTGGTCCAAATCCATATTCTTATAACAACCTGCAATGAAAAACAATTTTTTAATGAAATCTAGGTCTGCAGGGAGGTGATTGAAGGTTTTTTGAAAGACCTGTGGAATGAGATCTATCTGTGGAGGTTTAACTCTATTTTTTAGGAAATTTTGGGCTACTTCTGCAAGATTAGATTGTTTGCAGGAGTAATTTTCTTTAACAGAGGGATAATTGAGCAAATTTAGTCAAGGATATTCTCATTTGTTTTTTCTACGTTTCTTGATAGAGAAATAACGATTCAGGGTATCTTCAGGGTTTTTTAGCCTTTTAGATCTTTAAAATGGATTCTTAAACTATGAAAATTGATAAAATTTTCTTGAAAAGGCATGCAGAGGATAAAGGGTTTCACGATTATTGGTTGAAATCCTGGCTTCAGCAGTTTATCTGGAGTGATGCACAACTCCTCAACAGTCTTCACAGGTATATTTTAGCAACTTCAAAGGTTTTGGGCGTAAAAATGGCAACCAGGGGCTTAAAAGGCTTTATAGAGAGCCTTTTTTATAGTCGGGAGGCAGTGCACAGGGTTAGAACGTGAAATAAGGAAACAATGAATGATGTTCAAAGGTTTTAACCATACATATTGGTCGCATTTAATCAGCATTAAATTTCTATCGCATCAAAGGGAAGCGGTTTTGAAATTTAAATGCAAAACCAAACAGTGGTTATCGCGCAAGGTTCAAGTGGCAAGCTGTTTTATTCAAAACGCATGCAATCGAATGAATGTAGGCCACGTGGAGGGGAAAGGTATCGCGAAACCACGCATTTCACGTACATTTGGAGTTCGAGTGATCGATCACTTTTTCAACGCAATATCATATATCTGCCGTTGGATCTGAGGGATGAATGTGAAGGGTCAGGATTGAATGGGAAGATGCGATGAAATAAAATGGTGGGACCGGGGAACTTATATACACACAGATGGGTAAAAAACATTTATATAAGGTTATAACTTATATATTGTTTAATGAATATGGATGCGAGGTTTATATATACGGGGCGAGGGTTTTGATTTTATTAAATAAACCTTAGTTTATTTCAATAGACTTTGGGTTAAAATTTTATGAGGGGAAGGGTTAGTATTACAGGGAAGGCTTGATATGTGTGGTTGCAAAGGCATGGGGTTTTTTCCTTTTGAACCTTATAAAAAAAAACTTTATTTGGTTTAAAAATTAGGATAAAAATGTGGTGTGCGGGGGAAAATGTTTAGTTTTAAACATATGTATGGGCGCGGGGTTTATTTTGTTATATAGTTTTAAACCACTGAAGGGTCTATAACCATAGGGGGTGGGGTATTTACTTAAAGTTAGCTTTAGATCAAAGGGTGCATTATTTGGGTTTTATTTCAACATGTGAATAATAACTTTGGTCCAAAATCTTTATAATAGTGGGTTTTTGGGGATATTTAGATATAGGGATTTATAAAAATAGGATAAGGTGTAGTTTAGGGAATTACTAAAATAAGTTAGAAGTTATTATGAAAAGGGGAAAGGAATACACAAAAATACACAAAATGACCAAGTAAAGTAAATAAATAAAGTGAAGCTTGTCATTTCATCATTTCACCAATTTACTTAGAATAAAGTATTTTTGAGGGTTTTGTGTTTTTTTCTGAATGAAGGAAGTTAATTAAATGGGGTTTTATGTTTCATTAAGTAAGAATGAGTCCTTACTTATGAAAATGAGTTAAAATGTATGAATGAGGAATAAATAATGGTAAATGGGGATTTAACATAAGAATTCAACATTTTCAACTAACCAATCATCGAGCCTTGGGTCTGGTCCCAACAAAAGTCAGAGAAATTCTCTGAGCTTGTTTGACTGATATTATATAACACTGAATACTTGCAGGGGAGGGGAAATTAGTGATTTTTTGCACGGTGATGAATATTGCATGCTTTTTCCCACTTCTTTCTACCTACCCAACATTACTCTAACATTTTTTCTTCCTTTTGGTAGGTGCATTTAAGCTTGCAACCCTGAAACATTTATTCTTTTGAAAGCATAAACTATCTAATTATACCTTATTTCATCCGAGGTATTAGATTAAACTAATGAGCTCCTCATTATTCTCTACCTATCTACTGATTTGTCAGGATTAAACTGTCTGAAAAATCTTTATTCACTATCCAGAACATGGAAATTGAAAACATGACAAGTCAAGTTTAAACAGTTTAACTCATCATGGATTATGGCATTTATTGACACTCTGTCATAATAATTTGCAAAAAATAAAAATTAGTGCCATTTGGACTTGCACACTTTCATGTTTTATTTTCATCTTTTTCTTTTGGGGTCTATATTTTTTAAGTCCTTTGATCTTTCTTTTAGGACTTTTACCCTCTTTTTGACTTTTGATTTTTTTATGTTTTCTAAATATGGGAAAACAACTTGCAGAAAGCAAGGCATGTACATATTTACAAGACTATCAAATTCAATTAAAAAATTATGAATCCTATATTTATAGGACCCTAACACTTGGCCTTTTGGCAAGTACTGGTCCTCAATCGAGAGACTTCCTTGAGCACTCCTCTATGCTCATTCCAGGCTTACCCTCACAACTCATCTATGCTTGAGAACACCATTGTCCTCTTATATTTGCACCTCAGCTGAAATATTAGGTTCTAATCACACTTATTTTTCCTCCTAGAAACCCCTGCTAGCTTCCTTCATCACTTCCCTTAAAGGTTGTAATATTCTTACTGAGATTTCTTCACTCCTGCTGCTACCTCTATTAAACTCGTATGCTCTTATTTTGAGTTTGAGCATTTACTTCTTAGTTCCATAATCCAAAATAAAACTAAAACAAAACATTCTTACATTATTTTCTGTGCTACTACTTCTTTCATGTTGATGTAGCTTTGATGCTTTTTCATAAGCCTTCAATCTATAGTCATACCTCTTAAGGTTCACTTAATTATAGTCAATGAGAAATATTTCTCAACTTTGCTTAGTTCAAATTCCTTCACACCGCCTCTCAGATCTTGTTACTTCGATACCAATTGATGCAGCCATAGCTACAAATTAACATATAATCGTGGACCTATGGGTTAGGACCCACATAACTTCCTTTATACGCAATGCGGGAAAATATCAGAATAAAGTAAATACATACGCGAAAAAAATCAACAGTTTTCTTAACCATATAATGCTCATAACCCAAAACACGTTCAAACGCACAGGACCTCCTTACCAGAGTGTCCCACACTCTCTTGACCAATCGCAACACATCGCAATAATTTCATGCAACTTCCAACTCTTTACAAATATGCTAAGCCATAAAACCCACGACTTGTGCATTTCCGCCAAGCCGACATGTGGATTTTCCTTGTCACATTGCATCCTTCCTTCTCTTCACATTACATCGCATCCCATTTCACATTTCGTGTGAACACTTAAACGATATCCTCTATATCTTGCGAAGTGCGAAGCCATGATCCCTCATCTGCTATTGATCTTCTGTGTGATCTAGCGACCCACGCAAATTCCCTTCCATGCCACTTCGCATCGCAATTTAAAACCTTTAACTTCTAAAAATCCTGAACTCTTAATTATTTCAATCGCTGATGAAATTTTTTTTCCTGCCGACACGTGTTCATTTCACTCTTCCTTAACCCTTCATCTCTTGTTTTTGGATTTGCGATTTAATCACAACCATCCGCTCAACAGTCTTGGCTCTTCTTTGCCTCTTTTTTTCGCTCTAATCTTCGTCGTCAATCCTTAAACCTTTGACTCGATGCTTCAAACCTCGCCATCGATTTCTCCTTAGGAATTTTGCTACGTATTTTGTTCTTTATTCAATATTCTCTTATTTCAAATGCCGCTGCTCTGCAATACAGCTCCCTCCACGCTACTCTTCGCTATATTTTCGATTTTATTTAGAATTCTTTAACATTGTATCTCCTTAGATTTGTGTGGTTTGCAAATGCGTGGATTCCATCCTGAGCTTGTTCTTCATCTCTCATCCCTCAGTTTCTGCCCCAGTTTTGCCTGTGCGAAGTTCACAGGAACTACATCCTTGCACTCAATCTGTCTAAGAATTAACAGAAATACAATACACATATATCATAGCACATAAATGAAATATTTAACTTCAACAAGGAAATAAAACCAATGGGTTGAAACAAAGGGCTCGATCACAATCCAAAACACTTGGAATTTATTTATAAAGAAAAATACACAGAACCAAGCCCTGGGATGGTTGGTTTTTACATTTGTTCCTACTCTCTGGTCAAACCTCTCTCACAAATATTTCCCTCTCGTTCTCTCTTTCTCTCTATGTAAGGCAGAGCCCCAAAATGGTGGATTTTGTTTTGTTTTATCCCTTTCCCAAAAATCCCCATATGGTTGAGAAACTGTTATTCAGTTTCAGAATAGTTTATTCAACTAAATGCCTAACTAATCCCAATATAAATATTTTTTTACCTACAGATTACAATGGCTATGTTAGCCCAATTTAACTTTAAACAAAATACTTTAAAAGTAAAGTCTTCAAATTATTAGGACTGCTAGTCCTCTTCCCAAGCCACAACATGTGACTAGCTTGACTCATTGCTAACTCTGCCTCTCCTACATCAGGTCATGTATGAAACTGTTGAATTTTCAAATTTATGTCAAATATTGGCATGAAATTTAGTGAAATTGCACAATATTTGAAATTGAAATTGTGAGTGTGAAATTATTTTAATTGTTTAACTACCTCTTTCTTTCAATATTTGTAAAGTATCTACTATAATTGTCTTTAATTAAATTAAAATTCATAATTGGATTCGATGCCTTAAGAATCTCATTGGGCACCTAGATTGTATATAGCTTAATCTTTTTTTTAACTCCTAAGCTTTGAAAATAGTAAGTCAATTTAGAATTCCATGAAACATGGATTTGGTAGTTTACTATCACATTTCTTAATTTCTTTCTAGCCCCCCTTTTATCTTACACATCCAATTTCTTTATGATAAGAGGACTTAAAGAAAGCCACCAATCCTGTGAAAAAAAAAAAAAAATCATTCCAAACCAGATTAATAATTCATTCAAACCAAATTATTAATTTTTTTCACTGTTAATATGAGTTTATGAGCTTCAGAAAAAGGGTCTTATAACTATTCTAATTTTTGGAGATATGTAAAAAAATACTTGAACAATTTTTTTATTATATAGTAATTTTTTTGTATTTAAAATGTAATTTTTAAATGTATAAATGAATTTAGCATCTTGAAAAAAGTTTTTAAGTAGTGAATTATTATAAACTTACTATTTTGTTTATTATTTACATATTGAATTATTATATTTACTATTTTGTTTTTTTATTAGAACATATACATACATACATACATACATACATACATACATACATACATACATACATATATATATATATATATATATATATATATATATATATATATATATATATATATATATATGGATGTGAGGTTTGGGGTTGCAGCATCTCTAGAGAATCTTGGAGAAAGATTGAGCAAATCCAAAAGCGTTTTATAACGTATAACCTTAAAATTTAAGCAATACACCCTATCCTATTCTCCTTATAGAGGTGGTTCTTTCCCCTATCGAGAGCCTAGCTATGACTAGGCTTCTGTTGTACAAGCACAAGCTCAATAGCATAGGAGACCATAGACTTCCTAAGCTAGCTTTAAATTCCAGCCAAAATCACCTAAGGCTTAAACGAGGTTGGTATAAAGACACCAGGGCCTGGTTAAACCATTGGGAGATCGACGAGAATGTTGCATTGCAAAACATCAATAATATTAAAAAAATTGTTACTTCTAAGTTCAAAGAAAAAATGTGGTGTGAGAAAGAGCTAGCAGCTAAAAGAAAATTAAGGTATTATAAAGAGGTCATCAACCCCACCTTAGAAGATCAAAAGTATCTCTATGTATGAACTAGCTCAAAGAAGAAAATTAATATAGCCAAGATTAGAACGAACTCTCATGAGCTCCATAGTGAAACAGGTCATTGGACAATTCCTAAAACACCATGGATGGAAAGGATTTGTCATCTCTGTGATAATATGATCATCGAGGATGAAAATCACTTCCTCTTAGAGTGCCCAGTGTACAACCGCATTAGAGCTCAATTTCATAATCTTTGTTGCAATACTGACCTTCCTAGCCTTTTAAGATGTCAAAATTATAGTGAGCATGGGAGGCTTCTCTCCAAGCTTTTTGAGCATAGGAATAAAATCTTAAATCAAATTAAATAACTCTTTTCTTTAGGTCTGATAGACCAAAGATTGGTCTCAGTGGACGTTAACCATCATCATCATCATCATCTATATATATATATATATAGCCTAATTTAAAAATTCACATATCAACTCTACTTTCTCATAAGGGGCTATAGAATACACTTTTGGGAGAAATTAAAATCCAATACAATCTAGTATGAACGATATTAAAGAAAATGGTTGCCCAAAAAAATTGAAATACATCCAATGCATAATATAATTGAAATACATTTTAATAATTGACTTTTTTTTTAATCAGATTTTAGAATATTCATAAAATTTAAGATTTATAATGATTCAATAATATTAAAATGTTAAGTAAAAATGATATCAAAAAAAATGGTTGAGGAAACAAATTGAAATACATCCATTCCATAATACAATTGGAATATATTTTAATTATTGGTTTTATTTTTGTAAATCAAATTATATTACATTTAATAATATTAAACTGATGAAATCTAGTACAATGCATCAAGAATGATAATAAAAAAAATGTTGGCACAAAAAAAATGAGATTCATCCATTCCATTATAATATTAATAACATTAAAAATATCGTTATTTCTAAGTTTAAAGAGAAAATGTGGTGTGAGAAATATTTAGAGGCTAAAATACAATTAAGATATTATAAGGAGGTCATCAACCCTACTCTAGAAGATCAAAATTATCTCTATGTTTTAACTAGCTCAAAGAAAAAAATTAATATAGCCAAGATAAGAACTAACTCTCATGAGCTCCATAGTTAAACAGGTCGTTGGGAAGTTCCTAAAACACAATGGGTGGAAAGCACTACCATCTCTATGAGAATACGAGCATTGAGGATGAAAAAATCACTTCCTCTTAGAGTGCTCTGGGTACACCCACATTAGACCTTAGTTTCATAATATTTTTTGTAATACCAACCTTCCTAGCCTTTTAACATGTCAAAAGTATAGTGAGCTCTGGACTCTTCTCTCCAAGCTCTTTGAGCATAAGAGTACAATTTTAAATCAAACTAAATAATTCATTTCTTTAGGTCTGATAGACCAAAGTTTGGTCTCACTAGACGTTAACCATCTTCATATTCTTCATCTTCATCATCATTGGAATATATTTTAATAATTGACTTTATTTTTGTAAATAAAATTTTGGAATATTCCTAACGTTAACCATCTTCATCTTCATCTTCATCATAATTGGAATATATTTTAATAATTGGCTTTATATTTGTAAATCAAACTTTGGAATATTCCTAAAATTTAAAAATATATTACATTGAATTATATATCATTTAAGAATGATATTAAACAAAATGGTTGTGCAAACAAAATGAAACACAAACATAGTTACTGATCAAATAGGAAAATTACCTGGAATCTATTTTTTTGAGGTAGGCAAAAAAACACCCGATTTTGAAAAGCGTTGATGGAGAATCACCTTTCTTATTTTTTTGGAACATAGTTTCTGTGATTTTTTTTTAAATGTCATGACATTCATGTCGATTTTGAAAAGTGGTGATGCATAATCACTGTTTTTTTTTTGGAGCACCTATTTTTTGTTTAGAGCAGTGATTTTCATATTGGTAATAAAACATTTTAAATTTCATGATTTTCATGTCAATTTTGAAAAGTGGTGATGCAGAATCACAGTTCTTTTTGAAGCACCTATTTTTTGTTTAGAGCAGTGATTTTCATATTGGTAATAAAACATAAAAATAAAATTTAAAAACATGACAAAAAAATCAATATATATATATATATATATAATTTCAAAAAATAAATGAAAAAATAGGAAACAAATTCAAAAAAAGACAATTTGGAAAAAATAAAAATAAAATAAAAAGTATAACTTTAAAAAAAAATTGATTAAATAAAATAATTAAAATAAAAAATTTAAAAATAATTAAAATTTTAAATTTTAAATTAAATTTTTTTTTTTTAATAATTGATATACAAAAACAAAACAAAAATTATAATTCAAAAGTTTAAATTAAAAAAAAAAACAAAAATTAAAAAGAAAAAAAAAACAAAAATTTTAAAATAATAAATAAATAAATAAAAGAAAAAAATTAAATAATAAGAAATTAAATTTAAAAAAACAAAAAAAAAATGAATTCCAAAAAATTATATTAAACAAAAATTAAAATAATTAAAACAAACCAGAACAAATAAATAAACGTATAAATTTTTAAAAATAAATTAAACTTAATTTATAAAAATTAAATATCAAGAAAAAATTTAATAAATTAACAAATTAAAACATTAAAAATTTAAAAATTTAAAAAAAAAAAAAAATTATATTAAAAAAAATATCAAATCTTTTATTAACAAAAAAAAAAAAAAACATTTAGATCATAAAAAAATTAATCTAAAAAAACTTATTAAAGTTCAATAAATAAAAAAAAAAAAAAAAAAAAAAATTGGACCAATCGCCCTCCTGCCCAGGTGGTTGTGGCGCCTAACCCGTGGGCGGGGGAGGAGTTGCACCACCACCCCCCCCCCCCCCCCCCCTGCCATTTGGGCGGGAGGACGATTCTGAGGATCGCCAACCCGCTCAAGTGGTAGTTGGGGTTGGCCCGTGGATGGGCTGGGAGTTGCGGGTAGCTACCAGCCCACCCACGGGCCGGCCCGAGGCACCACTTAGGCGAGAGGGCCATTCTAAGAATCAGCCACCCACCCAAGTGCCAGTTGGGGTTGTCCCGTGCCTGGGCTGGTAGCTGCACACAGTTTCGAGCCTGCCAACGGGCTGACCCCATGTGCCACTTGGACAAGAGGGCGATTGATTTTGACTTTATTTTTGTAAATAAAATTTTAGAATATAAATTTAAGATTATATTACATTTAAAAATATTAAAATACTAAAATTGAATACAATCTAGTAAAAGTGATATTCAAGAAAATGGTAAATAAAATGGTTTTTTTTTTTGGTAAGTTGTGCTAATCTATTAAATTCAAAAACATAAATGTACATAGTTTACATGCAGGGTTTGTAAGCTATGCTTAACCAATCACTTCTTGTGTTACACTGTTTCTAGGCTGCCGTGGGGAAGGGGGCTTGCCCAGACAAAACTTGAAAGTGAGCATTACATTGTGCGTAGTAGCGCTGGTACATTTAGGAGAAAAAGAGTAGGACATAACAGTGAAGCCCTGCGGGCACAGATGGCAAAAAACAAAATAAGACTAAACATCTATGCCGACATTATTCATCCTCATAATCACTACAGTGGGGAGTCTCGTCATAGATGGGACAGGCAGAGGCCTACACAATAGCCGCTTCCACTGCAGCTTCCACTTCAGCAACAGTACGTTTGGGGAGATTTGCAGGAGCGCAAAGAATGGGGGAGTCTGGGTCTACTCCATCAGGAACCTTCATCCAAGCGCCATCAGAATCCATAATCTAGATGTCTATATCTTCATCAGCCTGCGTAGGACTATTTGGGGGTGCCAGAGTGCTCTACGGAGAGGGAGCTCTGGGAGTGGAGGTAGACCTTCTTGCACCTCGACTTCCTCTTTGCACAGGGCTCCTGGGGGATTCTGCTCTCTTTTTAGGAACTGAATGATGGCTGACAGGGGATATTGACAAGGAGCCTTCAATCCATTCTAGGTGGTTATCCTTTCCGTGGTGATAGCGACCTGGAAGAGCTCCGCGTTGTCCACCACGAAGAGTGATCTGGCGCATCCTGGGTACCATTGCGCACTTGGGAGGGGTGGCGGGGGAAGCACAGGGGTGGGAGAAGCTGCGGAGGCTGGGGGACAAGTGCGCAGGATGCAATGCACTAGGCAGAGGGGGGTTGCGTAACTCCACTCCAAGTCTGAGACTTCGCAACTGATTGGAATCATCGAGCGTCCATATCAGAAGGAGGAGAGCTAAATGCAATGGAAAGTAGATGAGGGAGGGAAGGAGCAGAGATTGGTAGGATATATAGGATTGAGGATGAGGTTTTTCAGAGAGGCAATGAATGATCTTCGCATGGTACTGCATGTGGAGCTCAAGCATATGAGCAAGCACAGAGGGGTAGTCGTGGCTACATTGCTGATTATGCATCATGGACATTCATGGTGTTAAGGGTTAGGTAATGGTCGGGGTTAGGTGACACCAAGCCTGTCCGATCTGCGTGATCTCTTTTTCTGCGAGGAGCATGTGAGGAGTTAACAGTAATTGGATCCGCTACAAGTGGGGATTCATATTAGAGATTTCCGCAGTCCATGCGAGTTGGGAATTTCTATTCACTTGCATCAAGCGTGTCACCCGGATCTGGAATTAGTTGGTCTTTCTGAGTGAGGGTGAGATAGTTTTGTTTCAGTGCCTCATCTTCATTCTGCTCGAGGGATGAATGGTTCACAGCGTAGTTGCTTTCCACCCCTTTGTTAGCAAGCAGGACTGCCACAACATTGGATTTTATGCACACATGACTGAAAGCGATGGCTCTATGATTGTGAATCAGGAGTTCCAACGTCTTGAGCTTATGAGCAACTCTCCATCTATTGGAGACATTCGAAGATGTAGTTCCTTGAAGGATACGGGTGGCTACCATGGTTATTATTTGTGAGTCCCCTTACACTTCCAGAGGGAAGTAATGGAAGTCTATGGCGATTTGAATACCCTGTATCATTCCTTTCAGCTCAACAATATTGTTACTATCCCATCCAATATTCCCACAGTATATTATGAGAGGATCTCCCTTGGTATTCCTGATGACTCCTACAAAACCCATTGTTCCATGGTTACCTTTAGAAGCCCCATCAAAATTGCATTTGAAGATGCTTGTGAGGGGAGGCGACCAAGTGTCTAGGGCCGAAGATCTGCCTTTTCTTTTGGGAGTCATTTCCATGGGAGTGTTGAGACTCATTTGCCAGTTGTTCCAAATGTGGTAGTCAACTGCCTCGATGGGTAGGTCCTTCTTACTCCACGCATTTAAAGCCAGAGTTTCAGTAAGTTTGCTATGAATCCTATCCCAAATATGATAAGGTGTAGAAGCTTTGTCCTTGAATATGCGACTATTTCTCTCCTTCCAGATATTCCATATGAGGATGCTTGGAGTGATTTGCCATAATATATTCAGTATGTTACTGTTAAAAAGATTTTCCTCACAATTTTTGATGGTTTGAATGATGTTGCCTCTAGCACAGTTGGACCGTCAGTAAAGGACATCAATTCTGTCCCATAGGGAGTTGGCATGCGGACATTGATCTAACAAGTGTTCGATTGTTTCTGAGATGTCCTGACAGAGGGGACATCTAGAGGGCCCTTCAAACTCATGTTTCAATAGATTTTGCCATGTGAGTATGCGTCTTTTATTGAGCAGCCACAAGAACGAGGCTATTTTGGGCCATAAATTAGCCTTCCAGATCTTTTTCCATATGTTGTCAACTGGTCTTGGATCCTGCTGATGGAGGAGATGGTAGGCTTCCCTAGTTGAGTTAGTGCCACTTGGCATGTGCCCCTAGTGGAGGATGTTATGCCTTGTTTTGGTCTGGATTTTTATCTTTGTGCGGAGCTCCTCCTAGATGTTGGTATGGCTTTCATTATTCCAGTTGTCTTTCCATCTACTGGTGTGAATCCATTGTCTATAGCACTGAGAGGTATGTTTCGTCCAGAAGTCATGAGCCTTTTGTTGTTGCCGATTTTGGAGCGCATCATTCCATAGAGGTCTACAGAATATGGGGGAGAGGCTTGGCATCTGTTGCCAGGATTCCTCCTAGAATCTGGATTGGTTACCATCTCACAGCTCCCAAAAGCTGTGGTTTTGGATAATACCCTTTTGATGACTAGCTTCCTTCCAAATTTGTGAGCCTGACAAATCTAAGTTGTACATAATGAGATCTTCCTTTGGCCAGTACTACGCATACTTGGCCGCCCATAGGTTTGCCCAGGGGGTATTGGGATTGGAGACCCATTTCCACCAGATGCTAGCCCCCATTATGCTATTGTTGTGTTCAGGATCTCGAAGACCTAGACCTCCCTTATTTTTTCGGTTGCACACATCTTTCGAGTTAACTAAGGCCCATTTTTTCTTGCTTTTTGTGCCTCCCTAGAGGAATATCCGTTGCAAGATGCGCATAGCTTTAAGGACCCATTTGGGAGCAGCGGGAACTGAGAAGAGGTAAATAGTCAGAGATTGCAAGACGGACTTGACGAGGACCAGACGACTCACAATGTTGAGAGTGTGGTGAGTCGAGTTGGAGAAGTGGGTTTCCATTTTGTCAAGCAGAGCTCTCTAGGAGGAGTTATTGATGGCAGAGTCAATGAGCGGTGCTCCCAGGTATTTGGAGGGTAAAGAGGTAATGGTGAAGCCAAGTATGCGAGCAATCTTGCGTTGGGTTAGAGGGGGGGTGTGGAAGAAAGAAATTAGAGATTTTTCCTCGTTAATCTCTATCCCTAAAGATTTAGAGAAGGAGTCAAGAACATATTTGAGGGTTTGGGCTTCCTGGACAGACGGATAGCTCGTGATCAAATTTTCATCCACAAATTACTGATGAGAGGCTAGTGGCAGGTTATGGAGACGTAAGCCTTGTAGCGCTCCCGTTTGAATATAGTTTTTGATTAAGCGGCCCAAGCCTTTGGCCATGATGATGAAGATGAAGGGAAAAAGTGGATCCCCTTGTCTTATGCCTCTAGAGGGATTGAAGATAGAAGAGGGGATACCATTGACCAGGATGGAGTGAAAGGGAGAGGTGATGATACTCATAATCCATCTAATCCACGTGTCACTGAAGCCAAAATCTGCAAGGACATTTTTTATATAATCCCAACTTAGTTTGTTAGAAGCTTTGGAAAGATCAATTTTGAGAAGCATACCTAGTTTTTTGGTGGTTTTTAGAATGACCTCATGAGTTAAGATGATGCCATCGAGGATCCGTCTTCCTTCCACATACCCTGTTTTATTTGGGGAAATGATGAGGGTTAGAAGCTTCTTCAGCCAGTTAGCTATGACTTTGGAGATGATTTTATAAATGACATTGCAAAGGGTTATAGGTTTGTACTTACTAGGAGAGGCAACTCTGTATTATTTAGGGATCAGAGTGATGAAGGTTGCATTTAGAACTGGTAACAACCACTAAGTGCAACTAGATTCCTCCACAACTTCCTAGACTTCGTTTTGGATGATGTCCCAGAAGAAGTGAAATAATTTTGTGGTGAATCCATCAGGCCCTAGAGCTTTCCATGCTTTCAGTTGGAAGACTTCCTGTTCCACCTCAGTAGCGGTGGTCGTAGGGAGAATCATCCTATTGTGATCTTCTGTTATCAGCTTGGGGATGTGTTGGGTGATTTCCTCGATGGCTTCCTGCCTTTGGTGGTTGGGTTCCTAAAGGATGTCCCTGAAGTGAGTGTGCAGCTCCTCCGTGATGGCTTCTTGCGTTTCCAACCTTTCCCCTGCTTTGTTCTTGATGACAGTAATTCTGTTATGCATACGGTGTTGTATGGTGGACCGGTGGAAGAATTTGGTATTTCTTTCTCTCTCTTTGAGCCAGTTGATTGTCGATTTTTGTCTCCAGAGGGCTTCTTATTGGTTCCTTCTTTCCTCCAACTGGGTTGTCAGGTGCTGCTCCTGGTGTGATGTTTCATCTGTGTGTCCGTTTTTGATGACATTATGTTGCAGAGTTTTCATTTTGTCCTCCAGGTCTTTCTCCTCTGTGAATATATTGCCAAATGTTGTTTTTTTCCAGACTTATAGATGTCTTTTGAGAAGTTTTATTTTTTCTTGGAACTGGAGCATTTTGGTTCCTCGAGGGCATTCTATAGAATACCACCAGTTGGACACTAGTTCATTGAACCTAGGTTTCCTGAACCAGCAATGTTAAAAATGGAAGGGTTTGGGAGCATGCTTACCTGGGCGAAGCCATTAGAGTTGTATCGGCCTATGATCAGATCGCGTTGTTGGGATGATGGTAGTGTCCAGATTCCCTCCTAGTCAGATGAGATCGTCAGTAATGAGGACTATCTAGCTGAGAGGCTATCTGTTGGGTACCTCGTATTTTTTTGTTCCATGTAAATATTCCATTGGAGGTTTGAAGATCTATGAGATTATTACTTTGAATGAATTCTTTGAATCCATTACTATCAGATTCGAGATGCAGTCTTCCACCCTTCTTTTCCTGGAGATTGGTAATCATGTTGAAATCTCCTCCTAGAATCCAGAGGTGATGGGATCGCTGAAAGTTGAGTTCCTCAAGATTTCTCAGGAGCATCTGTTTTTGTTGTGCATATTGAGGTGTGTATACATTGGTAAGCAGTCCATGAATGTTTGTACCAACTAAGTAGAAGTTACCTTGAATGAAGTTTCTATTGGCCTGAAGATTCTCTAAGGTGATGATTTGAGGGTTCCAAATGATGGCAAGTCCTCTAGATGACCAGTTTGCATCGACTGCTATAGTATTGCTACCTTTCCATATCTTTTTGAAGAGGGTTTCTAGAGTGGAGCTGGTACATTTGGTTTCTTCATGTAGAATATTGCAGGGTGTTCCTCCGTAATCATTTTTTTTAAGATCTTGTGCTTTATGGGCTTGTTGAGCCCTCTAATATTCCATGAGATGAGCTTCATGGGATATATTGGGAGGTGAGGGTGTAGAATCTAGTTAGCTTGGGGAAATGTCCCAATTCCACCATTTATTTCTCCACTTCTATAGTTCGTTGCAGGGATTTTTTCCTTCCTCTTTTTCGGGACTCTTTTGTGAAGTATTGGGTGTTGATTATCATTCCTCCCTAAATACCCAGAGAGGGTAGCTGCTGTGCCCTAGCTAATATTTCTTCCATTTTTTTGATTTGCTGCTCTGGGATTGAGGTATAGTCCTTGTTGGTGCATGCTTCTTCTAGCCCTCCAAGATCCAGTCCTTCTAGATCTATGCTTTTTGGGTCTTCTTCCATCGCTTATGGAATCGCTTCCATTATTGGTTCTTTGCCATTTATCTGGCCATTGTCCACTTCAGTATTGGTATTGGGAGATTTTAAGAAGGTTTCTAGTGGAAGCTTTTGTTGCTGAGCCATAACGGTTTGGACCTACATCTTGGGTATTTTCCTTTTGCGCTGTGGGTGTCGCCCTTGTATTTTGTTGAGATGGCCCAAAGTTGTGCTAATTGGCATGTTCAGCCCCTGCCACCATTCTTGATGGTGACTAGCCTGTAAGGGGGGAGCAGCAAACCCTAGTTCATGGAGGTCAACCTGATGCGGAGCTCCGCTAGGGGTTTTTTCCTATCATAAACCTAAAATCAATAAAGAAACTAGTTGCTAAAACAAAATAAAATACATTTATTTTATAATTTAATTAGAATATATTTTAATAATTAACTTTATTTTGTAAATCAATCTTAAAATTTAACATTATATTACATTTAATAATATTAAGATAATAAAATTTAATATAATTCATTAAAAAATTTATTAAAAAAAAATTGTCAAAAAATATAAAATACATTTATTTCAAAATATAATTAAAATATATTTCAGTAACTAATCTTATTAAAATTTAATATTATTTATATTTAATAATATTAAAATGGTAAAATCCAAGACAATTTGGAAGAATAATATCATAATTTTTAATAGTTGTCCAAACCAAATGAAATACATCCATTAAATTTTAAAATATTCACGTGGACTTTCCAAGGAGGGCTGAGAGCTATAAAACCTGGGCGTACTCAGCAGATTGGCAATAACGTTTGGCATTTGAACGGATTATTTTTATTATTAGTAAAAGTGAACAAGCATGAACAAGCATTTTATTTCATTTTAGGAATTTATTTAATAATTACTATATTTAATTTTTTAATTTGGATTAAAATTAATTAATTTCGAATATTGAGTTGATTTAAATATTCATAAAATCTATTAATAATATCTGATAATGATGTAAGTTCAAAATAGTATAATACTATTTTACTTTTTATTTCTAGGAATTAATAAATTTATTAATAATTATTTTATTTTATTTTATTTTTTTATTAATTTTTTATTTTCATTAATAGTTATTAGTAATCACTCATCACTATTTAGTAATATCTAATAATAATATAATATTATAATAATTATTATTAATAATAAGAAGAAAATAAATTAGTTAATATGAATTAATAAAAACTATTAATAATATCTAATAATGAAATATGTTTATAATAATTGATAATAATAATATTTATTAATATAATAATAATATAATTTAATAAATTTATTAACAATTATTTTGTTTAAAAATTTTATTTAGAATTAATTATTTGTTACTCTTTATTATTTTTATTTTTAGAATTTAATAAATTTCTTAATATTTATTATATTTAATTTTTATTAAATTTCTGATTTAAATATTATAATTCGAATGTTTAAATTTTTTATTTTAGATTAGAATTAATAAATGGTTATTATATTAAATTTATTTAGGAATAATTATTAATAAATTTTTCAATGTATAATAATATCTGTTATTGTAATATTAATAAAAAGAGAAATGTTTTATAGTTGAATTAGTTTATATTGTAATAGTTCCTAATCAGTATAGATGGTGATTTCTAATTTTATTTGATTACTTGTACTAAATGCGTTGATTTCAATGTAGGTGTTGGTTTCAAATCTTATTTGCTTATTTGAACTAGATGCATTGATTTGAGTGTAGACGTTTTCTAATCTTGTTTAATTGATTGCATTAGATGCATTGATCTCAATGTAGGTGTTGAATTCTCATTTGATGTAATTGCATGTAGCTACAAATTTAAATGACTTAGGATTTCGAGTGTGAGATGAAAAAACTAATAAGGGTGAAAATAAGAATAGTAGAAAAAAATAGTTTGAGATTGATCACAATGAAGACTATTTGTAATTTATTACATTCTTATTATTCACATTTTCTATCATTCAACACTATTACATTGTCACTTTGCATTGAAAAATGTTATTTCCTCAATTTTCATCATTAAAGTTATTAACAATATTTATCATCTCAACAAACTGAGGTAACTAAGAAAATTTAAAATTAAAATGACCAAATTATTCTCATACATATTTAGCATATTTAAAATGATTACATTAATATTAGATTTATTTGCATATTGTTGATAAAATTAATCATATGTTCAATAGATTTTACTTGCTAACACATGAGTGAAACTTGCCAGCATCCATCTTAACTCTGGATCTATCAAGTCCAGAGAGAGACCAAATATCTCAAGGTGCAAACCTATCCTCAAGTTTTTAACTCAAAAAAGAGATTTTCACCTCAAGGGATTTGATCCCTCTTGCCCCTTAATAGATCCAAAGTTAAGATGGATCTATGCTAGTAAGAATGATATTAAAGAAAATAGTTTCCCAACCAAAATTAAATACATCTATTCCATAACATAATTGGAATATATTTTAATAATTGACTTTATTTTTGTAAATAAAATTTTCTAGCATTCCTAAAATTTAAGATTATATTACATTTAATAATATTAAAATGTTAAAATCCAATAAAATCTAATAAGAATTATATTAAAGAGAATGGTTGACCCAAAAAAAAATGAAATACATCTATTCCATAATATAATTGGAATATATTTTAATAATTGAATTTATTTTTTAAAACAAATTTTATAATATTCTTAAAATTTAAATTATATTACATTTAATAATATTAAAATTCAATACAATTCAGTACAAATGATATCAAAGAAAATGGTTGAGCACAAAACAAAATACATCTATTTCCTAATATATTTGAAATATATTTTAATAATTAAATTTGATTTTGTAAATCAAATTTTAATAAATGGCTTCTTGTAACTCGCAAGGTGTGCAAAACACACACTTTTTTAAATTATCAAATTGTTAGGCATGAGAAACTTATAATTTTTTTAATTAATTTGAAATGGTCACTTAATTCTCTAAGATAATAAATCGTGAAACCATGAATTAAATAATTCACTTTGTTTTTAAAATTAAATTTTAAAATATTCCGGAAAGAAGGAAGGCTTGGCACAAGGAGAGATTCTCTTACTTACACAACCATGTCCGAGGGCTATAAAACGTTGGCGTATTCAGCAGATTGGCAATAACGTTTGGAATTTGATTAATAGCAAAAGTGATTTGACGCAGCCATGGCGACGAGGTCATTTGGAATGTTACTACTTCTGATATCTGTGGTGGGCGCGCAGGATACAACATATCAGTGTATGGATTGTAATGTCCACGAAGACTCGTCCGCTGGAGCACTCATGTTTCATCCGGTTTGCTTGTTTGTGATGTGCGTATCTGTTGCTTCTTCCCTACTGTTCTAAATTGTTGTTGTTATACTTTGTAGAAACACCACACATGTTCTAGAATGTGTGGTGTTTCTAAATTGTTGTTATACTTTCTAAACCATGTGTGGCGTTTTCATATAAGTAAGTTAAGTAAGTTATTAGAATGAATGGTATTTTAATGGCAAATGTAAATTATAATTGAATAAGAGTTATTAGAGTGAGTATATGATGTGTGGTGTTTCTAGAGTTATTAGAGTTTATAATTTGTGGTGTTTCAATGTAAATGTCAATTATAAATGAATAAGACTTATTATAGTTTATAAGTTATAGTGTTCTAATGAGTTATATCTGCATAAGAGTTATTATCATGGTTGTTGTTATTATTATGTAAGTTATTATATAGATATTTGGGTATTTCAAACACAACTCTATCTAATAAATTGTTGTCTTCTTTTTCAATTTGTGCTATGCTCCTAATATTTATCTCTTCATAAATACACAGACTATTGCACAAACATCTCTTTCTTTTGCATTAGGTGATGCTTTTGATTTCATATGCCAATCAAAACAGCTCTACAATGACTTTCGCATTGAGCTAAGATCAACTTTAATATTAATTTTCATAAATTTTATTTTAAGTATAAGTAATCTTGAGTATGATTATTTTGTAATCGAAAGCTTCTTGGCTCTTTTTTTATAATGTGCCACATATAATAATGTGTACCTAGACTTACAAAATAGCAAATCTACATGTGATGATTTTGGTGGGAAAAAATTGCTACCTACATGAGCCTACCCCTAACTCCAATTATATTTCCTAAATGAAAATATACATTGTGATAACTAGTTTGTTAGTGTTTTTCTAGTAAACTTGACTTGGTCAAGTTACCTATGGTTTTCGGCTCGAGGTTTATGGGAAACCATGGTTTGGCCCATGGTATTCATCTCCAATGAAGCCCATTTAAAGCCTAGAGATATCAATGTTAATATGTCTGGGTATGACAGCTACAAAGCAGTGCCTAATGAAGCCCATTTAAAGCCTAGAAATATCAATATAATCTATCTCGGTATGAGAGTTGCGAAGCAGTGCCTAACATCTGGTATGAGAGCTACTAAGCAATGCTAGGACTACACCAAGCTACTTGGTGCAAGTGAAAAATTAATGGATAGTTGAATGCTGAATGGATTTGGAAGAAAAATATAGGTCAAAGAGGAGAGACTGGTTATATGGACAAAAGAATGAAAGGAACTATGATGGATCAAAGAGTATTGAATGAGACATTTTGTGATGAGTGAACAAGTGAAGGATTTTTTCGTCTAAAGCATTTCTCTAGCAAGTTGTAAGACCTGTGTTTAAGCAACCATGTTGGGTGGGAGCATGTATAATTCTATAATTCTATATATTTTCCTAACAAGAAATTCTAAATTTCACATAACATTATGATGGACTTATTCCATAAAACAAGAATAACATTATCACTATAACTGTATGACCCCTACATATACATCCTAGTCATCCAAAACTTCAAAAATATTAAAAGTACTTGGTTGAATTTGCAATGCTTCCTTGGAAAAACTATCTGGGAGAGTGTTCAACTCCCTCAAAATATTTTTTTTTTCGAACAATTTAGTTTTGTGAGCCTCCTTATATATTTCCTAAATAATATGAAACAAATGAGGAGCAATAATTCAAACTATGTCATCCATGAAATCATCCATTACCTGGTAATCCATGAAGATTTGTAATTTCCTTACCCTAAGATAGCTTGCTACTTACAATAATGTCGAGAATTCCAACCTTATTATTTTTTCCACATTCGAGGAAAAATTGAATGTGTTTTACTAGGTGTTTATTTAAAGAAAGAACTACATTGACACCATAGATTTGGGGGATGGACCTAGCTAGAATAATCAAGCAAACCACATTGCATTTCTTCCTTTATTGGAACCGTAATTGGAATTCTATTGTTTTTTATTTTAGCCTCCACCTTATGAGAGTTGAATGTAGCCTTAATGACTTCCATTATAAAGTCAACAAGAATTAATTTTTCTTCAAAAATTTTGAATTCCTTGGATCACCACATAAAGTGAATGATATATATACATATATATATTCCATGAACTATTTGTTGAGGAGGAAATAAATTCTAATACCTCTGATTTACAAATTTTATGTTTATCTAAATAAGACAAAGGTCTAGGTGGACTCATGGAACAATTATGTTGTTGGAAGAAATGCTTTAATTAATAATTATTTATGAAAATTATGGCATATTTGTAAAGAGAGAGTAATTGAAATCTCGAATTTCTTATCTATGAGGACATGATAGAATTTCATACTTTCCCAAAATTCTCCAAAATAATCCTTTGGAGAAAAATAAAAATATTAAATTAGATAGAAGAAAAATATCTAATCAATCCCTAGTAAAGAGGAAAGTTACTAGGAAGAGGTAAGAAAAACTTAGCTGAGGAAAAGCGAATTTTAAAGCAAACTTTTGTGGAAAAAACAAAAGTAAAGCATAGGCTATGGGACAACATCCTATAATAATGAGACTTTGTTATGGAAACTTGCTAGGGAAAGTGGGCTTAAAAGTGCCATCACTAGTGTGACAAGAGGTTGTCAGCACTGGGGAATATTTATCTTTTCTCGGGGGAGAGATTTGAGGTGAAGCTCGTGGTTGGGAGGAAAAAAATTTCTTTACAAATTAGTATGCAACAAGTCAAAATTTTATATTTAATTTCTTGTGTTTTAGCAATGGTTAGAAATATCAACTTGTATAATTTAATAGAAAAAATTATGCCTTGTAATTAATGGATTAATGTTAGCTTAAACCAAGTTGGAAAGCATGGTACATTCTAGTCGCATATGCCTTGTTAATGTTACATACAACATCAATAATGTGTGTTGAAATTGTGGTATAGACTAGTTGCATATGATTGGTTAATATTATATACAATATTAGTTATGTGGATTGTACAGTACCAATACCGAGTATTGTACAGTGTCGATATTGTGTTAAACTCAGTATCGATACCGCATTCTGTACAAAAACTAAGGTATTGTAGGTGAATACAATTACAGTGTGTTTAATTATAAACCCCAAAGGGTTATGATCAGATAGTAAATATTGTGTACTTATTAATATATGTGCAGAAGTAAGATAAAAAAATATAGAAATTGCAAACTCTAGCTACTGAGACAAAGTAAAATGAAATGAATACATGGTACAGTGTAGGAGAAACTACAAATAAATTTATGTATAAATTACGGATACATGTAACAGTTTCTAGTAGACTAACCAAATAAACCATTATTAAACAAGAGAATTTTGGAGGAATATAACATATTAAAGGATTCAAAAACTGATGAATTCATTATAAAATCTGAAAGTCTGATATAATTACATATACATTCATCACAGATATGATGAGGAAATGAAATTCCAGAATTCCAACTATAAATATATATATAAACTGCCTAATACAATAATCCTTGTACATCCTTAAGGATTACACAATCATGGGTATATGACTAAATTAAAAAGCAAAAATATTACATCAACTCCTTAACTGTCAAAGGCCAAGTATGGCAGTGACATCTAAATCTAACAGCACATGGCTAAGCTAAGTGCGAGAAGGAGAGCCATGGTTGAACATCATGCTACCAACCCAACGAAGAATACAGTTGGTAAGCGTGGGTAGTGAGGGAAACTGGAGTGTCACACATACCAAAAAAAACTGAAAAAGCATACCTTCAAGAGAACATGAATGCGAGAATTACATAGAATCAAATAGATTAATAAGTAAAAATTATTTCTGTGTAAGGGACAAAAATATGCCTTACGTGAGCATCATGTCATTCCATTGATTTCTCTACTTGTGCATACAAATCAAAGAATTTTTTTATTGATTTCTCTACACATGAAGATAGACAAATATGAAATTGAGTAATAACATAAAGTATTGAAACTAACCTAAAGATGATAGGATGTCATCCTCATCTCCTTCAACAAAATTCTGGGTCTGAGCCAAGGATTAAACATGGGTGGCAACAACCCATATTAAACTTATATTATAAAATTAAATTCTATGTAGAAGGGAGAAATTCTAAAACCAAATTAAATATATAACAGTAACCAAAACGAGAAATAGAACTGGGAAACAAAGTGGTTGTGCCAAACCTTAAATTAGAAATAAAATATGCGTTAAGACACTGCGCGAAAACCTTATGGGGCAGAACACCGACAAAGGTTACACATTCTTCCTGAGCAGTGGGCAGGGAAAGAACAACCAAAAATTGATTACGCAACTACCATGCACAGTACAAGGAGGAAAAACCCCATTTTGCAATGCAACTCTATGAATATATACAAAAAGAAATACTTAAAAATATATGGAGTAGGGAGTAGTTAATTACTCTATCGAACCACCTAAGAGAATTAAACCTAGGGTTTAATTAAAATAGAGGAATTGAAATTCCCTTAGAATTCACAAGAAAATGTATAGTGCGGTGAAAGATGCATACAACCCAGAGTCAAAATAATATATAACGAATGTAAAACCAAGATTTAAATTAACTAAAGGGTCAAAATCCCTTTATATTCATAGGTCATTCGATAATAATAACATGTACAAAGCATGCTATTGAAAATAACAAAAAAATTAATATATACACCCTAGAAAACTAAATGGAAAAAACTAGAACTAAATGGGATAGAGGATAGGCCTCACACTTGCAAACGTGTGCCATTCACAAAAGGAATTAACCCTGAAATTAAAGAGAAATAAGGGGATTACCTATGCTCTGGTCAGCATACTCGAAAAAAGTAAATCAAACTTAACAGCGTATGGGCAGAAGTGGCCAAGTACAATGAAAATATTTAAAAATGGCAAACTCAATTTTAAACCCAAACTTTAGTAACTATTTGCATTCTAGATTTTGTATCAGAAGTTACAGAAATTTGATATCGCACAGAAGATTCTGTTACCTCAGCTAACATATCAGATAGATAATAATCAAACAAAAGATCAAATATGGAGTGGGACTTATAACCTAATATACCATTTAACAATTCAAATGCGTAACTCAAAACCCAGAAATTTCTGGGTATGGTAGACATACAAAAACCATAACTAAAATGCTAGATGACGTTTATATATACAAACTCAGAATTTGAATGGTGAACTAGAGTGTATATGCTGCACTCATGATGCATAAAGAAGGAACCTTTACCTCTTATGAGAAGAAAAGGGTTGGAGGGCTACCAGTTGAACTCAAATACGTTCCATTGAAACGATGTGACAAAATAAAGACGTATTTAACCAAACGACTACACACTAGAGATAGAGGGCTCCTCCCTACAAAGATAACCAACCCATATTCAGATGGGTATTCTAAAAATAATGAACTTCAATACATTGAAACATAGGGCAAAGGTAAAACAGAGTACCTGAGTTGAAGGTCGATTTATCTGAGGTGAAGGTTGAAGCTACCAATGTCATGAAGGTACCTGCACAAAAAAAAAATGAAATTAGATCCATTTCTCACTTTATAATTTAAAAGTGAATTTTGATTAACCTAGGACCCATGTCCCACTTTTTACCACTTTATCTTTGTAATTTTTTCTCCTAGGCGAATCATATTCCCTTGATTAATGTTTCCCATCCTAGCCATCAAAACCTTATTAGGATAGTGGATCTGATTCCTTATGTCTCCTAAGCTAATGGGAACAATACAATCCTCCCTACAAAATAGTTCTTGTCCTCAAGAAACTTTAGTGTTATATGCTGGAGCACTTGTTCCCCTTCCTAAGTGGAATCTTCAACAAGAAAATCCTTCCATTTCACTGAGTACTCCTTTGTAGTCCTACTTCTCATCTTCTACTCCCTTATCTCTAGAATTTCCTCTGAAACTAGAATAAAATCCCCTTCCTCATCTAGTGGTGGAAGCTTTGTAGAAGTGACTACATCTTGTCTTGAGGTTTTTATGAGACAAGACACATGGAAAACATTGTGAATCTACACCCCTCTAGAAGATCTAACTCATATGCCACCTCCCCTACAAGATTCACAATCTTGTAGGGCCCATAGAATATGGGTTTCAAATTTTTTCCCCTTTCATTTTAAGCGATGACTGTCTGTAGGGCTACAAATAAAGATAAACTAAGTCCCCAACCTAAAATCTACACTCTACTCGATGCTTTTCTGCATATATTTTTTGTTGGTTCTGATCCATCTGAAAATTGTCTTTGAGGACCCACAGTATGTCATGGCTCTCTTTAACCCAATCCTTAGATATAGGTGCTAATTTATCCCCAAATATTTGATCCATAAATGTTATAGCTTCGTACCCATATAATGCCTTGAAGGGTATATTCCCATTGACATGTGGTAAGTGGTGTTATCACAATGATATCCCAAGTGTAACCACTTTACCCATGCTTTCTAATGACCATATACGTAGATTTTAAGATATCCCTCCAGCCATTTGTTGATTATCTCGGTTTTTCCATCAGTTTGTGGGTGGTAACTAGTACTAGGTGTTAGCTCCATCCAAACCAGTCAGAACAACTCGTGCTACAATCCTCCCATGAAAATTTTGTCCCTATCACTCACAATGGTCTCTGATAACTCAAGAAATCTTAATATATCTTTGAAGACAAACTCTGCTACTTGTGTTGTTGAATATTTTCAAGGTATGGTGAAAAAGTGTGTAAAATTCATGAGCCTGGCCACCACCACTTAAATATAATAATTCTGCTACACCTGGGACAATGTCATGATGTAATCCATGGAAATGATTTCCCATTTTTTCTCCGGGATGGGAAGAGTATGGATCAACCATGCTAGATAAGTATGCTTTTATTTTTTTTGTTCACAGATGTTCCATTCTCTCACAAACCTTAGCACATATGCCTCAAGGCGCTTCCATGTGAACCTCACTTGATTTTCCTATAGGTTTTCAGGTACCCTTAGTGTCCTGCTAGGGGTGAGTTGTGTGTTTCATGCATGATATTTTCCTTGATTTGAGACATCGGCATAGGATAAATCTAGTATTTTTAGTAAATAATGTCATCAAAGACACGGTACTAGTCATCGTGGACTAGCCCATCGAGGATATCATAATTGAATTTTTTTTACATTACCCCACCAGTTGGAGGGATTTGAAATCTCCCGTAATCTCCATGAGAGAGAGGGTGGATGGAAATTTGAAAACAACATCTACTACCACATTTTTTTTCCCTTCACATACTCAATATCGAAATCATATGTGTATAGTTTTTTGATACACTTTTTCTACCTCTTTTTCAATTCATTATACCCCATGAGGAGCTGCAAATTGTTATAATTACCAATCTTAACTTTAAATTTTTTTCCCATCAGGTACTGTCTAAACTTGGCTAGTGCATGCATAGCTTCCAACATATATTTATCATATATAGAATAATGTTTCTCATAATCCTTGAGTTTGTGGCTCTCAAACACAATGGGGTGGTGATTCTACATTAATACTACTCCTATATTTGTCCTTGAAGTGTGACACTGCATCATGAATGACTAAGTGAAGTCTGTTAATCTTAGCACATGTCATGAACTCATTACTTGATTCATTCTCTCTAAGGTCACTTGTGCTTTATCATACGAACCAAAATCTCCCTTCTTTGTGACGTATGCAAGAAGTGATGTCAACTGTGAGAACCCCTCAAAAAAATTCTTGTAATATGTGCAAAGGCCTAATAAGCTCTTCAATTCAGCCAAATTCTTTGGAGTATGCCAGTCAATGATTTCCCTGATCTTCTCCTGGTGTAGAAAAATTATTGTACTATGTGTAAAGGCCCAAGAATATTTTCAATTCAATCACATTCTTTGTGGTAGGACACTTAATGATTTCCATGATATTCTCCTAATGTAACACCCCACCCCACATTTACCCTATTTTACATGATCTCTAGGGTAAACATGAGCTGAGAGTTACTATGAAATAAAAAAAATAGCTAGGATCCAATTATGGAAGTGGGGTCTATCATCCAAAACTTACTACAAGTTCCGAGGGACACCAAACCACCTAGATGTGGGAAGACATCCAATGATAATCTTACCCTCAGCAGGAACTATCTCTTTCCTTGACCTAATAACCTAGTTACATGCATGTCAAATTGGAGTAATCTATGAAGATTTGTAATTTCCTTACCCTAACATAGCTTGCTACTTACAATAATGTCGAGAGTGCCAACCTTATTATTTTTTCCACATTCGAGGAAAAATTGAATGTGTTTTACTAGCTGTTTATTTAAAGAAAGAACTACATTGACGCCATAGATTTGGGGGATGGACATAGCTAGAATAATCAAGCAAACCACATTGCATTTCTTCCTTTATTGGAACCATAATTGGAATTCTATTGTTTTTTATTTTAGCCTCCACCTTATGAGAGTTGAATGTAGCCTTAATGACTTCCATTATAAAGTCAACAAGAATTAATTTTTCTTCAAAAATTGTGAATTCCTTGGATCACCACATAAATTGAATGATATATATACACATATATATTCCATGAACTATATGTTGAGGAGGAAATAAATTCTAATACCTCTGATTTACAGCTTTTATGTTTATGTAAATAAGACAAAGGTCTAGGTGGACTCATGGAACAATTATGTTGTTGGAAGAAATGCTTTAATTAATAATTATTTATGAAAATTATGGCAAATTTGTAAAGAGAGAGTAATTGAGATCTCGAAATTCTTATCTATGAGGACATGATAGAATTTCATACTTTCCCAAAATTCTCCAAAAAAATGCTTTGGAGAAAAATAAAAATATTAAATTAGATAGAAGAAAAATATCTAATAAATCCCCAGTAAAGAGGAAAGTTACTAGGAAGAGGTAAGAAAAAATTAGCTGAGGAAAAGCGAATTTTAAAGCAAACTTTTGTGGAAAAAACAAAAGTAAAGCATAGGCTATGGGAAACAACATCCCATAATAATGAGACTTCGTTATGGAAACTTGCTAGGGAAAGTGGGCTTAAAAGTGCCATCACTAGTGTGACAAGAGGTTGTCAGCACTGGGGAATATTTATCTTTTCTCGGGGGAGAGCTCTGAGGTGAAGCTCGTGGTTGGGAGGAAAAAAATTTCTTTACAAATTAGTATGCATCAAGTCAAAATTTTATATTTAATTTCTTGTGTTTTAGCAATGGTTAGAAATATCAACTTGTATAATTTAATAGAAAAAATTATAACTTGTAATTAATGGATTAATGTTAGCTTAAACCAAGTTGGAAAGCATGGTACATTCTAGTCACATATTCCTTGTTAATGTTACATACAACATCAATAATGTGTGTTGGAATTGTGGTATAGACTAGTTGCATATGCTTGGTTAATATTATATACAATATTAGTTATGTGGATTGTACTGTGCCAAGACCGAGTATTGTACAGTGTCGATATTGTGTTAAACTCAGTATCGATACCGCATTCTGTACAAAAACTAAGGTATTGTAGGTGAATACCATTACAGTGTGTTTAATTATAAACCCCAAAGGGTTATGATCAGATAGTAAATATTGTGTACTTATTAATATATGTGCAGAAGTAAGATAAAAAATATAGAAATTGCAAACTCTAGCTACTGAGATAAAGTAAAATGAAATTAATACATGGTATAGTGTAGGAGAAACTACAAATACATTTATGTATAAATTATAGATACATGTAACAATTTCTAGTAGACTAACCAAATAAACCATTATTAAACAAGATAATTCTTGAGGAATATAACATATTAAAGGATTCAAAAATTGTTGAATTCATTATATAATCTGAAAGTCTGATATAATTACATATACATTCATCATAGATATGATGAGGAAATGAAATTCCATAATTCCAACTATAAATATATATATAAACTGCCTAATACAATAATCCTTGTACATCCTTAAGGATTACACAATCATGGGTATATGACTAAATTAAAAAGAAAAAATATTACATCAACTCCTTAACTGTCGAAGGCCAAGTATGGTAGTGACATCTAAATCTAACAGCACATGGCTAAGCTAAGTGCGAGAAGGAGATCCATGGTTGAACATCATGCTACCAACCCAACGAAGAATACAGTTGGTAAGCGTGGGTAGTGAGGGAAACTGGAGTGTCACACATACCAAAAAAAACTGAAAAAGCATACCTTCAAGAGAACATGAATGCGAGAATTACATAGAATCAAATAGATTCATAAGTAAAAAATATTTTTGTGTAAGGGACAAAAATATGCCTTACGTGAGCATGATGTCATTCCATTGATTTCTCTACCTATGCATACAAATCAAAGAATTTTTTTGTTGAAGGGGTCCTCCAGCATATACACATGAAGATAGACAAATATGAAATTGAGCAATAACATAAAGTATTGAAACTAACCTAAAGATGATAGGATGTCATCCTCATCTCCTTCAAAAAAATTATGGGTCTGAGCCAAGGATTAAACCTGGGTGGCAACAACCCATATTAAACTCATATTATAAAATTAAATTCTATGTAGAAGGGAGAAATTCTAAAACCAAATTAAATATACAACAGTAACCAAAACGAGAAATAGAACTGGGAAACAAAGTGGTTGTGCCAAACCTTAAATTAGAAATAAAATATGCGTTAAGAGACTGTGTGAAAACCTTATGGGGTAGAACACCCACAAAGGTTACACATTCTCCCTGAGCAGTGGGGATAGAAAGAACAACCCAAAATTGATTACGCAACTACCATGCACAGTACAAGGAGGAAAAACCCCATTTTGCAATGCAACTCTATGAATATATACAAAAAGAAATACTTAACAATAGATAGAGTAGGGAGTAGTATATTACTCTATCGAACCACCTAAGAGAATTAAACCTAGGGTTTAATTAAAATAGAGGAATTGAAATTCCCTTAGAATTAAGAAGAAAATGTATAGTGCGGTGAAAGGTGCATACAACCTAGAGTCAAAATAATATATAGAGAATGTAAAACCCAGATTTAAATTAACTAAAGGGTCGAAATCCATTTATATTCACGGGTCATTGGATAATAATAACATGTACAAAGCATGCTATTGAAAATAACAAAAAATTTAATATATACACCCCAGAAAACTAAATGGAAAAACCTAGAAATAAATGGGACAAAGGATAGCCCTTACACTTGCAAACGTGTGCCATTCACAAAAGGAATTAACCCTAAAATTAAAGAGAAATAAGGGGATTACCTATGCTCTAGTCAGCATACTCGAAAAAAGTAAATCAAACTTAACAGCATATGGGCAGAAGTGGCCAAGTACTATGAAAATATTTAAAATGCCAAACTCAATTTTAAACCCAAACTTTAGTAACTATTCGCATTCTAGATTTTGTATCAGAAGTTACAGAAATTTGATATAACACAGAAGATTCTATTACCTCAGCTAACATATCAGATATATAATAATAAAAGAAAAGATCGAATATGGAGTGGGACTTATAACCTAAAACACCATTTAACAATTCAAATGCGTAACTCAAAACCCAGAAATTTCTGGGTATGGTAGACATACAAAAACCATAGCTAAAATGCTAGATGACATTTATATATACAAACTCAGAATTTGAATGGTGAACTAGAGTGTATATGCTAAAATGATGATGCATAAAGAAGGAACCTTTACCTCTTATGAGAAGAAAAGGGTCAGAGGGCTACCAGTTGAACTCAAATACGTTCCATCAAAATGATGTGACAAAAGAAAGATGTGTTTAACCAAATGACTACACAGTAGAGATAGAGGGCTCCTCCCTACAAAGATAACCAACCCATATTCAAATGGGTATTCTAGAAATAATGAACTTCAAGACATTGAAACATAGGGCAAAGCTAAAATAGAGTACCTGAGTTGAAGGTCAATTTATCTGAGGTGAAGGTTGAAGCTGCCAATGTCATGAGGTTACCTGCACACAAACAAAATGAAATTAGATCCATTTCTCACTTTATAATTTAAAAGTGAATTTTCATTAACCTAGGACCCATGTCCCACTTTTTACCACTTTATCTTTGTAATTTTTTCTCCTAGGCAAATCATGTTCCCTTGATTAATGTTTTCCATCCTAGCCATCAGAACCTTATTAGGCTAGTGGATCCCATTCCTTATGTCTCCTAAGCGAATGGGAACAACACAATCCTCCCTGCAAAATAGTTCTTGTCCTTAAGAAACTTTAGTGTTATATGTTGGAGCACTTGTTCCCCTTCCTAAGTGGAATCTTCAACAAGAAAATCCTTCCATTTCACTGAGTACTCCTTTGTAGTCCTACTTCTCAGCTTCTGCTCCCTTATCTCTAGAATTTCCTTTGAAACTAGAATAAAATCCCCTTCCACATCTAGTGGTGGAGGCTTTGTAGAAGTGACTACATCTTGTCTCGAGGTTTTTATGAGACAAGACGCATGGAAAAAATTGTGAATCTACACCCCTCTAGAAGATTTAACTCATATGCCACCTCCCCTACAAGACTCACAATATTGTAGGGCCCATAGAATATGCGTTTCAAATTTTTTCCCCTTTCATTTTAAGCGATGACAGTCTATAGGGCTACAAATAAAGATAAACTAGGTCACCAACCTCAAATCTACACTCTACTCGATGCTTTTCTGCATATATTTTTTGTTGGTTTTTATCCATCTGGAAATTGTCTTTGAGGACCCACAGTATGTCATGGCACTCTTGAGCCCAATCCTTAGATATAGATGCTAAGTTATCCTCAAATATTTGATCCATAAATGTTATAGCTTCATATCCATATAATGCCTTGTAGGGTATATTCCAATTGACATGTGGTAAGTGGTGTTATCACAATGATATCCCAAGTGTAACCACTTTACCCATGCTTTCTAATGACCAGATACATAGATTTTAAGATATCCCTCTAGCCATTTGTTGATTATCTCAGTTTTTCCATCATTTTGTGGGTGGTAACTAGAACTAGGTGTTAGCTCCATCCCAACCAGTTAGAAAAACTCATCCTACAATCCTCCCATGAAAATTTTGTCCCTATCACTCACAATGGTCTCTGATAACTCAAGAAATCTTAATATATCTTTGAAGAAAAACTCTGCTACTTGTGTTGTTGAATATTTTCAAGGTATGGTGAAAAAGTGTGTAAAATTCATGAGCCTAACCACCACCACATAAATATAATCATTCAGCTACACCTAGGACAATGTCATGATGTAATCCATGGAAATGATTTCCCATATTTTCTCTGGGATGGGAAGAGTATGGATCTACCATGCTAGATGAGTATGCTTTTATTTATTTTTTTCGCAGACATTCCATTCTCTCAAAAACCTTAGCACATATGCCTCGAGGCCCTTCCATGTGAACCTCACCTGAATTTCCTATAGGTTTTTAGGTACCCTTAGTGCCCTACTAGGGGTGAGTTGTGTGTTTCATGCATGATATTTTCCTTGAGTTGATACATTGACATAGGATAAATCTAGTATTTTTAGTAAATAATGTCATCAACGACACGATACTAGTCATTGTGGACTAGCCCATCGAGGATATCATAACTGAATTTGTTTTTGCGGTACCCTGCCAGTTGGAGGGATTTCAAATCTCCCATAATCTCCACGAGAGAGAGGGTGGATGGAAATCTGAAAACGACATCTACTACCACATTTTTCTTTCCCTTCACATACTCAATATCAAAATCATATGTGTATAGTTTTTTGATACACTTTTTCTAGCTCTTGTTCAATTCATTCTGCCCCATGAGGATTTGTAAATTGTTATTACCAATCTTAACTTTAAAATTTTTTCCCATCAGGTACTGTCTAAACTTGGCCAGTTCATGCATAGTTTCCAACATATATTTATCATATATAGAATAATTTTTCTCATAATCCTTGAGTTTGCGGCTCTCAAACACAATGGGGTGGTGATTCTACATTAATACTACTCCTATATTTGTCCCTGAAGTGTGACACTACATCATGAATGACTAAGTGAAGTCTGTTAATATTAGCACATGTCATGAACTCATTACTTTATTCATTCTCTCTAAGGTCGCTTGTGCCTTATCATATGAACCAAAATCTCCCTTCTTTGTGACGTATGCAAGAAGTGATGTCAACTGTGAGAACCCCTCAAAAAACTTCATGTAATATGTGCAAAGGCCCAATAAGCTCTTCAATTTAGCCAAATTCTTTGGAGTATGCCAGTCAATGATTGCCCTGATCTTCTCCTGGTGTAGAAAAATTATTGTACTATGTGCAAAGGCCCAAGATGATTTTCAATTCAATCACATTCTTTGTGGTAGGACACTTAATTATTTCCATGATATTCTCCTAATGTAACACCCCACCCCACATTTACCCTATTTTACATGCTCTCTAGGGTAAACATGAGCTGAGAGTTACTATGAAATGAAAAAAATATCTAAGATCCAATTATGGAAGTGGGGTCTATCATCCAAAACTTACTACAAGTTCTGAGGGACACCAGACCATCTAGATGTGAAAAGACATCCAGTGATAATCTTACCCTCAGCAGGAACTATCTCTTTCCTTGACCTAATAACCTAGTTACACGTATGTCAAATTGTGAGTGCGGTGAGAAGGCCCCAGACGCAGGCACATGCCTTCCTCCATGCGTCTACAACTGAAAATCATTAGCTAAGAGACCGCGTCTACGAAATTAGTTCCACATTTTTAGGGCTAGCCTATAGGCCATTGCCCAAAATTTCCTAGAACTTCTGAGAATCAAGTATAAATAAACACAAGTATGCATGGCTTATACTTATGCTCAAATTTTTCCCAACATTATAGTTATATGATAAAAATTTCGAAAAACATATGGTAAAAATAGTAGCTAGAAGTCATGAATGCATATCTAATCACTGATTCACTCATTTCACTAGAGAATCATCATGAAGGTTGGCTTCCCTCTCAAGCTAGTTGTATAACACTTGTTAGCTCATACATTCATATAACCATTTAATAACATATTGAATCATGAGAAATATGCATAACAAGAGAAAATGATTTAACATGTCTATAACTAACATTTAACCATAATGGAACCATGACAAACCAATCATAAAAAAACACAATAATCCATACATGTGCCCATTGATTTGAATAATAAATAACACATAATAACATATGAAAATTCCAACCAAGTCAGGGAATTCCACGTACCACATTCCCATAAATTGGGATAAACTAAATCTCTCTTTCATCCAGTCAGCCTCATTCCATATTCCAAACATGAATGTGGGATCACATGGGATAAACCAAAACAGAAACCCCCAGGGATTCCATTGGCTAAACCACCTCAACCCTCAACCTCAGTGATTTCATCTAAACCAGTCTATAAATCACTAAAAAAAAATAATCTTGGATGCCTCCAACTTCTTCACCATACCCAGAGGAATTTTCTTGTTTCCACCCATTTGTCAATAGTTCCAGGAGAATTCCCATCTCCACCCTTGACCCTTGGAAATTTTCCTAAGACCACTTCACCAGGATCCGAACTCTACCGGCCATTTAGATCTTAACCAAAACAAGGAACCCACTACATCATGGTTATCTAGGAAATGGAAGGACAAAGCTGAAACCACTGTCAATCTAGTAAAATACCATGTCAGTGACAAAAAGTAATCACATAACCAAATGCATGTACATTGCATTCAAATATCAACAAGGAAATCACACATGCAACCTTTTATATGCAAAGTTATCCTATTGTATATTCTTTTCCAACCTTCTCCTTCGCTACCCGTGAATTCCTTTTCTTACTTTCTTGCTTCTGTCCAAGTGCCCTCTCCCCAATTCCAAGTGAAGATGCCTCAATCTCCAAGTGAATGCTAGAATGCTCCAAGAGTAACCAAGAGGTGATCAAGTGTAACTAAAAATGAATAGGAGAGGCATAGAATGCTCTTCCTATCCTTTTCTTTTCTTTTCCTTTTATTTTTCCTTAAATTTCCTTCATTTTCCCTTGCATGCATATTCTTGTCTCTTCATGTTCCTTTTCTCCTATTTTTCTTTATTTGTCATATTAAATTTCTATTTACTTCCTTGTTCCTTTTCCTTTTCCAGTTCCAATTTACATAGAAAATAATAAACCATAAGTTATTCCAAATGTAATATTTTCCCCTCCATTCATCTTGGAATATTTGTCCCATTACCTTGGTTTAATTTATTTGCATAGAAAATCAACCTAGGGATATTACACCTAGTGCACTTGAACCCTATTCTCCCCGATCACATGCCCCAAATAGAGCATCTTAGTGATATTGATATTACACTTGGAATCTTTTGCATAGAACTCTTGTTGCTCCAAAATTCCCAGCACTTTGTCCAAATACCTAGGGTTATCCTCCCAATTTTTTTTGTAGATGATAATTTCGTCAAAAAAAACCAACAAATACTTCCACAATTGTTTGTTGAACAGATGATTCATGAAATATTGAAATGTTGTGGGTGCATTTGTTAGCCCAAATGGCATAACGAGAAACTTGTAGTGCCCATAGTGGCACATGAAAGAATTCTTCGGGATATCCTGCTCCAAAACTTTGATTTGATGGTAGCCCAAGAGAAGATCTATCTTTGAAAATTACTTTGTCCCCCTTAGTTCATCCATGATATCATCAATCCTTGGAATGTAGTATCATTTTTTTATTTTTATTTTAGTAAGCACTTAGTAATCAATGCACATCCTCAAGGTTCCATCCTTCTTCTTCGCCATCACAGCCGAAGAAGAGAAGGGGATAGAACTCGGACGAATCTAGCCCAATCTCAACAACTCCTTGGTAACCTTTTCAATTTCGTCCTTATAAACCTTGGATGATGATAAGGGTTGGTTATAACAACCTGCACCCCCTCTTCCAACTCTATCACATGCTCAAATCCTTTATCCAGATGCCTACACAGAGGAATTCTAGCAAAAAAAAATTTATGTTTATGGAGTAATACATGAATTTCATTAGGATATTCTCAAGGATGCTCCAGTTGTTTTTTGTTCGAAATGTAACACTATATGTAGCAAACCTAGGTTAAAATTTCATGTAATAAAAGTTAATAAAGGAAAAATAATACCAAGGTCATGGGGCACGTATTCCAAGATGAATGTTGGGAAATACATCCTAGTGGGTGTCACTTTTTGTTAGTGTGAATCCTTTGTCGAAGTGTACGAAAAAAGACCACTTTAGCTACGCATAACTAATAGCCCTAACATCAAATGTGGCTGCCAATATCTTCAGATCTGCAGTTAGTTGATCAAGACAAGAGCTATAAAGAACACCACTAGCCATGAAGACATTAAGCAGTAAAAATAAGGTTTTGCTCCATATATAAATGGAACAAAGATAGAAAAATTTTTGAAAGAATTTTATATTAAGGGCACCTGGGAGGAAAACAAGAAAGTTGTTTCCAATTCTCCTCAATGGGATGGGTTCTTGAAAGTCCTCGGCACTTCATATCTAGAATTTATCTCTCTTGTTGGTGTAGAAAACCCAGACAAACAAAGAACTCAAAGGGAGCTCACAAAATTAAATAATGGAAAATTTGACAATGATAATGGCTCAAAGTCAGACCAAGAGTATAGATCCAGAGTGGACTAATAGGCAACAAAAGGTGAATAATGGTAGGAAAAACCCTCCTATTTATAACAAAATATTGAGTCATTCTAGATCTTGGTGTATGATTAAAATAATATTAACCAAATCTAGATCCACAGCTATGGAATATTTTATTATATTTGTTGGAGGGAAAAAGTATTTGACTTGGGTCAAATCCACTTTTATTTGTTAATAATAAATAAATAAATGATTTATTTATCTTTTAAGGAGAAGTGGTTGAAGGATAATTAAATAAATAATGATTTATTCAATTATTTATAAATGATTTAGTCAAATTTAACAAGGAATATTATTTAAATAAGGTTTAAATAATTATTTCTAGAAAATAATAAGATAAATAATGATTTATCTAATTAATTTTCCTGTTTTGGGTTAAATATGACCAAGAATATTAATTAAACTATTGTTTAACTAATTATTCCTTGAGGAAAATCAAACAAATGTAGATTTATTTAATATTTCCTCATGGGGTTTTCTGTTTAGACCATAAACAACTTAATAAAGGTGGTTTACTAAGTTATTTTTCATAGTGAATGCAATTTTACTTAGGGTATAATTGGTCTTACATGGTGTACCTGGGTCCATCTAATAACAATAGGTTAGATGACCAAAAAATGGTGTAGCAGGATTGCCCCCACTGGCGTGCGAGTGTTGGGAGCAAATCGTATGACCGAAAAGTACGTTAGCAGAACTCAATCACGGACATCAGAGGAAATGAAGAAAATGTGAGGTGAAGCTGAGTCTTTGAAGAGCAGACACGAGGAAGCGAGACTACACGGTGAAAAAAGTCTCTTTTTGTGAGGAGAATTTTTTGTCTTAAGGCGGTAGAAGCATGCCTATGCTGCAACGAAGACAAAGTACAAAAGAATAGTGTTTCCGATGAAACAAGGAGCCGAACCGCAAGTGCGACCGAAAAAGCATAATCATGGGCCGGATAAAAAAATACAATGAGGTATCCCACATACATGTTGTGCCTGGGATAACAACGAGGACTTATAAAATAATATTGGAGTACATGAGATACGAATACAACCCAAATGCCCCCTATGAGTGGGGAAGGGATCACAAAATCTAACTAATACATGCAAATCAAAGAGGCGCTACAAGTGGCTAAGGCCGACATCATCAAATATATAGAGCTACATCAAGAGATGCAATGAAGAGGTCATCCGGGCATGTGGGGGGCTACCTGCAGGGCCACCCCCTCATGAGGGCTGAGACATCTCACACACACCCGGGAATCACCAAGAGCTGCTGCTGCATCATTGAACCATCAAGTGTATGGATATCGATCATGCCGAAAGGAGCTGGAGTGGAGAAACAATCAAGTCAAAGGGAAATGAGAGATCCCTTTTCCTGATCCGAGGCACCGAACAAGAGTGGAAGCTGGAACCAAGGTACACCGCCCTCTAGAATTGTCTTCTGGAATGAAGAAGCTGATGTCGACAGAAGGAGGTTCGCCATAGGTGAGGCAATGAGAGATCCTCAACTAAGGCATGAGAGAAAATAGTAGAGCGACGGACAAACTAATACCAATGATTATGGTGGAATGGAGGGGACTGAGTAGCGAATGGACGACTTCCCTTGCTAGAGCATAAAGGGCATGAATGACATGGCAGCGATTGACGCAATATCATCAGGGATAAGGGACAGTGGGACTGAAGGCCATAATGTGCAACACAAGAGAGAAACCAAGCAATGAGGGATGGAGGACTATAGCAGGGTACAAAGGGACTCGGGATAGGCTCCATGAATGCGATGATGACTCCACTTGGATGCTCTAAACAAGGGCGACTCGATGGTGCTGCCACATAGTAAAGGTCCAATGGGGGACCATGAAAACATGAGTACAAGATGATAACTCACGACGAAAATCCACACGAACAAAGACAAGTAAGGAGGAAAAGTGGTGCCCCAAGTACAAGTGCTGTAAGTGAAGAAATGCGATTTTAATGAGAGGGGAAGTGACCCGTCTTGGACACCGATCCCCAGCATCAAATCACAAAAACTAATGTAGACACACATTTGAGGGCTCGGGTGGAGAGTTTAACCTGCAGACGTGTTTTTCAAACGGAGTTACTGTGATGGTCGCAAGAAAGCAAAAGAAGAAACAAACCTCCCTTAATAAGTGCTTCTCCAACCACTCATTTATGGTGTGTTATTGCAGAATGTAGAGAGGAGAGAAGGCCCCAAATTTCTGTGTTAAGCGTATTATTAAACCGATCGTTGGAACTAAGATCCGCTGAAGAAACAAGAGGCTCAACTCACTTCTTTTCATTTTAATGATTGAAAGTTCGATTAGAGCCTATCTTTAGAATAACCCCCTTGCACACACGGTCACACTTTGGGCTGCACCCACAACTCCGGGACCAGTGTTTTTCACCAAAAGGTGCGACCTGTCCCAGGATTTGGCAGAAAAGTGCAACCTGGAAGATGAGGGGGTTTTAGTGCTGTTTGATGGCTGAGAGTTGGGTTTTTGTGTTGGGTTACAGTATTCCCTATCTGTAGGCTGAAAAAGATGATTTTTTTGTGCAGATATGGTAGATATACGGGTGAACTGGAGAGAGAGAGACTTGGGTACATTACGGGTAAAGATCCAGGCAGATCAGGGTGTCCGTCGTGTGTTGGCTAGGTTTGGGGTTCTAAAGTTTTTGGAGAACCCTTTGATGAGAGAAGGAGAGCCCTTGTTGGCCTGGATTATTAGTTATTGGGATCTAGAGCATGAGGTATTTGTAGTGCAGGGGCATAGGATCGAACTGACAGTCCAGGATGTGTATTTCCTGACAGGTCTCCCGCTACTTGGGATGGTGGGAAATACGCAACCAGTGTTACCGCGGGGGCGGAACATCATGGAGTTTGTGGAGCGGCATTGTCGACCGGGTCTCCAAGTCAAAGGGAACACCATTGGGGACCCAGAGAGACCGGAGACCAGAGTGTACGTGAATAAGTGTCGGCAACCCGGGCAGCCAGGCGTTCCATCACATCACTGGGGGGCAGATGATGATCGTAGAGAGTGTGTTGAGTGGGACCTACTATGGGTGGGCCCAAATGATGTTGGTGTCGTTAAAATGACAGCTGTCGCTTTGCAAGCAGCAAGTGAACCATGATTGCTCGTACAGGACTTTATTGTGTGCCTTCTTCTTTGAGAAGATGTCGACCTTACAACCTCATATACAGCTTCCAGATGGGGGCCCGAGAGAGCCCAGGATGCACCGGTGGGGGCGGCTACTGTGCAGAGGCGGAGGAGGGGCGGTCGAGTGAGTGTTTCGACCTGAGTTCTTTACCCATTGGGATCAGATGCCGTTATACATAGACGACTATCCCTATAGTGGGATGAGTTATCATGGAGATCTAGACCTACCGCTTCCGCCTGGTCGAGTATGGGGACCTGATGGTAAGTGGCAAGAAACTACTATTTTTTGGGCATGTTAAAGTTAGTGAATAGTAGATATGGTACTGATTCATGTACTTTTGGTATGCAGATATAGCTCTGGTAAAACCAACCGGATATATGGGACGACCGGCATCATCGGGAGCTGTAGGGCCGAGTGGGTCGAGCAGCGCACAATGAGGATGCAGCCGCCCTTCTGGAGGACATTCGTCATAGATGCGAGAGGTTGCTGACCGGAGTTTCAGAGCGCAGGTGGCAAGACTTAGAAAACCAGTACATGGAGGCATGTATTGGTCTACCCTCGGAATGGCGAGGTGTCATGCAGCGCATGGCGATGGCCGGTCAAGGCATACATGATCTACGAGCTGCAGGAGCAGAGCCATTGGCTCAGGATCCGCCAGATAGTGAGTAGGTGGGGGGCATGTGGTGCCCCCTAGTGTGTATGTAGGGGCAGGTGGTGCCCCTAGTTTTGAGTTTTTGTAACATGTGATGGGCATGTCATATGTATCAGAGTAGATGGACTCTAAACACATGTTTTGAGACACATATTATGGATATGCATCTTTCTTAATGATTATGAATGTTATTGTCTTGTATGAAATGCGTGTGATAAATGCCAATCTAGAACATGGTTTGCAATATTATCTATATAGTGATTCTATTCTCGAGGTACATGGTTGAAAGTTATGGTTTCAAATTCACGTATCAAGAGTTTCACTCGTAAATATCGTCTAAACAGCACAAGGTTATGCACACGATAAACACCATTTAGTTGCATGACAAGAAGCAGGGAATCCAAACAAACATGTAGATGGAGGATGCGATGAAAGAGGGCATCGGCTAAGAGACCACACACTGCATCATATTCGGCCTGATTGTTGGTGGCAGTACCAATGTAGACCTCGTTTGAGAGAACAAGGGAATGCAAGGGGGTGAAAATGGCCCAACCTGCCGAGGCTAGATTTCGGGAGTAATGAATTGCACCATCGGCGTAACCGATATAGGGTGGGGATGGGAGGTCCTGCGGAATGGTGTTACAAGACAACAAGTGGGGGGAGGAGATACAATGACGGCATCGTGAGTGGACAGAAGACATCGAGCGGCAACTGCGGGAGGGAGTGTGGTGAGTAGGATGGCTATGACTCATATACAAACTAGAGGGTGGTATATGAAGGCTATAGGAGGTATGGCGGGGACTCGGGCTGCGGAGGTCAACAGAGATATGGGTGGAGTGATCTCGGTTATGGGCGAAAAAGAGGGGTTCAAGGGTGGAAAGGTCACCACATGACATGGAAAAGTTATCTAAATCATCCGTAGGGGAAGAAAGGCGTGCATACGGATCGTCACGGGGAATGACGGAAGAACAGGGAAACAAATGGTTAAAAGATGGGGAGCCCAGGGTGATCACTGAAGGGGGGTCAAGTGAAACAACAGGGGAGGATTCAAGGGGAATGTGCTCCAAGGGTCTCACAGAGGATGATAGGTAAAGAATGGTCGTAGTAGACTCTGTCATCTGGACATCAGGGGGGAAATGTTGATGGGAGCGGGGGGATCCTCAAGCTGACCCGAAGCATACTGCGCGAGTATGGGAGAGGCGGATTGATTTTGTTCAACCTCATACTCTTGGACTACTTCTAAAGAGGCATGGTAATGCGTCAGGTGAGGAAAATGGTGGGAGTAATGGCCATGGACACCGCACAAAGCACAGGGTTTGCTAGTGCGAATAGTTTTTGGGTTCTTGGTTACGGACGAGGATGGAAGAGAAGGGTCAGAGACCGTAGACTCAGGGAACGCGACTTTAACCATGGGTTGAATGCGGGGCAACTCAAGACAAGTATGGGTGGCGTGACCGACGACATCACACAAGGAACAAGGCTTGGTGGGCGGAGGAGGAGCAGGGTTAGTCGGAGTGGCCTTGTCATTAGATGCCCCCTTGAGAGCTTTGCCTTTCTTTCTTGGAGCTGTCACCATAGGGGTAGGGTCCTGGGGAGGCGCAGGGGGCATGGTAGCGACGGAGGAAGTGAGGGGGACCGGTTGAACCGGTGTCAAAGCAAGATATGGTTTGGGGTGACCAGGAGGGGTAGCGGTTGGAGGGTCAAGGTACCAGATGGGTATACGTAGGGTCAGGTTAGGGAGAGAGAGGGTGGCCATGACGGGGACCGAATAGACTCCGAGAGGGGGAGCCAGGAATAGTATCTGACCAGCGGGATAATGACCAAGAGGAACAAATCCTAGATGGTTAAGGCCTGGGGGAACCGATCTAGGGGGATAAAGGGGTTCAGGGATACCAGCTGTAGGAGAAGGGCCAGAAGGAGGAGGTCCGGCTGGTGGAGATGAAGGGCTAGGAGCGGGTTGCGGTGGGTGAGGTTGAGTCTGAGGTTACTGACTAGCCGAAGCGGGTCGCTTAAGGGTAGCCCGAGATGATTGCATCATGCAAACATTCGACAAGCTGGGATCAGAGATAGGAGGAGGGGGGAGACCAGGAAAAGTTCCAAGGAGGGAGGAATCTTTGTAGACGCTGGGGGAGACACTGGCCAAGGAATCGATGGTTTTTTTATTGGCTACAGAAGAGATGGTCGTCTTAGGGGAGATCTGAGACGGTGGCTCATGGTAAGTCAACTGGTCAATGGTGACTATCTTTCCATTGTGAGGAAAAGACATCTTGCGAAAAACCGCGGATGGGACAGCAGACATGGCATAGGTGTAGCTTTGCCCCAATAGAATGTTGTACTCTAGAGGGGCGTCAATGACTTCGACGTCAACGCAAACGATCTTACCGGCAAGGGTGATAGGACAATTACGGAAAAGGCCAATGGGCTGGGAGGCATGGCCGTCCCACACTCGAAGGGTGATCGTGGAAGGGGCAAACTCAGGAGATCCGAGTTGCTTCCAAACCGAAGCGGACATCACACAAGTGGATTCCCCCTCATCAATTATACACTGAGAAACATTGGCGTTCCGGATCTTGACTGGGATTTCGAAGGCGACGGAAGTAGGAAGAGGAGGATGCTTTGATTGATGGGCATCGAAAACAATCATTTGGTCATCAACAAGATCTACAGCACCCACGGCAGATAGTAGAGCCTTCTTTTGGGAAGGTCATGACTAGAGGAGTTCCAGTGTGGAAATGGCAGCAGGGGATTGCGCCAAATCATCTACTATGCTATACGAATGGGAAGCTCAACTAGAAGTGGCATTTCGACGTAACGGTCCTCTAGGAATTTTGGTATGGACTTCAACTTTGGGTTGAGGGATGTGTAAGGGACCATTGGATGTCGAAAGAGGCTCTGTATAACTGGAAGAAGGGGACTCGGGGACAGACTGAGCGGGAGGCTTGGGGTACTGGCGAGACCGAGTTTGAAGGTGAAGGTCGACAGTTGGGGATGGATCAAAGTTCATCATGAGGATCTAGTAATCGGAGGAACCAGAAATGGAAGGTGGAGTGGCGACCTATCCGTCAGGTGGTTGGGTAGCCACGAATCCTTGCTAAGGGAAAGGATCAGTAAACACAGCTGGTTGAGTAGTGGCCACATTAGGGGGAGCATTAGGGGAGGCATGTTGTCCACGCAATGTGGCTTGAGACTCCCACATATGCCGCATCTGGGGTAAGAGGGGACAATCGTGGGTGTAATGACCATAAACACCGCAACACGAACAAGGCTTATTTGTGTGAAGAGGCCTGTCTGGCTTGGGCTGAGTGCCCTGTTGCTGGTTAGCGGTGTTAGGGTCAATACCTTGAGGATTAGGCCCATAAGTACTAGGGGCATATTGGTTTGGATTGCCTCTCCGCCTTCTTTGAGAAGAAGGGGGATTGGTCGCACCCTGCTGTGCAAATACTTGCCCTGGAGGGGGTTGTAGGTGCTGTTGCTGGGGTTGAGGAGGCAAGGGAGATGGAAGCGCATATGCTGGAGGAGCTAGCGCACTAGGCTGCGGATAAGGGTAATGGTTAGGTTGGGCAACATTGAGGTAAGCAGGAGGTTGGGCAAAAGGATGAGGCATGACGTATCCTGGATACATGCTACCTGGAGGGCGAAAAGTGCTAGAGGTGCTGGCCCCTCCATGAGGGAGACCATAGCCCATAGGAGGTTGAGCATATGGATGAGAAAGGGCTCCAATGATACCATCGACGGAATGAGATGCCCCCGAGGCGTTAGCGCCTCCAGGCCTGGGGAGGTCAGGAAGGATGGTATAAACATAATCAGACTAAGCATAGATCAGGTCATATTTCAAGGCTATTTGGAGGGCGGCTTCTTCGGTCTGAGGGAAATGGGAGGCGACATCTTTGCCAATGGGAGCTAAGAGAGTGCGAAGGAACCAGTCCATATAAACCCGATCTTCGAAGGGGGGAGCTCGACATAAGCTTCGTCTTTGTCGCCATTCCTGGACATGAGTGGAAAGGCGGGTCGAAGAGGTTTGCTTGAAAGAGGTCAAAAGCTCCGTACCAGTATCATATCGGAGAGGGAGCTGGAAATAAGATAAAAAGGCTTGGGAAATGGTTGCAAAGGTGGTATGGGAAGAGGTGGCTTGGTCAACATACCATTTAGAAGCTTCGCCGGTAAGCGTGCGTTGGAACAACCGAAGACGGATGGAGTCATCAGTAATGGAATTGGAGGAACACCACATGTGGAAAGATCGGACATGGTTGGTTGGATCTTCTCCAACAAGGCCTTTGAACTTAGGGATGTTAGAGGGGAGCTTGGTTGGCATAGTAGGCCAACCAACATCATGGCGGATAGGGTCATTGATCAACTGATTGAAATCGGGGAGGCTAAGGCGTGCGATGTACGAGAGCAAAGGTGAAGATGAGGTAGTTCCTGTGGCGGTTCCGCTAGTAGTAGTTCTGGCATTAGGGCCGGGAGCACCGCTAGCGTTAGGCCCTAGACCAGACATAGTGAAGGTGATAGGGGGAGAACCAGAAGTAAAAGGAGAACCCAATGAATCAGAAGAGGAGTCGTAGTGCGAACTCGGAGGAGGACTGGCTCGACGACGGCGGGACGGAGCAGGTCGATCGACTGAAAACTGAGGGTGAAGGCCAAGAAGTCTCCGGGAAGCACACCTTGGGGGTGCAATGATGGTAACACAAACACGGCACGAGGGGAAGAAGAACGACCGACAGAGGCAGGGAGGTGCAGAATCAAGTGATTACAATGTTGAAACAAGGGCAAAAAAGGTGCAGTGTCAATTGATTTTAAATTCTTTTCCTGGCGGTGTAAACCAGGCTCTTCTTCGCTTAGGGTGAGTGTCTGGCGTGCGTTAATTTTAATTTTTAAACCATTTTCGTTTTGAGAGCAAGAGAAAAAGTGTGCTGCGTAACTGAAAATAATGCTGCAAAAACAGTATATAATGCTGAAATAACAGAAAATTAACGGCTACTATTGCATCGATTCAACCCAAAAAGGTGGGTCTCTCAAAAATAATCTAAGAGAGGGAAAAAATATAGTCAAAACACACTAAAAAAGGGCCAATAGATCTAGGGTCAAAAAGGGACAGCGATCTAAAGGGAAAAGCTGCTGAAAAGAGGTGCAGATCACAGCCAAGAGGCAGAGGCAAGGTGGCTGGAAAGAAGGAGGAAATCAGAAAAAAGAAGAAAGGGCAAGGAGGAGGCCCTAAAATTAGATCCAAACAAATCTTCAGGAGGTGATTTGAAAGGGAGAAGAGCTGATTAGAAGAGGTCTGAAAAGGAGGTATCAGATCTGGAAAAAGGGGGGTTGAAACTCTGAAAAAACAGACTTGAAACAGATAAAAAATCTTCCACCAAAAGTGGAGGGTACTGAAGCCCTAGGGGGCTATGTTCCCACTTATATGAGCAAAACAGATAGAAACAGGTCAAAACGGGCTGAGACAGAGGCTGGAAAACCCTGACAGAAGCTTCAGAAAAACCCAGAAAATTGCAAAAAAACAGCCGAAAAATTGGCAGGTCACAGGTTCTGACCTGTTTTTAGTGCTGGTCACAGAAAATGGGCTGAAAAGTGTGACCTGGAGGTCCAGGTCATAGTTTATGGGCTGAAAAGTGCGACCTGAAGCTCCGGGTGTCTCGGCGGTAGATTTTCAGAAAAGTTGTCGTCTCAGTTGCGGCTGATGTCTGTCACCTGCGCAATAAGGCCAGAAACACGCGGAAGTTAGAAATTTTAATGTTTTAGGGTTTTATGTGAGAAAAACAACATAAAAATAGGAAAAAAAAAAGCTGAAAAGAAACCCTAGGGTTTGAAGTAGCTGGATATGCAGGAATATGAAAAACGACAGCGGTTGTAATTTAAAACCCGTGTGGAGTCGCCAATTGTTAGTATGAATCCTTTGTCGATGTGTACGAAAAAAGACCACTTTAGCTACGCATAACTAATAGCCCTAACATCAAAAGTGGCTACCAATATCTTCAGATCTGCAGTTAGTTGATCAAGAAAAGAGCTACAAAAAACCAGATCTATGCATAGAAAGACATTAAGCAGTAAAAAGAAGGGTTTGCTCCATATATCCAATAGACAAGACAAGAACAATTTTTGGAAGAATTTTTTGTATTAAGGGCACCTGGGAGGAAAACAAGAAGATGTTTCCAATTCTCCTCAATGGGATGGGTTCTTGGAAGTCCTCAGCACTTCAGATCTAGCATTTCTCTCTCCTGTTGGTGTAGAAAACCCAGACAAAGATAGAACTCAAAGGGAGCTCACATAGCAAGTAATGGAAAATATGACAATGACAATGGCTCAAAGTCAGACCAAGAGTTTAGATCCAGAGTGATCTAATAGGCAACAAAAGGTGAAGAATGGTAGGAAAAACCCTCCTATTTATAACAAAATATTGGGTCATTCTAGATCTTGGTGCATGGGTTAACCAGATCTAGATCCAATTTTTATGGAATATTTTATTATATTTGTTGGAGGGAAAAGGTATTTGACTTGGGTCAAATCCCTTGATTTGTCAAAAATAAATAAATAAATGATTTATTTATCTTTTAAGGAAGTGGTTAGAAGATAATCAAATAAATAATGATTTATTTAATTATTTGTGGGTGATTTGGTCATATTTAACAAAGAATATTATCTAAATAAGATTTAAATAATTATTCCTAGAAAATAATAAGATAAATAAAGGTTTATTTAATTAATTTCTTTGTTTTGGGTTAAACATGATTAGGAATAATAATTAAATTATGGTTTAATTAATTATTCCATGAGGAAAATCAAACAAATATAGGTTTGTTTAATATTTCCTTTTGGGTTTCCTGTTTAGACCATAAACAACCTAATAAATGTGGTTTATTAAGTTATTTTACATAGTGAAAGCAATTTTAGTTAGGGTAAAATTGGTCTTACATGGTGTACTTGGGTCCATCTAATGATGATAGGTTAGATGACCAAAAAATGGTGTAACATATCTGATGAATACCTATGCTACATCATTAGCTGAATAAGTAGACTTCACTGGAATGAAGTGTGCTACCTTTGTCAACTTGTCCACCACAACCATGATAAAATCATGCTGTCTAGATGTCCTCAGTAAATCTGTAATGAAATGCATGGAATTCACCTCCCATTTACACTATAGAATTGGAATCAGATGTAGTAATCCACCTAGATGCTTACACGCTTCTTTTACTTGTTGAAAATCCAAGCATATAGCCACAAAATCTACCACTTACCTCTTCAAATTCGGCCAATAATAGAACTTATTCACTGTTGTCAATGTCTTATGATATCCTAGGTGACCTAAATATGGATTAACATGAAACTCCATCAAGATAAGATTCTTGAGCTCACTGTTGTCGGAGACATAGATCCTATACCTAAATTTGACTAAACTATCCACTATGAGATGATAGTTCACATACTGATCACATGTATCCTACTGTAACCTATGCCTAAGATCCCTATACCTATCATCATGCTATCCATTAGGGGAATTTTGACGTCTAAAATGGGCCTCCTAATAAAAATGTATAACCAAAATAAACTTTATAAGAACCAATAAGATTCAAGATGATGATGTCAACCATGGGGGATGATTCACCATTTTTTAAGTAAAAGGGTAAAAAGATTAAAAAATAATAAAATGATAAAACTAATTTTTCAACTCGTATTTTCAACTTATCTCCAAAATTTTTTACTCAAATTTTGAGTGGGATTACTCGTTGGATGCAAAATTTAATTCCTCATCCAAGGAGTACCCATGTTACATACTTTCAATGGGTCATACTACACGAACAATGAGAAATACATGAAAAACATGATTACAATCACGTTTTTCATGTATTTCTCATTTTTTTTCATGTAGTAAGATCCATCAAAAGTATGCAACATGGGTAATCCTTGGATGACGAATTAAATTTTGCATCCAATGAGTACTCTTGCTCAAAATTTGAGTAACAACTTTGGGAGATAAGTTGAAAAAGCAGTTTTTTCTTTTTTCCCTCTAAAATTTGATGATGTAATCAAATCTTATTTTATTATTTCCACTATTATTTTATAATTTCCTTAGGAGGCCTATTTTAGACCTCAAAATTGCCCTATTTCTTCCTGTAGGATCCGATCTTGTAGATCTATCCCATATTAACTCATAGATTCTATATGATTTACATGCACTCTTCTACTAAGAGCATCTGCAACGATGTTCTCTTTCTGCTTGATGTACCTTATATCAAAGTTGAACTCACTAATCTTGGACAACCATATATATTTCCTGGAATTCAGATTCAGTTGGTCAAATAAGTATCTCAATCCATTATGGTCACTCATTGAGATGAACCACCTGCCAAGAATATAGTGTCTCAACATATTCAAAGCATGGATGATTGCTGCTAAATCAAGATCATGTGTAAAACAATTTAGTTCCTTCTCATTCAATTTACTTGATTCATAACATACCACCTGTCCCTCCTTCATCAAGACTCCACCAAGTCCTCTCTTGTAGGAATATTCACACACCATGAACTCTTTATCTGGATCTGTAATCTTTAGAACTGGAGATTTTTTCAACAATAAATTCAATTGCTCAAAAATTGTGATGCAGGGCTATGGCTAACCCCGCTTTTCCCTAGGATTATACTCGTAAAAGAGTATACACTCTGAATTTTCCACATTTGGATAGTTTCATAAAACCCATTATATCCCAATCGACATGCAGAAACAAGATTTGTAGGAATTCGGTTACAACCCAAACCAATCCTTCACTTATGTGCTTAAACCTTTAACTGATTTCTCCTACTGTATGTGGCTACTTCATGGTGACTGAGACTTCCATTGTGAAAATCCTCATCGTAGATGTCACTACCCCAAACAATATCACATATCGCGAATTTTGGTTCATCACAAATACTCCTTCCCAATGCTCCTTTTCAAGTGCTCCTTGAACCCCGGCTTATCGCATCGCAGAGTCAAGACTTATCGCAATTTCTTGTTTCCAAACTTTGCAGTTCGCAACACATATCATTTCGCACTTCAACCAACTTAACATTTTTCACTTCTCCAAACTTAACATTTCACAGATCTTTGAAATTTCTTATCGCATGTGATGTGAGATCTTTATCGCATCGCAAGATCTCAAACTTATCGCCCTTCGCAAATCGGAACATATAACATATTTCATATCATGATTTTTAACCCTTCACAACTTGGAAAATTTAAACTATTGTACTTCAGATCTTTGCTATTTCCCCACCTTATCTTGCAAATTCCATCTGTTCCGGTTCATTCCCCTTACGTTTCTGCAAAAGGAATAAACAAAGATAGAACAACCATGCCAAAATTCAACTAACCCAGAATCTCAAATACTGGATAGATTAGAATATGCTTATTCCAAAATTATCATAAAACTCAGATTTAGAATTATCACACTGCTGTAATGCATTGCATGCTGTCTCAAGCCAATCCAGAATTCTACTGCATATTACTTCTCTGAATCTGAAATTTGGGTTTGTTTCGTTTTCGACCTGCACTCACATCCACTCACTCCAGACTGGAATCACACATGATTCTACCTAGCCATTAAGTCTTATTCACATAGTAATACTTATTTATTCATTTAGAATTCATCATAATTCATAAAAAAGTGGTTTATTACAAAGAAACCAGATTAACTCGTTACAGATCACTCAGCTCATAACAAAGACACAATACAATGGCATGAATTCAATTTATCATTAATAAAACAAATTATACATATACAAGAAAAACCTGTTTATGTCCTATCTTTGGCCTAGTGTGCCTTTACATGGCCCTTATATCTTTTATACAAAATCCTCTCTATTCTCGGGCTTCTCCTCCATACTCTACTTTTCTAAGAATATGGTCTATTATGCCTTTGAGGCTTTACACATATATACAAAAGGTTCTACAACTAATTCTGGTTCAGATCCTCAATCTTCTCAACTAAATCCTAAGAATCCTCTAAATCCACAAAATCATCAACTAATTCCTAAGTCTAGGATTCACAATTCATTTGAAATCTCAACTAGCCTAAATCTCTCATGTTCTCTTACATTCAAGAACATTTACAAATATGCCTCACAATATTTAATTAAATCCTATTCTAAATGTCTCACACAAAATCACTCAAAACATTGAAAATTACATTAATTCAATACTTAGGAAACCAACTCCCTTGAAAAACAAAAGACCCCCTAGATTCTACTAAATATACACATTTTTGGAACCATGATGCTCTTGCATCAGATTCCCAAGGTAAAAAACATTCATGATCTCCAGATCATGTGTTTTTAATGCTGATGGAATTCCTCCTGGATCCAAAACTTTGTTCTATAGTCTGTCTTTGGTTGCTACTGTTGTTGTTTGTTGATGTTCTCCAGGTCTCCATACCTTATGCTACATTTCTCAACTGGCTATGCTCTCACAGTCTGTTGTTGTCTTTCTCTTGCTAGTGCTACTTTGCATTCTTGTTATTGTCTTCTTCTGAGACACTTTCATCATCAACCTTATTATTCTTTTAATCTCCATGTCTAGCATATCCTTGGGCAAGTACACACTTTACCATTTGTTTCTACCTCTACCTCCTTGCTTCAGTTTGTTGTTGTTGTCTACTATCTGTTCCATCTCTACATTCTCCATATATTCGGGATCCTTGATTTGAATTAATTTAAATATTGTCGTAGATATTGCTATGGATATTGCTACCTCCCAATCTTCCTGAATATCTCTTAAGATATATTCCTCTGCAACATCCCTCTTCTGTTCAGTACCTGCAAATTTACTTTTAAAAATTAAATTTTCTTTTGATTATTTGACTGTAGTAGCATTTTATTCCTCTGTTGCAGATCCTTTGCAGTCTTCGTCAGGTTCTTTCTTCTCTATTGGTGCTTTCAACAAATTGTCCAATAACTCCAGTTCTTTCTCCCATTTACTAACCAATTGTACATGTGATTTTCCTTGGCTATATTCATAAGATAACATAGCCTCATCCTCCATCTTTATGACAATTTCCAGTGATTGTCTATCACCTGCAAAATCGTCAAAACCTACAATCTCACACAATTTTTCAGATGCAAAATTACTAGACCCTATAGTCTTATTTGATGATTATGTCATCAAATCCTTTTTCTATTCCAATTCTTCTACATGACTCTAAAAATCATGAATAGTATTCATCCTAGCTTCCTCAAGCACTTCACTTGGTTGCTTGATATCCTTCTCCACTTCTTCTTGGTTTTGGTTACTCATATAAGCCAAACTTCCTCTGCTTACAAATCTGGCAGTATGCTGAAAAGCAATATCTTCCTCCAATTGTGTATGATATTTCTTATGAGACCTAATTGTCTCATCCTTCTTCTTTAAAACAAAATTCAAATTCTGTCTCTCTACTTCCTATTCTTTGACAATAACCAAAGATAGTCCATCATCATGTATTACACCTACAAAAATACACAAATTATCAGTTTTAAGAACATAAGATCTTGCAGTTTGACTTGATGCTTCAACTATTGGGTCTTCTTGCTACTCTGAATCTTTCATAGGATTTAGATCCTCTGCAATATTTTCCTCTATCTCTTTATTACTTCCAGAAATCAATTCATTACTAAGTTCTTTCTGCTGCAACAAGTCAATGATTTCCTCATTCAAGAGGCATTATCCATCATTCTTTACTTCAAAGTATTTATTTTCTGAAAGGTACTTTCCATACTTTCATCATATTTTATGAAAGCTTAAAAATATTGCCCATCCTCTGCAAAACCTGTAACCACATCAAAATTATTAAAAAAAATACAAGGCTTTATATCCTCTTATGTTACCTTTCTCCACATTTCTTCATGTTGCCTTGAATTATCACAATAGTTCATAAGATCTTTCACAGATCTCCATCCTTCATCTTCACCTAGGACTTCCCCCTGTTCTGCCTCACAAATGGAAACTTCCATTTTCAACTCAACTTCTCTGAGTTACTTTGATTTTAATTGAACATCCATTATCTTCTCAAGCTTTCTCAACTCTTCTATTAACTGCATATTAACCTATTTCTTTCTCTTCTCTTGTATCCTATTCCATTTCACTTTCTTTATCATAGTCCAACCATACCTATGGCCTTCTTTACTCCTCAGGAACATATCCATCAATAATCCAAGATGGAAATTTATCTCATATTTCTCTCTGTCGATCTCTTCTTGACTTATCTTCTCTATGCCATTTACCTTGGAATATTTCTCCACTCTTCTTCTGTTGTGGATTCTCTTTGAACCTCTTCTATGACTATTAGTAGTCATTCTTTTGTCTCTTGTGAACTACATCTGTTCACTTTTGAATTGCACTAAGCCTCTCCTTCTCAACAAGTCTTCATACCTACTGCAAGTACCTCACCAAGACTTCTCTCCTTTGAGCTCGACCTTTCGGTAATATTGGTTCTCTATCTTTGGAACCTTTATTGAGAAACTCCTTTGCTCCTTCTCTTCTCCAATTCTAATTCCTTCTGAGAATACTCTAGTCCTCTCTGTCCAACCTTCAGCTGGAACTGTTAGGTCCCTATATTACTATTATAGTCCCTTATTTTTATTATTGTAACCCCCTTATTGTTATTATTGTACCCCTGTAACCCCCATATTTTTATTATTGTGCCCTTAAATTATTATTGTTAGGTCAGCTAGGATTACATTGTGGCCCCACTAGGATTACATTATGGCCCCAAGGACTCCTATATATAGAAAGGAGGTTTTGTAATTTGTATCATCCAAGAATTTTTCATTCATGTAATGTATTGGAGGTTGGCCCCTCAAAGTGGCTTATTTCGAAGGCATTTATATCTCTTTTATTCTATTTTTGGAGCTGGTTTCCCAAAATTTGGTATCAGAGCTTTGGATTCTAGGGTTTCACTGCTCCAAACATGTCATTGTGGAATTTTTTCTATAAATTTTTTCTACAAAGGTTCAGAAGCTGAAATTTTTAGAGTGCGAAGCTGAAATCCTAAGGAACATATTCACAAAATTTCAGAGCTTGGTTCACAATATTTTTGGAGATATGATCTCTGGAATGTAGGTCTTTTTGCAGGCTCCTGAATTTCACTGAAAAAGGTCATCACGGAATTTTCGCTATAAATTTTTTTCCATGAAGGTTTAGAAGCTGAAATTTTTAGAGCATGAAATTGAAATCCTAAGGAACATTTTCGCAAAATTTCAGAGCTTGGTTCACAACAGTTTTGGAGATATGATCTGTGGAAGTTAGGTATTTTTCAGGCTCCTGAATTTCATCTCAAAGAGGTGATCATGGGAAAATCTTCATAACTCTCTCTCTGAGAATCAGATTGGAATTATGTAAAAAGTGATTGGAATTACAAATACAGTAGTTTCCTTTCTATAAATTTTAGAGCCAAAGGAGCAAACAATGACACGTGGCAAGTCATACAAGTTTTCTCTACTGAACCAATCCATAATTAGGTCATTGTGGGAGATTGGAAATAACTTTGGCTTGAAGAATCCAAATCAAGTTAGACCCGTGGAAATTGAAAGAAGATTCAGGGGGCTACATCAGGGCCAAATTTCAAATATTGAAGATCTGAAATCACAGAGATAATTCAGTTTCAATATCAAGCTCCTCAAAATTAAGAAAAAGGTTTGTATTTTTTTTTCAAATTGCATAAGTCTTGTTTGAAAAATTTGTTTTTATTGATTCCAAAGGCCTATTGAGCATAGATATTAGTATTGGGTTCTAAAATGCCTCCTAAAAAGAATTCAACACCCATTAAGCCCTCATAGTACTCTACTATTACTCATGAAGATGAAAAATTGCAACATGATCTATCAAAATTACAAGAGCAATTGCACCAAAATTCGCTTTCTCAAAGAGCAACAAAAAATGCAATGGATGTTTTGAAGAAAAGCATGGAATCTAAGATGGATGGTTTGAAGAAAGGCATGGAAGCTATGATGGATGCTTTGAAGAATGGTATGGAAGAAAAAATGGAAGGTTTGAAGGAAGACATGGAAGGTTTGAAGGAAGGTTTGTCAAAGTTGATACAAGAAATGATTCCTAATGGCAAAAAGATAGTAGATGAAAATCATGATGAGAAAAAAATAAATGTTAATCGTGATTTCATAAATTATAATGTTGGATTAAAGAACCACCATATTCCAAATATGGATATGAGGAAGTTTGATGGCAAGGATCCCATAACATGGATACTACAGATGGGGCAATATTTTTGATTCAATAATGTGCAAAACACACAAAAGGTACGCATTGCAACTTTACATTTAGAACAAAAATACATTTGTATGGTAAGATTTATTATTTTTCTCCGTAAAAAAAATATCACTTGGTCAATTTTTATGGAGGAAATTATAGCACATTACAGATACAAAGAGCAACACCTTCTTTGGCCAATTCATAAATCTCAAACAAAAGGGTTTAGTGGGGGAGCACATTGAATACTTCCAAAAATTGAATATAAAGGTAACTGATATTCCAGAGGAACACAGGATTGATCTCTTCATAGGTAATTTAAAGGATAAAATCCAACATGAGGTTCACGTTTTGGAACCTGATTCATTGGAGAAGGCATTCAGGTTGGCAAGAAAAACTGAATGTAAAATTACGGTGACAAGCAAGCCTGCCACTCATTTCTATAAAGAAGGAAGTGTTGTTATGCCTATATTTCCACAACCTACAAGGTTGAAACCACAAAAATTGGAAGGAAAAAGAGAAAAGGGGCTTTGCTATAGTGGTGATAGAAAATACACTAAGGGTCATAAGTGTGCTAAGAAGAAATTATTTTACATAGATTGTGAAGAGGAAGAAGAAAATGAACAAGAAGTGGATATACACCAAGAACCAGCCCTAAAAGAAATGAGTTCGACCATATCGTGTAATGTACTGCTAGGAATTACCACTCCTTAAACTCTTAAGATAGAAGGACATATCAAGAAGAAAAAAGTAATAGTGTTGATTGATTCAGGTAGTACCCATAATTTTATTCATTGTAAGGTAGCCAAGGAATTGAATTGTTTCCTATATACCCAGCACCAGAATGTCAAGTGATGGTTGCAAATGGAGGAACTATAAATTGCTCTGGAAAATTCCATAATACCAAGCTAACCATGGGGGAACATGTATTGAATAGTCCAATGCTTTCCATTCCTATGGGAGGTGCTGATGTTGTACTAGGAGTACAATGGTTACAATCTTTGGGGATGGTAGCTTTTAATTTTCAAGAACTTTTCTTGAATTTTTTTTCATAAGGAAAGGAAGTTGAATTATGGGGTATTTCAGGGAAGCTAGGAAAGATAATAAGCTCTAATGTCATGACAAATATTCTAAAGAAATAACAATGAGGCATAATTTCACAATTATGCTCAC